>BFEA01000546.1:1014956-1029139 GCA_003427395.1 Chara braunii | reverse complement strand
GGAGTTTATTCTGAGTTGCCGACTGAAGGTCGCTACAAAAGGCTGCCGTGAAGATTGCCTACAAGGGAGAACTTCGAACACCGTTGGTGTGCTGGGGTGGTTGGGGCTGGGTGGGGTGTGTGTGTGTGTGTGTGTGTGTGTGAAGGGTCCACTACTCCAAGCGATGGCAGTTGACCCATATCACTGCCCACTTAGCAACACTTACCAATGATTGTTTCGATTTATTCTTATTTATTGATTGATTGAACATGAATTTCAGCTTTGTTACAAAAAGTGAACAATCAAAAGGTTCACTTTTAACGAAATGTGTATTGGGTCCAGTGTCCCTCATTGTAAGCATCTCCAAAATTCACAAAAAAAGGCCTCTCAAGGCTGGAAAAAAACGTTCCATGCTCCGACTGGTACCACGTAAAACCATCCAACACTAATTAGCTTTCCACTTACGGTCTAACTCGCCCGAACCAATCCTCAAATTCTCCTACAAACTAATCTGTCGGGCCTACTCTCGGCCCTAGTCAATCATGTGTGTCTGACCACCACTGACATATTCAAAATCGCCCTTCGTGACTAAGAACAGCTAGTCTGTTATTCCGAGCCCAAGTCTGTTGAAGGCTTGAAGCCAGATCAGGTTTTTCCTCTGTCTGTCCGCTCGAATGACCCTTCTGATACTCTGTTTGATCCGGCGTTGCTGCTGCTGCCGAGGAATGTCTTCTCCTCTGAACACTCGCATTGCGAGCAGCCCAGATTGTCTCCATCAAAATTCCTCTGCAGCAGAGGGCGATATATCCCCGGCCTGTGGAGTAACGCATACCAATAGGGAGAATGCTTGTGAGCATCCAAAAGTCCGTCCATTCAAAACTGTTCTCAGTTATGAGTCCCCAGTGCC
Source organism: Chara braunii (assembly GCA_003427395.1). Taxonomy (NCBI): domain Eukaryota; kingdom Viridiplantae; phylum Streptophyta; class Charophyceae; order Charales; family Characeae; genus Chara; species Chara braunii. The sequence goes on along the minus strand of BFEA01000546.1, from coordinate 1,028,253 downwards.
TCTTCCACCACATTAAAAGTTGGGCGACTAGCGGACAAAAGAGTCGGAGGTGCTTCGTGTTTTCCCAACCCCAGTTGCACCTCAGGCACTGAGTGGGGAATTCCATACCCCTAGAGGAAAGCCATATAGCCGTGGCTGTCACCATTAATGATTGAAGCCACATAATACTTGCTTGTTTTTGGACCGGGTACCTCGACAGGGCTTTCCGGAGTTTGTATAGTCCTCGCTCGGCTACACCTGATATCTCTTGTGACTCCGCTCAGGCCAATGCCAAGGTTTTAGCTTTCTTCTTTAAGCGAGACTGTTGGAGCTGGACTCCCACCTTCTGGCGGTAGAGATTTAAGGGAATGAAATTATTCTGCTTCCCTTCATCCTTCCAACCCCAGAGTAGCGGTTCTATGCAAAAACTGTCTGTATCATGCAGTAGTGTAGCAGTGGGCTTACCCTTGAATATGTGACTAAATACTCTCACTTCAACCATTTCTTTTGTATCTGAGATCTGTTCATCCCCATTCTCTAGGATAAGATTACCTGTGTTAGCCGTAGCCGATGACAGTCTCCATCTCTGGACTCTGATCCCAGTGTCTAAATCCGGACCCAGAATTTGTACAAACTGGTTCAGTTGACCAGCAGTACGAAGCCATGTACCTTCCGCGTGCTCAACATCTGGTTGGAGAATAGTTGTCCAAGCTGGAGGAATCGCCTCTAAGAGTTCCTTGTAATGCATACCCACATTATGAAGATGTGGAAACATTTTCCTCACTTGAGTCTCGTCCTTGAAGCATGTATGGGCGGAGTCCCAGATGTCTTTGAATTGGAGGATTCCTTTCTTGATCCATCTTAATCCGAAGATACCAGCAGACTCTGATGCAGAGAAACAGTTACCGTTTGGCTGCAGTATCAGCGGGTTGTCGAAGAGAGGCTGGTTCATAACTTCTTGTTTAGAGATTGGAGACCGCCATTCAGTAGGTTTCACTTTATTCCATGCTTCCAAGAAGGTTCTCCAGGTCCTCGATCCGAGTCTTCGGTTGCAGAAATGTGGCAGCAGTAGACATAGCCAAACTTGAGAATGATCCTGCAAATCCCATTCAATGCCCAGAATGTACTCTGCTAGGAACATCCATTCTTTGGTATCCGGCTCCATCATTGCTTGTATTGGCCATTTGGCCAATAGTGCTGTGTTTTGCTGTCGGGGGTCTAAAATCCCCAGACCGCCCTCATTTCTTGGCGTGGGTGGCCACTTCCCAAGCTACCTTTGAAAGGAAGCCCTCGTCTTCTGAAGCTTCCGGCTTCCACACGTACCTGGCCGGTGCTGATTTTATTTTCATGTATGCATCGTCCCCAGCGTGTGGATGGTCGATGGAAACCATAACAAAGAAAAGGCTGAGGTAGAAAGTACTAGAGCCCGCCCGAAGAGACAAAGGCGGGAGCGGCGTTCCCAACCCGCAATACGTGTCACCACCTTGTCAGCCAAGATGTTGTCTTGAACCTTAGCGCAGTTTGAGAAAGAGACTTGCAGCCTCAAAAACCTGTCAGAGGAGTTAGCCGGGATCTGACGAAGGCCCTAATTATCACAAATCTCAAAGGGGGAAGGGAGAAAAAATACCGATTTATCCCAATTTATAGACGCTTCCGATAGTATACAATACTCATTTCAGACATTTCGTAACTCCTGGAAACTAGACTCCGAATTTTCGCAGGCAACTGTCAGGTCGTCCGCTATGGCCCCCCCTTTCAAATGGAAGGAAGGGGACAGGCGGAGGCCCACAATTTGAGAGTTAGATCTTATATTTGAGAGCAAGGATTCTAGTTGTAGCACAAAAATAAGGGGTGCAAACGGGCATCCTTACCTCAGGGATCGGGTGAGCAAAAATTATTCTGATAGCTTACCGTTAACTAAGACGGTTGTTGTGGCTTTCGAGTACATCGCTTTGACCCATGTACGAAATTGGTCCTCAAATCCCATATTTACTAGGGAGTTATTGACAAAGGCCCCCTTTTCTCCATATCTAGCATGAGTACGACAATCTCCCTCTTTTCCTTGCCGATTATTTCCAAGGCTTGCACAGTGGAAAGTATATCGTCAAAGATTGATCGCCCTTTGACAAAAGCGCCTTGCTCTCTTCCCACCAAGTCCGGGAGCACAACGGCTAGTCGCAGGGCTAAAATCTTTGCCAATAATTTATAGGATACATTTAGTACCGATATAGGCCGCTAGTTTCGTATTTCTCGCTTGTCTCCTTTTTTATATAATAGAGATATCATGCCTTCCACCATTCCCTTAGGCAGAGTGCCAGTTTTCAGGGTTTCATTGTAGATATCACAGAAGAATTGACCAAAAGAGCCCCATGCAGACATGAATAGTTCAATCGGGAGGCCGTCTGGCCCCGGGCACTTGCCTTTAGCCATTCGTTTGGCCGCCCGTGTGACCTCCTCCACAGTGATTGGGCTATCCAACGATCTTTTTAAGTCCGGGGGAATTTGTCTGGAGGAGCAGTCCCAAAAGGGATGCAGATCCGCCAGGTATCATATGGCCTTTTCGTTGAGACAATATCCTTAAAATATTCCATTGCATAGGCGCAAAGGTCTGCAGTTTCTGTGGCCTTGGGAGCCTCCAGTGCGAAGGGATGGGTAAGTCCCCTCATCATGGGTTTTGCTTTCTGCAGCATGAGGGACCTAAACGTTTCCTTCGTCATTTTATCATAGCCCAGGATCCCTTTGATCTTCAACCATTCCTGTCGTTCAACTTGTTTATTAATTTCCAGCTCCTCCAAATCCCGTAGGGCCTTGATTCTCTTTGTTGACCAGTGATAYTCTAGAAAGGGGTCAGAGCCTACATAGGCTTCGGCCTGTTCTATTATTTTAACTAATTGTTCCTCCCTCCTGCTATGAGAGGCCGCTTTCATGCGGGAAAACTCTATACTTGCGGATTGAAGAATTCCTATTCCAACATCCACCCAGTCCTCTGTGTTTGCAAAGAGATCCTTTGCTGTGTGCCAGTCTTTCATCTGAGCCGCAATCCATTGGGGGATACCAGGGTCCTTAAGGATGGAAATATTCAGCCTAAAAGGAGGTCTATGTCTTTCGATTACCTCATTCGAGATAACGTCCATGGCTACTGGATAGTAATTAGAGACTGACGAGAATAGAACGTCAGCCCACATACATCTTTCCCATGGTTCTCACCTTGCCAAAATAAAATTCAGCCGCCTCTTAGGTTGGGATGTCCATTTCGACGGGCGCGAGCCTCTCCACGTAAATCATGGGCTATCTGGCTTTAGTGTTTTGTTAACGTCAGTAAGGTTGTGGGATTCCATGAAGGATGACAAAAGCAAGGGCATCCTCTCTTACCGGAAATACGTTCGAAGAATCCAGGCCCGGGTTCATTGTGCAATTCCAGTCTCCCATCATGATCAAGTTCTCAGTATTAGGAATAATTTTTGGGAGATCTGCAAAGAAATTAATCCTGGCAGCGTAATCCACCGGGGCATAGATCGAAACCACTGCCCAGTCTTCTTCTGCAACAGCGAGCAACCCAAGCTCACCGACCTTCCCAGTCAGTGCAAGAATCAATAATATCCACCTCCAAACTCTTATCAAGTAAGATGGCGACACCCCCCTTGGTTCCTTCAGCAGGAGCCCAGATCTGGGGTCCCCCCCACCAGTTCAAGATATCCGTTAATTTATCCGGTCCGATTTTTGTTTCCTGCAAACATATAATATGAGCTTTCTGCGCATGAATCCAAGCAGATAGTCTTCGTCTTTTGTACGTATCATTCTGATCTCCCAATCCCCAAACGTTCTAACTTGCAAGCCTGATTCTACTGGGTAGAACCATCCTTGCAGGTTGTTCCGCTTGGTTCTTGGATGCGGTTTTCGTTATTTACTGCGGCATCTGCTTTAAGAGGTTCTTGCGTCAGGAGTTCCCCCACTAAAACATTTATGTTTTTCTCCACCCTTCTTCTTATGAGGGTCTCTGCGAAAGCGTCAGCCATCAAAATTGAACCGTTGTCTGTCTGCATCACCCAATTAGCCATCGCCCGTCAGGCCTGTCAGTAGCCTAATACCTTGGAGGGTGTCTGATTGGGGAGCGACCAGGTGGGATAATTCTACCCAGTATATTTTCAGATTGTCCCATTTAACTTTATTGTTCATGATGTGTGACAGATCTCGAAAGGCCAAGGTGAGTCTTACCTTACCGCCATCAGGACTGTCTACCAGATGGCGTGCCAATTTTGGTTAAGGTAGTATGCCTACCTCCCCAAAGTTCTGCAAAAGTTGTGTCTTTACTAGGTTGCAGAGCGTTCAAGGGGAGGGAGGACTTCGTAGGGGAAAAGTCGGGAGACGCAGTGTCTCATCCTTATCCATTATTGTAAGGAATCTAGGCTGTTGCCCGTCATGCGAACAAATCAGGGGGATGAGATAGTTAGGAATTTGATCTTTAGCTTTTTCTCCTCTGCCTAGAGTTTGCATTGGCACCGCCAAGGGTAGGGAGCAACGGGCGAACGAAAAATCTTAGTTCTTCCCCTTTTCAGGAGGGAGTTTTTGGCTACCTCCTCAGCACCTTCTCTGCCATCTTCCTCACTAGGCCTGGGTTGCCGCTTCAGACCATCAATTCTTGGTCGTTTCACTGTAGACCTGGTTTGCGGGGGGCCTTTGTCCAACTTACTGCCCTGAGATTTGGAATTTGAAACATGGGGCACAAAAGCAAGGGAGGAAAAGACAAAAGGGGGAGATCTGTCCACTCGCTTTCCTTCCAGAAAGTCCACCAAGCTTGTTGGCTCGGCTTCCTCTTCGGGCTCATCAAACATTCCTTCCATTGGGGAAAAAAATTCTTGAAATTGTTCTTCCCTGTCTTCCTCTTCCCCCTCCGACGGGACCTCAAATAAATCGTTGTCAGATGAGATTAAAATCTCTTTCTTATTTATAATCGTGGACATGACTTTCAATTTACTTTTGACCTCCTCTTTTTTTTTTTCTTTTTTTTTTTTCCATTTTTATGAAAGTCCAGGGTGTTGTAGAGGCCACACCAGGTACCTGTTGATTACTGGAAGTAGTCAGCCGCGGTTGCCCTAGGTTGGCCGACTAGGAACTTTTGCACGCCCCAACGAGACGCCTATCCTCATTCCATTATCAACCACCCAACCCTATTGTAATTGTATGTGTTCACCCCTGGATTAGCCAACCCGGAACTTCTGCACGCCCCAACAGGACGCCTATCCTCATTCCGTTATCAACCACCCCATCCTATTGTAATTGTATGTGTCGGTTTGTTGACCTCCTTTTCTTCCTCAGACAGAGAGTCTCCGAAATCATCGTTAGTATAAACAGACACGTTCTTTGGGTTACCTGAGAGCATCTGGGCAAGTACCCTTACTGCCCTTCCAGTTTCTTCCGACGCTTTGGAGTTTGTCTGATGGACCTCCGTTCTTGGCAGGGGAGGTTCTCCCATCTGGTCCCCTTGATGCGGGACAATGGGAAACAGGCCAAAGTCCGTTGTTGGGGACAGGTGAGGGGGGGGGACATCATGTGAAGGAGGGGGGGGTGTGGGGGGGGGGCGTCTGCTTCGTCTCGTCCTTACCTCCCTCAGCCCCATGAGGATCCCCTTTTTCGCTGTTCTCCTTGTCTTTTATTTCCCCTAACCTTACCACCTGTGGTTGGATTGTCTTGTCCATGAGACTCCCGGTCCCTTGTGTCACCTCTTCCAGCGCTACTTGGTCCCTTGTTTCCTTTTCTTTCTGTACTTGTTCTTACCATCACTCCGCTTCCATTCCTTTTTCGATCCTTTTCCAATTTCGGCCTTCTTTATTGTTAATTTTTTCTTCTTTGTGCCCTTTGGAGCTGGAGAGCAAAGAACTTCTTTGTACGACAGGGAGGTGCTTTTTGTTACCTTCCCGTCGTCAAGCCTCCCTTCCTTCTCCTGAACCGCCTGTTCCGCCTGTCCCTCAGTATTGTCCTCCCGCTGACTCCTTTCCTCCTCAGTCGCATCTTTCGTTTCCTCATCATCTCTCGAGGAGGCCTTCTCACTTTTTTCTTTACCTGTTTCTGAGCCCTGGGTGACCTGTCCTGGACTTTGCCCTTTTCTACTAACGGCCCTGAACTCTCGGCTTTATTCTCCCCTTGCTTTGGCTCAGAAGGACTTGGCGAGACTTGTTCTTTTCCTTTTTCTTGGTTTTTTTGGGGATCATTCTCTTTCTTCTTTGCATGGCACGAGTCATCCTTTTCGGAATGAAAATGTTGTCTGCAGATCCGGCACCACGGAGTTTGAGCATGAACAGCCTCGATTTCGACGTACCCTCCTTTCTCCATGTCTATAATTAGGTAAGGCTTATAGCGGACCCGAGCCCCTGGCTCCAGGTCCAAGCGAATGTTCATTAATTCAGGTGAGGTTGATTCGGCATACGTGTCATGTTTTGCCAGGATCGATCCAAAGGCCGCCTTAACTGCTGCTGCCACTTATGGCAGCGCGGCCACAGGTACGTACATGCAACGTATCCAAAAGAACTTGTACATGTGCGCTTCTCTCCACTCATACAATTCGTTCTCTAGCATCCAAGGGCGGAAGGAAATGATGTGGGTTACCCCATCAAGTGTGATCTTATCTTCCTTTTTCCTCAACAAATAACCTTCGAGGAGGCAACATACGTAATCAGGTTATAACCCTCATTATGGAATACTCCTCTCTTGGGAGGAGCGTTAATTACTCCAACCCTTGCCCAGCCATTTCGTTTTTTTTTTTTTTTTTTTTTTTTTTTTTAAGATCGAATGGGCTTTTTTGTTGGGAAAGATTCAGTAGATCAGAGGGGTAGAATCTCTTCACCCATCATGGGCGCCAGCTGTCAGCTGTCGTTAACTAATCCTACCCTCCTTGTGGTAGGCTATTTGACTGATGCTACAAAACTGTTGAACTGCGGTGGATTCTGTTGCCAATCCAGGGCTCCGGTGTTCCCTTTGAGCTGCTCGTCACTTCCCTCCCTGCACGGTGCGCCCTGTGTTTGGCTCTCGCCCCAGTTCGTCCCTTGCAGCTCCCGTGTGCTGGTTAGATCAGACTAGGGGACACCCTCCCTCTTGCCTGAGACTTTAACCCTCCTGCCCATACCATCCCAGATCTACTAGACAGTTGGAGGGGGGGGGGAAAGGGTCGGGGAACTCTTGGGCGGGTTTCATCGGGATTGCAGTATCAATCATAATCCAATCGTTGAAGATTAACCTATAGTCCCTCTCTATCACTTCCCCTGTTTTCTGTCCACCATTCCATTCCACCCTCCCTATCCTGCCTCCTTTTTCCCCCCCAAGCCAGCTCGAGCTAAATTGTTGGATTCTTTGTTGAATGTCACGTCTTGTGAGCATTGTCTGTGTTTGGGTTTTGACTGCTTGCCATTTTGCCAAGATTTCTGTTTGGATCTGTTGACGAATGCTGTCTGTAAACTCTGGGCCTTCCAACCTTGCTTTTTCCGTTTCATAGGTACAGCGCCTTCGCCAGAGGGCCCAGATCACCGCCCTGCGTCCCAAGTTGAACATGTTGATTGTAAAGTCGTCCAATGTTTCGTCTGTCCATGTTTCGCAGAGCAGGGCTTTCCAGTCCCACGGCCATGGGGACTGCGTTTCTAGCTGATCCCAAATTCTATCCCACCATCTCCAAAGCCATACTGCACCCGGGCACTGCAGAAATATGTGCTCGATGGTCTCCGGTACTTTCCGGGACGGGAAGGCATCCATACACAACTTGCACCAGGGCAAAGCTGTCCCCGTTTGCTCAAGGCGAGTTCTGTCTATGAGCCAATTGTTGGTGGGAAGGCAGCGGTGCTCAATCTGCCATTGCAGCGAGGCAAATTTGGCAGGTTTGATTTTTGTTAAACTGGACCATTTTATTCTTCTCAGATTATTTGTTCCCAAGTTCAAATGCCTCATCCAGCGGTCCTTTACCTGGTCCCGCAGGTTGAGTCTCGGTCTGAGGAGCCTGTAGGTCGCCTTGACCGTCAGGCCGAAGAGAGTTTTTGTGTTCCTCCTCCCCGACCTTGTGGGTGTCGACCACACCCATTCAGCCGGGGCTAGGGGGAGGAGGTGCACCGGGAGTTGCGGGAGGTATGCTATCTGTTGGTGGTTATCGTTCAGCACTCTTATTCTGCAAAGGTCTTCTTTTTGATTTGTTGTTACCTCCTCACGCTCAGATATTTGAATCACGTTATTCTCCTTTAACTTATATAGGTGCATCTTTATCGTTCCATTAGTTTCTTGATGTACGATCTTCCCCACTTTGGCTGGTTGGTCTTTGATTGCCACCCAGTCGTTTTTTCTCAGCGTGGAGCCCTTCCTGAGAATCCTCCACCAGTCTACAGGTATCATTTCAATGAGGGTCTCTAGAGATTCCTCCAGTTTGTGACTGTAACGTAGTACCTCTCTCATCTGCTCCGGTTTGGCCCAATCTCTATTTTCAGAGTCCCAAATATCTTTCACCCTGGTCACCCCCCGCTTAACCCAGATCCGCCAAGGGGAGGCTTCACAATGGAGGGTCTGTCCCGTTGCGTCCACCACCCACCTATTACCGAAGAGGGGTTGACAAGCCACCTCCTCCCATCTCCCCGGTTGGGTTTTGTCTGGTAAGGGGAGGCTCCTCCATGTGTTCAGCAGGGCGGGCCAGAAGGGATCGTTCCTCAGGTCTGCCCTTGCTGCCTGTCTGGTTGAGTCATGGTGGGGGGCCCCCTGTTGTGATCTTTTTTTGGGGATCGTCCAAGCGCAGTTTCCAGCCACATCAGCGGGGCGCAGTCGGGTGTCGTCTGTGGTGCCAGTCGGGCGATCTGCTCGCGGGCCAATGCCTTCCACGGGACTTCAGGACAAAACAGGATCCTTTTAATCCACTGCAAAGCCAGGGCTTTGGTCTGCAGCGTGGGGTCTAGGATACCMAGTCCTCCTCTCTCTTTTGGTTGGATTATGGATTTCCATGCCACTCTACTGATGACATTCTGGAGGTCGTGGTTCCCACGCCACAAAAAGGCGGTAATCTGGCGTTGCAGGGGACGGAGGGCATTTTTTTCTAGTGCCCAAATTGCTGATTTGTACCACATTGTGGCTAGTACGACGTTGTTGATTATAAGTGCCCGGCCAAAAAGGGAGGTGTGTTTACCTTGCCATTGTGACATTTTTTCTAGTGGGGGTTTGGATATCCCTTCATTGTTTGTCGATGGTCTACCTTCAGCCGTCAGTGTGACTCCCAGAACCCTGATCGGGGCTTCAGGCGGGAGCCATTGAATCGCTGGGTGTTCCGAGGGTCTCACTCCGTGATGGTGAATCCACCACCCTTGGGTCTTATTTCCCCAGTTCACTTTCATATCCGAGAGTTTACAAAAAAGATCCATCATGTGCTGAATGCCGGTCATGGTCCTACTGGCAAGAGCAGCGATCTGTGATACAAAGTCCCGTTGAGTGGTTCAACAACGGCCTACATTTCTTGGGCCGCAAGTGCAATGATTACTCAAAGTTGCTCGCCAAGCAACGCCACGCGGAAGAAATGGACCTGCATTGCCAGCTCCAACACCTTCAACAACAGGAAGATACCTTGATAGGCGACGAGAAACATGCTGACGTCGCTACCGCCATTCAAAACCTGGAAGCCCGCCTGCTAGAACACATGGAGCGTAGATGGCAGGGGGCCAGAGTCAGAGGTAAGCTCTCCGCATACATTACGGAGGGTGCAATGAACGCTAAATTCTTCGCTAAAGCCAGAGCTAGGGCCGGGAGATCGATCATCGAGGCCCTGGAGGACCCAAATGGTAATTGTAGAACCTTACACACATCCACGGCCGCCTGTACAAAAATCGCCAAGGACTTCTACCAAACCCTTTTTACGTCGGAATGTGGGAACTCTCCCGCCTCACAGCGAATAAAGGAAATAAAAACCTTCCTTCATCCACTAAATCGCACCCTCACAGACCAGCAACGAGATGCGTTGGAAAACCCCCTGACCAAAGAAGAGGTATGGTCTGCACTAACACAAATGGAAGATGGTAAAACCCCGGGCATCGACGGCCTACCCAAAGAATTCTGGGTGACTTTGTGGCCAGTCATCTCGCAAGATGTCATGGACTTCTTCCAAGAGGTCTGGGAATCAGGTCAAATAGGCGAAATAGTGGGCCAAGGAGTGTTGACCCTCCTGTACAAAAAGGGGGATAGAAACAACATCAGGAACTATAGGCCCATAACTCTACTTACAGTGGTCTATAAGTTGATGGCGAAGGCCCTGGCAAACCGGCTGGTGCCAATTATGACACGGATCATACACCCGGACCAGACCGGGTTCATTCAGGGCAGAAACATCCAAGACAACATTCTCCTAGTGAATGAAATGATCAAGCTCTCAAGACAGTCCAAGCACAATGCGGCCATTATCTTCATTGACTTTGAGAAAGCATATGACCATGTGGAGTGGCTATTCCTGGACATGTGCCTTGAAAAGCTCAATTTTGGCCCTTGCTTTAGACGGTGGATAAGGATCCTACATGAAAACGCCACAACCAGAGTGATGGTAAACGGCAACCTGGCTCCGCCCATCGAGCTGCAAAGATCAGTGAGGCAGGGCGACCCGATAGCCCCTTACCTGTTCGTCATTATAATGGAGGCTTTGGCCGCAAATCTGAGAATCCACAAAGATATCCAAAGAATCAGAGTTTCCTCAATCCCACAGGACGCAATCCCGGTATGCTCCTCTTTGAGGTAGGATTGGAAACGCTCGATTCTGAGGAGTGATGTGTTAAGCTTATAGAAGCCGTTTCCTTGATCAAGTTTCTTTCTGAAGGAAAATATGGCTACGCACATTGCATGGTCAAGCCCCGGGTGCGGGCTACGGGGGAATATCTCTGCTATTTGCACGGCACCCTGTATCTCCTCCGAGGCCAAGATGAGGTCAATTCAGGATTTTGAGATCTTTTCCTTGCTGTTTCTGCAGTAGCATGTGAAACGGCGGTCTTGCGGGAAATGCGTTCTGAAGGTGTCAAAGAGGTTGAGTGATTGGAGTAGCTGTGCTATACTCCGCTCGTCACTCGACACATACTACGGGCAAGAAGAGGGGATACGCCATCTGTCCAGCCAGCGATCCGGGGCAGCGTTGAAATCCCCTGCCAGAATTACCGGGATGCCTACCGGTAGTTTATCTTTGAGGGAATCCAAAAATCTTTGACGCGCTGGCGGATCGTTGGGGGCATAGATGTTGAGGATACTCACCACCTCCAGCTCCAGCATAGCTATAAGATATACCCATCTTCCCTCCTCCTGGTCTGCAGCCCAATTGAGCATTTCCAGTTTTGTACCGGGGGGGAGCCAGATTGCCACTCCCCCTGAGGCCGGTCTGGGAGCATGCGACCTGTAGGCTTGGTGCGGCCAGAGTTCATTGTGTATATGATTGTGTTCCGGGCTGTCCATGAGATGGGTCTCTTGCAGGCACACGACATCCGGCCACTCTCTTCCTTCCACCCCCCTTAACTGGTCGACAATTGCTTGTCGTTTGGGTAGTTTGGCTGTCACCAGACCGTTCACATTCAGGGAGCGTAGGTCCAGGTCTGCTTGACGTTTGCCCAATTTCCAGGTCCGATCTCTGCCGTATATCACGTCAATGACGTTCAATTTACTCCCTGGTCTCTGCATTATGGCAGCCACTTTTTTTTTTTTGAACGTCTTCTGTTTGAAAAGGGTTTTTTTTTTTTTTTTTTTTTTTTTTTTTTTAATGGGCAGCCACTTTTCAGTGTCCAGCACACCTCCCTTTTGCAATGTGCCGTTTTTGATCAGTTTGATCAGGAAGGCCCTGATTTCTTCTGCCTGCCACAGGTCGCTGGGCTTAATCTTCAGCAGCTGGAGGTCTTTGAGGGCCTCCAGGTCCTGCCAGCGTAGGTCCTGTGTAGTAGGATTGTCATAGTGCAGGTAGATGTCCTGGGTCGCCAGCCTCTGCTGGCCGTATGAAACCACCACGGCCGACTTGGCGCCATCAGGGAGTTGGTCTTTTATGAGGTGAGCAATCTCCCTCCCCCGGAGCGGCAGTCCCTCCTCCCATGACATCATCACGAGGAAGAACGATGCACGGCCTTTCATAGTTATCTCGCCGTGCTGGGCACCGGGGGGCACAGACAGACCAACCTCCCAGTTCTCATCGCCTCCTCTTTTCCTAACAGGCAGAAAAACTACGCCTTTGTCAGACGGTGGCGGATCCGGGGGGGATGTTTGAAGTAAAAATCGCAGTTTGTGTCTCATGCTCGTGAGCGCAGTCTCCGGTGGTTTTGGCAGGGGTAGTTTTTCTTTTTTCGAGGAGTTTGCGGGGGGGGGTTCCGTATCCTTCGATTGGGTGCTCGATGTCCAAGCAGGCAATGCCAGACACAGGCCTGTCGAGGGGTTTCCTGTCCGCCCATCCCCACTGTTCGCCCTGTCCGGACTTCCCCCGCTTTGCGCAGTGCTGCCCGCTGCACTGTTTGTATCGTTATTTTCCTCTTGCAGTTCGCCCCTTGCTCCCCCTCGTCTTTCTGCCTGCTCCCTTTCTTCCCCCTTTTGTTGCTCGTCGTCCCTTTCGTGGTTGAGCTCATTTGGTATTGATGAAAGGTTGCGTTTTGACTCTTTCCCCGCGCCCTCCACGCCCTCCCCGTCCGGGTGGCCCTCACCTTGCGTTTCACATCTCTCCGTTCCCTCCTTCCTTTTGTTGTCTCCTTGCATCCCAGCCCCCTCTCCGTTCCTCCGTTCCGCCGGTTTCTTTACTTCACTCTTTTGCTGCCCTCCACCTTCCGACATTCTGTCCGTGAGATCTGTGAGATCTGTGAGATCTGCTCCGTCATTCGCTTGGGGTTTAATCACGACCTTCTCGGTTTGCAGGGAGTCTGAGCCTTCCTTCGCTCGAGTCCCATCCCTCCCCTCCTCCCCCTGCTCCGCTGTGTTTCTGTTTTCTTTTTCTGGGGTTACTTTCTCTGATCCTTCCCTCTCCCTTTTGCTCATAKCATGCTCCTGCTCCCTGCTTTCCGAGCGTGGGTGGGGGGGCTGGAAGCGATGGACGACAATGTTTAGTAGCCTGTTACATGTGTCTTGCCAGTTAGTTCCAACTGGTAGACCGCTAGTCAGGGCCTTGCATAGGCTCGCGCTGTTCTCCAGCATGGGGACAAGGGCCCTGTATACCCCGTCCCAGAAGTCTTCATCCCCATTATTATATTTCGTGCGGAGGCTGTCCATCAGCCAATCAGCGATCGTTTGCTGGTTCATCTCCGCGGTGTGCACAGTCTGCGGGGCGTCCGGCATGTCAACGTCTGGAGGTGTTGGGGGGGACGGTGAG
>BFEA01000546.1:969877-981289 GCA_003427395.1 Chara braunii | reverse complement strand
CCCCTCTACTTCTCATTTTTTTCCCCTTCCTCTCTGTTTTTTTTCCCTCGCCTCGTTTTCTTTTCCCCCTGCCAAGGGAGGTTGGATCACGTGAGGCAAAGGCCAAATCGCTTCTGAAAACGTCTTGTACTCAATTCCAAAAAAGGAAAGATCCAGGATACAAGCGTTCATGCCTTCACTAAATGCAAAAAACGTGTGTGAGTGGAGAACAAAGAACCTGGTCATGTCTTGAAACATAGAAAAACGTGTGTGAGTGGAGGACAAACAACCAGGTCATGTTGTGAAGCATATACCCAGAGGGGAGGATTTGCTATATGCTTCCCACCTTGGCCAAGTCTTACGCCATACTCACATGAGGACTTTCCTGTATGTATCTGTCCTCGTTTACGGCCAGGCCTGGATGCACCTGACCGCAATAACGTCCACAATGAAGTTGAAAACGTTCTTGTTCGAGTATGCCCTGAATCATGCAGATCAACCTTTGGATCTTCGGCAACTCACGCTCTTTTTTTGTCCTTTTCGGTAACTCAAGCTGGCTGATAATGGAAATTAGAAATGGCATGACCGATGACCTGACCAGTCATCTCTCTCTCTCTCTCTCTCTCTCTCTCTCTCTCTATATATATATATATATATATATATATATATATATATATTGTCACATAACTATATATACTATATAGACGTATAATATTCTCTCTGTGTCCTCTTCTCCCTCTCTGCCTGCGGTTTACCGGGCTGCTCTGTTTGACGATATATATATGTCTATATAACATAAATAGATAGATAGATAGATAGATATGACATGGAATTTGGAAACAAGAGGGTTGTTGTGGTGAACTCAGAGCAAAGCTACCTGTCTTAAGCTACCTGTCTTCCCTTGAATAGAACGTACAGTCATTGTCGCTGTAATAAGACAGAAAATTGCTCCCAGTAAAGCTATATTGACTGCAAGTTCTATTCCGGGGGGGGGAGGGCGGTAGCAGGGAGTTCTTGCAGACCAAGGAGCAAGCAGACACAGACAAATCTCAGGGAAGGGCAAGCTCCACTTCCTGCTCTTCAGCACTTCTTGAGCATGACCTGATCTATTGGACCAGGTTCGTGATTAAGCGAAAGCACAGAAGAGTGCAATGATCCCACACTTAATGAACGGCTGACACACATGTCATCGCACATGTACGACCCCAAGCATGAGTAGCACAACGCAGACGAGTTTGCGGAAGCTTTGGAAATTGCTCAAAGTTCAAGTCTTACAGAACAAGTCTCATGTATGTACATGCTTGCGGCTACGGCTGCCAAGCTCACGCTCAGCTACTAAGTATCTGTAGCGGACCTCTGGTTGGCCTGTTCGACCAGCCCCTTGGCCTGTTCTCTTAGGCCTGTGTTGTATCTGGGAAAGTCCATTCCAGGCCGGTACCTCTGTCGGTACCCGCCAGTCCAGTCCAGTCCAGCCAGTCCGCTGGGGTATACCCCAGCCAGAGTCTGTATTTCGGATCATTCTACATCCGCACAGTTTGGAGTACGTGCGTTGAAGTCTTGTGTGGGAGCTGCGCTGTGCCATCTCGCTCCTCCCTCATCCTTCATCTTCATCTCTATCCCAGGCGGAGCACCTCACCCGGTGGGTCCGCCACACTGGTATCGGAGCAGGAACGCTCCCCGCTCCCACCCGCCACACCGCACAACAGGGAAAAACAGCAAAACCCGACAGTGGTTTTTTTCGCTGTTTGCACACGCGCCACGTGCCCACGCTGCCCCATTGCCCCGCCCCGCCCCTCGCAGCTCCGGGATTTATTTTATCAAGATCCAGGATGCATGCTGCTGTCGGGGTTTGAACCTGGGCAGCTGCTGGCTATGCGCGTGCGTAGCTGCTGCCATAACACACTCAACACAATGTGTGCATGTTTTGTAGTGCGGCACACAGCCGTTGAAGAGGTGCGTGCCAGCTATTTACACTCCCCCGGCGAGCAGTGGTCAGCAGGGCAGCAACGGCCGGGCTGCTATTTGCCCCCCCCCCCCCCCCCCCCCCCCCCCCGGTAGCTGCTGCTGCCTGCACACGTGGCCATCTGCAGTGCCACGTGGCAGCTTGTGTGAAACTAAAGACCCCCCTGCTCAGGGGGCTGCTCTACACTGCTAAGGGTCTGCTCACACAGCATACCCTAGATCTGCAGATCTGCAGTATTGCTGCTAGGGGCTGATCAAGATCTCAGCCCCCTCTCTCCTGGAGCTGGCTTGCTGCCATGAAGGCCAAGACCGTCTTGGTCTTGGTATACCTTGTGCCCTTGGAGACACCAAGGGCTAGGTATCACTTCCCTCTCCCCTCTCCCCACTAATCCACTTTCTCTACCTCCTCTCTCTCCTCTTACTCACCCCACTCACTTCCTTCTAATCACTTTCACTACTCATACCCCTCTCCCCACCTCACCTTTTTTCCCACCACTCACTATTCTCCTCTATTTTTTATTTTTTATTTTTTTTTCTCTCCTCTTTTCTCTCTCCTCTTTTCTCTTTGCTTTTTGATCCCTCTCCACCTTTTCCATCCCTTTCTCTCCCATTCTCTCACCCTTCTCTCCCCCAATTACAACCCCATCACTTCCCCCATCTCCCCCCTTCACTCTTTTTCTCTCTCCCACCTATTTCTCTTTTTTCTCCTTCACTTTTTCATTCCCCTTCCCCCCAACTTCAAAAAAATTTCTGTTTTTCTTCTTTTTATCTTTCTTTTTATTTATATTTCCTCTTTTTCCAAAAATTCGAATTATCTTATTCCCCACCTTCTTTTCTTATTTTTTCTGATTTATTTTATTTTATTTTTATTTATTCTGAAAATTCGAATTCCTTTGCGGCAACCTTAAATCTGATTAGGAGTTCGTCATTCTTGCTTTCGACACACATTTTGACCCCGTGGGGGTAACGAAGTGCTGCCAAAATTTTCTCATTTTACTTAGCCTTTCTTCTTGATGGCACACTTCGACCCCATGGGGGTAACAAAATGCTGCCGAAATTTTAAAAAAATCCAACACTTAATTTCTCTTCACCTCCTCATCTACTTATTTATTTATTTACTTCTCTATTTCTTTAGTTATTTTCTGAATTTTTTTCTTATCTTGGTCTCTTCTTTCCCTTGGCACATTCTTGACCCCATGGGGGGTAGGGAAATGCTGCCGAAAATTCCAAAAGAAATAAATATTATTTCTCTCTTCATATTTTGTTTACTTATTTCCTTAATTATTTTATTATTTATTTATTTTTATTTTTCTCTCGAAATTTCACTGTTTATTTTATTTTCTTGATTAGGTCACCGGTACCCTACCCTGACCACCCAAACTCCGGTTAGGGTTTTTTTAGGGTTTCTTAGGGTTTTTCTAAGGTTTAAGGTTTCCCTAACCCCCCCCGCCCTACTTCCCCTTCTCATTCGGGCACCCTGGACCCGAACCACCCCTCCCCCTTTTGACGGCGCCCGTGCTAGCCTTGCTAGCGCCATCCGCCGCTTTCTACCGCCGACCCCCCCCTACGCCCTCCGCTCACGCGGACCTCCTCTGGCCCCCGCCAGTCCGGCCCGTCACCTCTCTATGGCCGACGGCGTGTCACAAGCCGCCGACACGGCGATGACCTCGGCACCGGGCTCCACACCCGTGTCGGCGGACCAGGGCCATCAGCCCTTAGGGGGATCTGCACACCCTCCTCACCTCCCTCCTCGCACCCATCCAGGCGCAACTGACGACCCTCGCACCCCTACAGGCGAAGGTGGCGACTCTTGCCGCTGGCATGCGGCAACTCGAGGATGTTGCTTGTCCTTCATCTCCTGACTCTCTCTCTTCTCCTGGCTCCCAGTCCGGGTCTCCAGTCCTCCGAGGGGGTGGCCACGGTGGAGCTTCCTCCTCCGCTGCCCACGACCCGGCCATCCTGGTGACCGTCCACGCCCCTAGCGCGACGACCGCCACGGGTCAGGCCTCTCCTCACTCTGCGGCCGCACCCGCCCAGACTTCGGTCACTACGGCCATGGGACCATAACCCCCTGCCGCGGTCTCAGCTTTTCCTGGTTCCCCACTCCTCCCTCCCCTTCGCACGACCGTAGTGCCATCTGGCTCTTCCCCTTGTGGAATGCCTCGCGCCGCTCGTGCGTCTACTCCTGCCACTCCTCGCTCACTCTATGTTCGACGTTTCGAGGACTAGCTTGCCCAGACTCGGGCTCACCTTGCCCTCTTACGCCTTCAGCTACCCCCACCCTCACAGGTGGCCGCGCCTTCGGGCACACCCCCTTCTTCCTCTTCACTTCTTTCCATGCAGGCTCGCTTCCCTCGCCCTGCACCCTACCCACCCCCATCCTGCCTTCTTCCTATTCTCCTGGGTGCTGCGACCTCTTCTACCGCAGCTCCCTCGCAGCCTGCCGCTGTTGCCCCCGCCGCTCCCCCGTGTGGCCCGGGCGTACAGTCAGCTGCGCCCCTTTCTCCAGGACATGCGCCAACCTACTTAGCCGTAGCGCAGACCTCTGCTCCTCGATCTCCTCGCCGCCAGACCGGTGGCGCACCACTCGTCCGCTTGACGGACATTGCCTTGTATGATGGTACAAGGATACGTGTGTCTCGGTGGCTATAGTCTGCCACCCGCACGCTCCAGCTCATGGGCGCCCCACCCGACACGTGGGTGGCTCACCTCTCCACGCGCCTGCGTGGCGGTCCTTTCGATGCTTGGGAGGATTTCTATGCTCACTACCTTCGTGAGGGTCGGACCCCGACCTTCATGGATTTCCAGGCGTTCCTCGAGGATCGCTTCGGAGCCTGGCACGACGTGACCGACGCCTTCGAGTGCGTCGTCAGCACACGCCGGTCCAACTCTGGTGGCGCTGCTGGCCTGGACCGCCACATCCAGGTCTTTCAAGACGCCCGCCTCATTTGTGATGTGGCGTTCCTCCCCAAGCCTGCCCTCATCGATTGTTTCTTGGCCAGCCTTCCCCTTGAGTACCGCTCCGAGTTATGGCGGTACGAGTTCACATCGACCCCGCAGGCTTACGAGGCCGCCAGGACCCATCAGCGGATGCGGACCCGCCTTCACCCCGCTTCCTCCTCCCAACCTCAACGTACTGGCTACGCCCCCTTCTCCTCTCACGACACTTCCCAGCGTCGTTCCCCTTTTCGCGGTCCCCCCCGCCTTTCCGCGCAGCAGGGCCTCCACTTCTCGCGCCGCTTCAGCGCGCTCGAGTATAGTGAGCAGGACACTGTTACCCCACTATTGCCTAAGGGTGACCACAACGACGACCTCGACCTCTGCGAGGCCGTCCACTCCCACCTGGAGGACTCTACCCTCCCTATAGATGAGCGCCTCCAGCTCGCCCTCTCCTCCCTCTCTCGGGCACGCAGCCGCCCTAGTCACGCTGGCGCGTCGCGCCCTGAGGTCCCTCAGCATGACCTCCCTCAGGGCTTTGTCCCTCCTCGTGGTGTCCTTTCCGTCGAGGATCGCGCGACCATTTTGGGCCGGCATGCGTGTTTGCGCTGCCGCCAGGACGGTCATACCTCCTCGCGGTGCCCTTACACCGCCGCCCGCGACCGCCACTACGCTGAGCTCTCTTGCCAGCGTCAAGCTCTTTCCCCCCCCTGCGCCTCGCATCCCCGCGGCGCCTCCTAGCCACGGTGCAGTGTACACCTGCGCCCTCCTCAGTAGTGGGCTTCCCGACATCTCCGTCGCGGCTTGCCCCTCTCGCTACTGGAGTTGAGGTATCGCAGGACCCAACAGAGTGTACGAAGCCCTCCTTTGCCGTACTATCTACGCCTCCGCAGACCACCGTTTCCCCTCCTACCTATCCGCGATTACCGATGCGTCGAGCCATTCGCTCAGCCCGTTGCAGCGAGCAGCTTGCGACTCGCGAGGATGTTGTGTCCTCCCTGCTGGACTTGAGCATGCTCCAGGCTCGTCATGAGCGACTCACCCTCCATGTCGCTGCACTGCGTCGCCTTCTCGCCATCCTCTCTGACTCTGATCGCACCCTCCCGATCATTCCAGTACGACTCGGGACCTCCATGAGGGTGTACTCAGCACTGTGGGATTCCGGTTCTCAGGGTGACTTCATTCACCCACGTGTGGTGAAGAAGCACGCTTACCCACGACAGGGTCTCCGACTCCCATCTCCGTCACCCTAGGAGATGACAAGACCCAGCGCTTCTTTGATCAGACGATCACCGACCTCCCTTTCTTCCTCACCCTTGAGCCAACTGATCGTCCCCCGGCGTCCCGTCGCCACCGCTCCTCTGCACATTTCGATGTGATGGAGACGGGGTACGATTTCATTTTCGGTACTCCGTGGTCTCGTCGGTTCGCCGCACCGAGGCCGATTGGGCGACCAACACTCTCGTTCTTAAAACGAAGTGTGGACAGACGTATCGCATACCTTTCATAGGTACCACTGCGACACCCCACCCCGACCCTCCTTCCCCGAAGCCTTCCATGCCCACAACATCTCCTACGATCACTGTCACCTCGGCTCGGCAGTTCGCTCACTTCATCCGACAGGACGACGTCACCTTCTTTATGGTGAACGTTACGGATCTCTTACACTATGATCCACACGGTCCCGACGCCGAGCTCATTCCTCTGGAGCCAGATCCTCCTCCTATCTCCATGGCTCCCATCTCTACTTCCCACCCTCCGTCGTCCGTCGAGTCCACCCCCTCGTCGCGCGCCGATGCTGACGCTGAGGAACTCGCACGCTATATGGCCGACCTGGAGCCCGCAGTTCGTGACCTCATTCGAGAGTACCACAACGTTTTCCCATCGTGGTTCCCGTACGCCGGCATCCCACCGATGCGCGACGTCAAGAACCCCATCCAACTTGTGCCTGACTATCGTGTTCATCACCAGACACCCTACAGGCTCTTGATCCCCGAGGCCACCGAACTCAAGCGTCAGATTGAGGAGCTTCTGAGACTGGGTTTCATTAAACCCAGCAACTCCCCGTGGGGTGCACCCGTCCTCTTTGCTCGCAAAGCGGATGAAACTCTCCGTCTCTGCGTCGACTATTGCGGTCTAAACCGCTACACGGTTAAGAACAACTACCCCATGCCTCGTTCCGACGAGCTGTTCGACCGCCTAGCAGGCAACCGCTTCTTTACGAAGATTGATCTTCGTAGTGGTTACCATCAAATCCGCGTCGCTGCAGCGGACCAGCCGAAGACAGCGTTCCGATCGCGCTTCGGCCACTATGAGTTTACGGTGATGCCATTCGGCCTCACCAACGCACCCGCTACCTTTCAGAGGGCGATGAACGACATCTTCAGGGACATTTTGGAACAGTACGTTCTCGTCTACCTCGACGATATCTTGGTCTACAGTCGTACCCTTGAGGAGCATCTCAGACACCTCCGCGACGTCCTTGATCGCTTGCGCAGACATGGCTTCTGCGCCAAACTGAGCAAGTGCCGCTTTGCCCAGCAGAAAGTGGATTTCTTAGGACACTACGTGTGTGACCAGGGTCTCCACATGGATGACGCGAAGATCACTACTATTGCGGAGTGGCCCGTCCCCACATCCGCCAAGCAGCTTCGCAGCTTCCTAGGCCTCACGAGCTACTATAATAATTTCATCCAGGGATACGATAGGTATTCCTACGTCCTTATCTCCACCCTCCTCTAGAAGAGCCTGCCATGGGCTTGGACACCCCTCCACGAGGATGCCTTTCGCGCCCTCAAGAAGGCGGTGACATGTGCACCGGTTCTCACCTACCCGATTTTGACCGCCCTTTTATCCTTACCACCGATGCGTTAGACTTTGCTGTAGGAGCAGTGCTTTCTCATATTTTCCCCCCCTCTCCTGATTCCTCTCATCCTCGCATCCCTTACTTCCCACCTCCTACCCCTACCACTGCTTCCCGCCTGGCGTCTACTCGTCCAGCTACCGATGAGCCTTCTATTGACTATTCTCTTACCATCGCCGAGGACAACACTGTCGAGTCTCGCTCAGGTGATTGTCCGATAGCCTTCTACTCCCGTCAGCTCTTGCCTGTCGAGATAAACTACACTGCTGATGAACGTGAGGTTCCTATAGTTTATGCCGCTCGACACTGGCGTCACTACCTGCACGGGGCACCATTCACGGTGCGCACGGACAACTCTGTTGTCCAGGCTTTTATGACAAAGCCGAAGCTCACTCCTCGACAGGCTCGCTGGTGGCGTCACTATTCGAGTTTAGTTTCACCACTGAGCACATCAAGGGTGAGATTAATCGGGTCGTAGATGCCTTATCCCGGCGCCCCGACCATGATATGGAGCAGATCCAGCTCACTGCCATCTCGGTCACCACCGTCCACCACTCGGTGACCGACGAGTTTCGCACTCAGTACCGCCTCTGCCCCGACTATCGCGACATCCATGCAACTCTTCGGAGTGGCAAGACCGTCCCGAACTACTCTCTCGGGGACAACGGTCTTGTGTACAGGCACGGTTCACAGGGCACCAGAGAGCCCCGTACCTGCGTTCCCTCCACTGGACAGCTACGCGTCCGGGCACTAGCAGAGTTCCATGACCAGGCAGTCGCTGGTCATATGGGCTTCCACAAGACGTTTGCTCGTGTGAGCTGCCTGTACAGCTGGCTTCGCAAGAACTTTGTGAAGGACTACGTCGCAGAGTGTCCCACTTGTCAGGAGGTGAACAGTGCGAACCACCTACCTTATGTTTTTCTCCACCCTCTTCCTATTCCTGAGGGTCGTTGGCAGTCCATCTCGATGGACTTTATCGGTCCTCTTCATCCTCCGACCCTCCGCGGTCATGATGCTATCCTAGTCGTCGTCGACCGCTTCACGAAGCGCGCACGCTTTGTTTTGTGCCACTATGCCATCAGTGCACGTGAGTTCATCGACATCGTGTTTGACCGAGTCGTGCGAGACCACGGCTTACCTCTGAGTATCATATCTGACCGTGACCCGCGCTTTACCAGCCGATTCTGGCGACGGCTCCACGAGGTGTACGACACCCAGCTCCGCTTCTCCTCGTATTACCATCCCCAGACTAATGGTCAGACCGAGGTCACGAACAGGACTCTCGGAGACATCCTCCGAAAGATTGTTCGTAACGACCAGCAGTGGGATCTCCATCTTGCCCACGCGGAGATAACCTACAACCACGCCGTCTCGCCAGCCACGGGGATATCGCCTTACTATTGCGACCTCGGCTATCACCCTCGTGTTCCCGCGAACTCCCTTCGACCGTCATAGATGCATCCTGCCACGAGTTGTCCCGCGCTGGATGATTGGGTTGCACACATGACGTCAATCATGAAGACCGCGCATGAGCACATAGTCGCTTCCCAGATTCGCATGGCCGCACGTGCGAACCGATCGCGGATGGATCATCCATTTAAAGTCAGTGATGATGTGCTTGTCGACGCCCGTCACTTACAACTCGAAGCGGACACGCTTCGCAAGTTCCGGCGTCACTTCTTTGGCCCATGCCGCATTCTCCAGGTCGTCGGTTCTAATACGACATCTAGCCCGGTCAGCTTCCGTGTGAAGCTGCCCGACTACCTACGCCAGACTCGTGTGCACGATGTCTACCACATCTCGTTACTGCGTCCCTACCGCAGACCGTTTGAGCGTTTCGTTGGACGACCATACGAGCGCCCTCCACCCATCCTGGTGGACGGCCACGAGGAGTTCCTCGTTTCAGACATCATTGGTCGCCGAGTCACCGACGACAACCCTCCTCGCGTCGAGTATCTCGTACGTTGGAAGGGTTACCCTGATGAGGAGGCTACTTGGGAGCCCCTCGAGCACTTACAGCACGCTCGCATGATGGTGCATGCCTATGACCGTGCTCGTCGTGCTGGGTTCACTGCCCCTCCTCATCCCACTGACCCTCTTCCTTCTCCATCGGCTGAGGAGACCGCTGAAGTCGAGCCTACTCAATCTGAGGCAGACCTTCAACCGCAGCCGGGTGCTTCTGAGCGTCCACAACGCACTCGTCGTCGTCCTGCTCGATACGACGATAGACTCTGACTTACCTTCCCACGTCTTTGACTTCTCAGTATTCCATCCACTCCAGTTTTGCCACTTCAGCTCATCGACATTGCGGCTCTTCCTCGACGGCATTCCGAACTTCTCATCATGGACGTCATCAGCAGCTTCATGGACTTCGTCACGATCAGCTCTGCCTACTTCAGACGTCGCCGATCTCTTACCACCTTACCCTATACAGTACCCTTGTTGTGTCGCATGATGGTCTCCCTTTAGCCGGGTTCCTCTGAGTTGGGCTCTCCCTTGGTATACGCATAGGCATTGGGACCGTAGCGTTGCCCTGGCTTCCTAGCTTACGGATCTACCTCTGACTTCCCTCACTTTAAGAGTCATTTGCATGATTCCCTTACCCATCACTTTTTCAACCCTCTGCCGGCCCTCACGCCCTAGTTAGGCAGCCTTGCATGCTTCATCTATGTGCACCCATTATACCAGGCTCCCCTATTCCCCTGCATGGTCGACCTTCCATAGCGGTCACCCCTTTAGTCGAGCATTACCCGCCCTAATGGTCTATCTGTGAGGGTCATTGGTTCTGTTTGCTCCCAATTCCCTACCCTCATTGAGCCTGATGACATGTGTCTCCCTGTCATTATGTGTGGATGCCCTTAGGAGTTTATCGACCCCTAGGCTGCATTTGCCACCCTCAGAGACTATCCCACCCTGTGGTTTGCGACACACTTCTCCTGTGACATATGGTTGTTTTGTTGTTGCTTTGTTGCTCTCAGATTGAGGCTACTGCCTCTAACATTTCTATGATTTAGTTGTTTCTGCTTTTGCTGTTCTTAGGACTCATACACTAGTCAGGTGTTTCCAGACTGAGGCTATTGCCTCCAACATTCTAGGATTTAGTTGTCATTGCTTTCTGGTTTCCTAGGACATGTATACTAGTTAGTTGCTTCTGCTTTCACTTAGGCTGTTAGCTGTGACATTGCTGTTTTTGTGACATTTTCTTTTCTAGGTTGCATCGCATGGACTCAACATGGAGCTTGCTTCGATCCTACATTACTCAGGTTTTCTTTTTCTTTGGTAGAGTTCCGCTTCTTGGCGGAAGCGTGCTTGTATCTAGGCGATCCATCACAGGCCGAGGATCGTGTAGCGGACCTCTGGTTGGCCTGTGAGACCAGCCCCTTGGCCTGTTCTCACAGACCTGTGTTGTATTTGGGGTAGTCCAGTCCAGGTCGGTACCTCTGTCCGTACCAGCCAGTCCAGTCCAGTCCAGTCAGTCTGCTGGGGTATACCCCAGCCAGAGTCTGTATTTCGGATCATTCTACATCCGCACAGTTTGGAGTACGTGCGTTGGAGTCTTGCGTGGGAGCTGCGCTGTGCCATCTCGCTCCTGCCTCATCCTTCATCTCCATCTCTATCCCAGGCGGAGCACCTCACCCGGTGGGTCCACCACAGTATCTCCCTTTCCCTCC
>BFEA01000546.1:949818-964403 GCA_003427395.1 Chara braunii | reverse complement strand
AGAGAGAGAGAGAGAGAGAGAGAGAGAGAGAGAGAGAGAGAGAGAGAGAGAGAGAGGCAAAAAGGAACAGAGTGAGACAAAGAGAAACACACACACACACACAAAGAGGGAGGGAGAGAGAGAGAGAGAGAGAGAGAGAGAGAGAGCAAATAAATATTATTTTATTTTCTTTTAATAAAATGGAGACGGATTGTACTTCGTGATTATTGTGCCTTTATGATTTTGCACGTTCTTCCTGACTTGAATGGTATTCTTTTTTTTCTCTTTCTTTGGATTGTTCTTTTCTTATTCCTCTCTCTCTCTATATATATCTCTCTATCTCTCCCTCTCTCTCTCCCTTTCTCTGTCTCTCTATCCGTCTTCCATTTCTTGAATTCCTTAATTGTGCTATAATTTTGCAATTGGTTTGGGCGTAACTTTTTTTTTCTTTTTTTTTTTTTCCCTTTTTTTTTTATACGGGCGTAGACCGCACCGCCGGCACCGCGGGCGCTAAGCTAGTATATATATGTATATACAAGCTAAGCGCCCGCGGTGCGGGTGGTGCGGACAATGCCTAAAAAAAAAATAATAAAAAATAATAATAAAAAATCAGCGACGGACTTGAGCTGACTGGCCCCAGGCAAGTCATTAGTAGTTGGTTCTACTCATCGAGTTCCATCATCTGGATTCAAACTTGGGTCTGTATTTCAACAGTTCATGGGTGTACCCACTGAGCTAGTCTCTTGTTTTTTTTTTTTTTTCTTTCTTTTTTTTTCATTCTTGCACACTTGAATATTCCCGCCCGATTGTTTTGTCGCCGCGCATCAGAAACGAAAACGACAACAGGACGGAAGAAAAATAAGAAAACGAAAAAAAAAAAGAAAGAAAAGAATTGGGGAAAAAAAAAGAAAACCAAATAAAAGAATAGGAAAACAAAAGAAAACTGCTGAAAACACAATTAAAAAAAGTGGTCGGGCCACAACACGACACTTTCTTGCAATCCGACGACAGGCGCTTCGAGATATTCACTCGCATCGACGCCCGCCGCTGCTCGGCCCCGTGGGCTCGCCCTCTCGTTTTCTGGCGCGCTGTGAATAATTCGGTACGCGCACCTGTGACGTACTATCTTACGTAGGCGGGCAGAGTCCTGAACCCCCTTTGCAGTTAGGTGGTGCTTCACCTTGGGCTTCGCTAGAACTACTGGCATCACTCCCATAATACCCGCTCTTGCAAGCCTCTGCATTTCCTTCTCCATCTTCTCTCTTTCCTCTGCCACATCTGGTCGAAAATTTTGCAAGTAGCCGGTTTACGATCTGGTTTGAGTGACGGTAATTTTGAATTTTGTCGTAATTCTTTCTGGTCAGATTCATCTTGGGACTTTCGGCATTCTTGAGCTTTCGTAGGATTTACGTGCGCTTAGTGAGCGCGCGCGCAACTTTTGAATCGACAATACCAACTTTCGAATTCTTGGGACGCAAATTGTGGCGACGTGTCCTTTCTTGCGTACAATTTTCCCCGCCCACACCGGAATTAACTGGGACTTTGCGCGAAGGCGCTTGGATTTTCGTTTTTGTCTTTGCAAATTTGAATTAGTCAGGCTGCTGCAACGTAACTGTTTTCCACGCATGCTGCTTCGGCTTCCCACCACGTAAGCCAACTTCATTCAGCCCCCCCCCCCCTCCTACGACTACCTTCTTTCCTTCGCGCCTTTTTCCTTGTCTTTGTAACTGTCATCCATCCCCCGCGCTTGCACATTGTCTCTTTTCTTTTCCCTCCGAAACTTGGCATCATCTTGCACGACCTTTCATCTATCTTGCTCTTCCCGCTCCTTCTCTTTCGTACAGGCGGTCCCTATCCATCCGAGGAAGGCACCCTGCCAACCAGGCAGCAGCGTTTAAGGAGCGTTCCCGCTCGCCACACTGGTATCTGATTGGGTGGAGGCACCGGATCCAGGATCGATATCGCTCACCCAAGGCTTTCCTCCCTCCTCTACCCTCTCTCCCTCCTAATCATCTTCCCAACCTTCATCGCAACGAGACTACCTCGCCCCCTTTCTCGCAACTATAAAACCCGTAAACACCTGATAGAAATGACCACCGAATACGCTGAGTGCATCGGGCTCACTGCATTGCTCAGCTCTGCACGCCGAGTTAGTGGCTAGGCGGGGTGCTGATCCGCGCGCTCGAGGTAATCCTTGGAGCGGGTGGCGACGTGGAGGTTGCGCGTCAGAAGGTCACGACGGACTGTCGGTTCTGGGCGAGCCTGAGCAGTAGCACCCGATGGGGTGACGGGCACGTGTCGTTCAGTGAGAAGTTAAGACGGTTGGGCCGTTGGCGCAGTGAGACGGTGATCAACGGAGAGTTGCATGGCCAGTGGGCATGCCGGACAGATCAAGGGGTTTGCATTTTTTTTTCTTCTCTTTCCTTTCTTATCTGTGGAAGTGAAGTTTTCGGCGAGACGACGCCTTCCTTTTGGTATCCATCAATTGTTTGTGACCATCTCTGTTTTCTTGAGTGACATGGCTGTCAGGTCGAGTCCTATGGATGGATCACGTATTTGATTTTG
The DNA here is from genome assembly GCA_003427395.1 of Chara braunii. NCBI lineage: Eukaryota > Viridiplantae > Streptophyta > Charophyceae > Charales > Characeae > Chara > Chara braunii. Next base: position 961,859 of record BFEA01000546.1, on the reverse strand, counting down.
TGTGGCTCTGTCTTGTCACAAGTATGTTGAATAAGATAATATTTTCGGTGTGCGCCGAAGTTTGAGATCTCATATGGATGTTATGTCCCGAATGGTCCTCGTCTGTTGAATGCATGTTTCGGGAAAGGTTGTTCGAATGAATGTCGATGCACCGATCGTTTGTTGCTTTATGTATGCATGGATAACTCTCGCGCACATATTTTCATGTGATTTGCAGTTATTGGCAATCGTTATGATCTTCGATCACTGATTAATGTAGGTAATTGCCACAGGTCCTATGCATGAGTAATTACACTGGTCGAGACTTTGCGTTGGGTGGCGGATCTCTGTTCGTGTAAAGTAACGCGGGCCATGCAGGCCGATAACACCGGACGAGCGGGGCGATTTTCCGCTACCACCCCGGCGCCATTCCCATATAACGAGGAAAACCCCCAGGTGTGCGAGTGATATGTGCGCGAAGCTATTTCCCTGATCGGCGGAACATATCACTTTTCCGTAGAATCTGTGTGTTCTGGATTTGTAAATGTTGGGTTTGTGATTATCGATACTGACTTTCCCCCATACTCTCTCTTCTTGCCCTTTAACGAACTCATCGTCGTCCCGTGGACGGCGGTTGCCCCTCACTGACCTCGGACGCCGTGTGACGATTGTCAACGTGTGGAACGATATCGGAAGCAGGGATTTGACCGCCGTACACGTGGCGAAGAAGAGTACAAAGAAAAAGCTCGAGTCATGTGGCTGTCCACATCGGACACGAAATTGGATAACGAGCGATGCCACGAGCTGGTATGGACCCGCGACCCTACGCAGGTTCCGCCACCTTTTCCAGCCAAACAACGGAAATAAGCCGTTCGAGTTCAACGATACTTTTTGGATTGGATGGTTGAACGGTCGTTGCATCTGGTTTTGATGTGTGTATAGTTTGTCTTTTTTCTCTTGGCCATCTTGTTAAACCGGAAACCAACACAGGGAATTTCAGTTCTATTTGTGTCCCCACACTCAATTTCCAAAAATCCTTGGCACACCCCATTTTTGCCATTTCGCAGGGCTCCATCATATTTTTGCGCCACTCCGACAGGATTTGATACAAGGCGTGAGGTTGGTATCAGAGCCGACACGTGTCGGTTTTCGAGAACATCAAGCTGGCTAGGAGTCAGGATAGCAGTAGGTGAGCAGGATTTGCTGCCTCGTCCCGGAATCCGCGGGCTGTCCATGGTCGAGAGCCCCCTATAACTCGTTCTCGATCTGCTGAGGCTAGGGCGAGAGCCGCTATGGCCGGCCAACAGATGGCAGTTCAGATCCCCCCCATTTTTGCGTTTTACCCGAATCATACAAACCCCGAAGCTTGGATAGAAGTTATCGAGGCCCAAGGTTACGCGACAGAAGATCTGCCACGTATGATCTAATTATTGCTCCGAGATTTTGCTCATAATTGGTTTAGGCGATATACGTGGGTCGATTTTGCTGCGTTTCAGACAACATTCTTGAAACGATTTGATGGTGGAAGCAAAGACTCCGCCTATGAAGTTCTACGAATACGCTCACGGCAACCTGGAGAGTTGCTTCCGGATTTTGTTGACAAGTTTTACACAACTCTCATGAAATTCGGCCAGGATGAGAAAACCGTAAGGGATATGTTAATCGATCATCTTTGCAGTCAGGCGCTCCGCACAAAGCTCAAAAAGAAAGTTCCCCCTAAGACCACTACCCTCAATGACATCATTGCCAAGGCGTTGGAACTCGACGAAAAAGATGCAGTAGCTCTGAGGGATCAATTTGAAAACAGCGAGGCCGACCGATTGGCCGACATAGCGGCTAAACGTGCCGCGTGGATGTGATCGATCAATCACCATTACACCCGACACAACCTGGAGGAAATGAGCAAGCCTCCCGAGGATGCTCTACAGATCTTTTTGGCAAAATCTTCTGGTAACGATACGGTTTCTCCCTCGAATACCAAAACTCTGCCAGATACTAACGATCATAGAAAAAAGAAAGTTTCCAATACGGATCTTGCCCAGCTCATTTACACCGCTACGACTGCCCAGTCCGAATGGATGAAGCAGTTAGCCCAGTCACAGAATGCCCACATGAGTCGGATCGAGCATATTCTCAAAACCGTTGCTGTTACAACAACCTCGAAAGAGCTTACCTCAGATCACTCACACTTCTGTCGCTGTTGCCGAAGCAACCACAACACCCCCTCGGATCAAATGTTATAACTGTCATCAGATGGGACACATGGCTCGGGACTGTCCCGCAAAAAAGGCCCGTGCACCTCCTGACCCAACACCGGTACATGCTAATCAAGGAAGAGTAGCAGCGCCCATGGAAACGGAGGAGCGTCCTGCCTCCCCAATCCCTTCCTCTCATCCCGAGGCTTCCACGTCTGGCACCTCTTATGAGGCTGCGGATGAAGTTAGCCCCTCGGAGTATCTGCGATTAGCAGGATTAATAGGGATCATTCGACCTGCGCGCTATGAAAATGATTGGGTTTTGAGAGATGATGATGAACGACCCCGATACGGACCTCAATTTCCGGACAGGAGAGATGAATGTTCTCAAGGCCCTCAAAATGCTAGATATTCGAGTCCCTGTCCCTGTATGACATTTACTCACCATCTCGAAAGTTGCCAATGAAACGATCTTACAGCAATGCCGGAAGAACCAGAAACAGTTCACCTACCATCGCGTTCAGCGAATGCTGAAGGAGAAACATGACAAGCCTAACGACAACTCGCCCAAGGCCAACCCAACAGCAGGTCCTTTGCCCAAAATCATCCCACGGATGCTGCTCGAGTAGCCGCCATCTCTCTGGTAGAGAAAGATTGTTTTATTTGCGCCCGACCAATCCAATGGAGGAGTGCTGAATGTGATTGCGAGGTGTGGGGAAAGCCGTTCGATGCTCTGATCGATACAGGATCATCAGCAGTTGCACTTTCGTTAGATACGGCTCGAAAGGCAGGAATATTGAACCAGATTCTTCCCTTATCAGGTAAGGATACGTATATCACCACCGATGAGGAAGCGATGAACATCGTTGAAATCCTAGAAAATGTGTCGATCAAGGTCGGACGGGTGCATATGTTACTAAACGCGCTAGTCATCGACGTGCAAACCTACTCCGTCTTGTAAGGACTTCCTTGGGAGATGGCGGTAGGTGCACGACTCCACTTCGACTCACGACAGTTGATACTCATGCACACCGGAGAAAAACCCCAAACTTTTCCCCTCCGTATATCCCTGAGACTCTCAAAGATGAAGACAGGGAAGGTAGTGCGAGTGGGAATGATTCAGGGGGATTCGCAGGAGGATGACGTATCCTTGTGCAGTGAAAGCGGCTATGTGGAACCTATGCCGACGAAAGAAGAATGGGATGAACTGGTTCGTCTGTTCAAAGATGAATCCGACCCTCTCCACGAGGAAGAACAGAATAGTCTGAGACTCCCCCTTTCTCCTCCGGACGAGGCAAATCACGCCATCCTGGCCGCTTCGATCTTGGGCGAACCTTTACTCCAAGTAGCGGATATAGATGATCAGTTGGAACCCCCTCACACGCTGTATGAGGGAACGCTCTCCTTGCGAGAACGATACCAACGAACCTCTCATTACCTGGATCTTTCTGCCTCCCTTCCTCGATCTCTCCTTACCGATTCGGCCATGGTAGGAATGATTAGGGAAGAAGCCGAAACCCCCATCGAAGATGTTTCGGATCTCATGACTGAAATGACTCAGATGACGGGGATGACGATCGAGAAAAGTCCCTCTGATCCCGACGCAGATCAAGATTGGAAGGAAACAGAGTTAATCAACCCCACCGAATCTCAAATGTTAGTCACTGTCTTTTCTGTACCAGACTGTACGTACTAGCAACTCGATCTTTTTCGAGGCTGGATTTCGACCATTACCGACTCAAGAATCCGATTGGAACGAAATTTACTTCGTGCCCCGCGATACTCGGAAAGTCCTGAAGCAAGTACTACAGGAATACGCGGGCGTGCTTAGTATCGAAGATCACGATATCAGAATGACCAATGTGATCGAACATGCGATCCTCACCGGAGATCATCCTCTGATCAGTTGCACCCCTTATCGATATTCGCCAGCTCAACGAGCTGTTGCATTCCAACGAATAAAAGAGTTCGAAGCCAATGGATGGGTCGAACCTGCTATAGGGCCATGGTCGTTTCCGGTCGTGATTGTCCCAAAGAAGAACGGAGGGATTCGTATATGCATCGATTACCGGACTGAATGACATCACGATCAAGGATGTGTATCCCCTCCCTCGGATTGATGAATTGTTGGATGCGATCGGATGTGCTCGATTTTTCGGTAAGTTTGATATTTGGCTTGGATTCCATCATCTGTTGGTTAGGACGGAAGACCGGCCGAAAACGGCCTTTGTTCTCTTTGAAGGTACATGGCAATGGATTCGATGTCCGATGGGGATACCAGCCACGTTTCAAAGGGCCATGAACATGGCTTTTCAGAACTTTGTGCGCAAAACGCGGTTGTCGCAAAATATTGTAAATTACTGCGTGATTGTATACATGGATGATGTTTTTGTCTACTCTAGCTCGTATGGTAGGCATGTTCAACATGTGGAGTGGGCATTGCATGCTTTGAAGGATGCAGGTTTCAAAGTGGCGATGAAAAATATCAGTTCTTTTTGTCGAAGATTTCTTTTCTGGGACATGTGGTCACGAGCGAGGGTTTGGTGCCAGATCCGCGCAAGGTGGAAGCAGTTCAAGAGGCACCTGTGCCCACGACGATCACTCAAGTTCGCGCCTTTTTGGGGCTGGCTTCGTATTATTGGAGGTTCATCAAGGGCTTCACAGCGATAGCGGGGCCCCTGACGAATCTCCTAAAGAAAGACCAACCACTGATCTGGAGTCCGGACTGTGGTCGAGCGTTTCAGGATTTGAAAGTCGCTCTCACTTCGGCGCCCGTGCTGATTCGGCCAGATTCGGAGAAACCGTTTTTGCTCATTACAGACTGGCAGCCGGAGGCGATTTCGACTATTTTGGCCCAAGTGGGACCGGACGGGCTGGAACACGTGGCGGAATACGCGTCCAAGACTGTCCCTGACTGCAAGCGGAACTATTCGGCCCCTATGGGAGAATGCTTCGCGGCCTTGTGGGGCATCAGTCATTTCCGGGCGTATTTATACGGAAAAAAGTTCACATTGGTCACCGACCACGAACCTCTCCTAGTTCTGAAGAAGTCCAAGGATTACACGGGAATGATGGACAGGTGGGCCGCGGTCCTGCAGAGCATGTAGTCTAACATTCGCCATCAGAAGCACGAGAAGCACGGTAATGCTGACGGCTGACAAGGTTGCACCGTCCGGAGAGGGTATCACCAGGAGACGAGCTAACTCCTTGGAAGTATCCAGACCCGAAATTTGGTCCCAAGTACGGGAAGGTGAACATTTTGATAAGGAAGGTGGGCGAGACACGTGGCGATGGCTAATCTTCCTTCCCCCTCAACCGCCCTCCCTTCCTCTTTTGATTTCTCTTCCTTCTTTGATATGCTTCCCGATCGTTTCTTTTATTTCTGCACGTGTATCTCTAAGGTCTATGGCGTCGATTTCCATCCCCACGAGTCCGGTTTTGTCGAGTGGGTAGATTGTGCTACGTGTGTTAATCGTGCCCATGGTGCGTATGTCCGTTACAGAACCTTTGTGTCAGACGGATAAGTTGCCAACGGAGATTTGATTCGAATCTGCCCAAGCGGACGGACCCATATACGACGAAAAGTACAGAGCGGAAGTATGGACGGATAATATATTTTTACAGAAATTAGCGGGTAAATCACTGGACGATTATGACAAGGCTGCTCGTAGGCGAGCCAGCGATCAATCGAGGGATTATCCATGGATCGACGGCCACCTAGGGAAGCGTAAAATTGACGGATCACGGCAGTGGTTGACGGTTCCCCACCCGTTTCAACGTTACGACTAGACGATATCTGCTCATGAAGAACTCGCCGCTCATTTTGCCATCCACGTCATGGAAGTAACGATCACCCGTAACCGATGGTTCTAGGCGAACATTCGGGATGATGTCCGTCACGTGGTCTCTAACTGTTTGGTGTGCGCAATTGATCGCGCGCCGATTCAGGCCCCGAATACGATTGTCCCCACGGAAGTGGAAAGGCCGTTCCAGCGTGTCAGTATGGACACGATAAATATCGGCGTGCCACCCAGACGTAACTGCTGCGAACATTCGATTTTGTTAGTTTTAATAGATCATTTTACAAAATGGATGGAAGTCTACCCCTGTAAGACACGAAAGGCCGCCGAGATAGCCACCTATATTGACCGATTCCTCAATACGCATCTAGATACAGAGCAAATCCTGACGGATAATGGATCGGAGTTCAAGGCTGAGGTGGAACAGCTGTTGGCCCGACGTGGCGTTTCCCTTCTGCATACGGCCCCACACATGTCCCAATCCAACGGGCTGGCAGAAAATATCAACTGTATGATTAAAACGGCGCTTAGGCGCAACATCGCGGCCAACGACACGCGTCCCTGGCCCGAAATTGTGTATCAAATCGTCGGGGTGCATCGAGCTACCCCGCATGAATCGACGGGGTTTACCCCCTTCTAGCGACGGACAAATAGCCTCCCCTGTGTCTCAAACGACGATGCCTCGGATAATGCCGAACATTAGGGTAGAGACACACGTCTCTCTCTCAAGGCCAAAGCCAAAAGATATAGTGAATTGATGGAAAAGGCGGTCCCAAAATTGACCCGCAAGAGAAAGGATGGTGGAACTGGCCCATGGTAGGCAGGTCCGAAGCTACAAGGCTCAGAACGGGAATGCGGGCCCCGATATTCAATATAAATTGGGGGATTTAGTACGGCTACGCAAATGTGTCCGCGACCGCAAGCTCGCTCCAAAATACTCTGGCTGTTTCCGCATCGTAAAACTCGGGCCTAGCGACGTCAACACCGTGCGCATCGCCCCTGAGGTGTCTGGAAGCCATAGCTCCGTGCCGATCATCCACCACGTGTCCTACCTGCGTCCCCTCCCTCCTCCCGAAGCTCAGCTCTCTCCCTCCTCCTCCTCTAGCGATCATCTTGATCTTTCTCCTTCCTCTCTGCCATCGCCATGAGCTTCGCCTTGGAGCTGCCTGTGTCGCCAAAATTGCTCAAGCAACGAGCGCCGATACGATTCCGCCAAGTTACGCAGCCGCGACTCAGCCCTTCTCTGTTGCAATTTGCGCAACTGTTTGGTCACACTCTTCGGCACGCTGGGTGGAGGTTTGTATCGAAGGCCACGACAACATCATCCTTGCCGAACTTGCTGCCTTTGAGAGATTTTCCCGGACAGAGGAAAGCGATATCACGGTCATTGTCACATTCACAGGCGACATCAACACACTGTCGCCGCCGCGAAGGAACAACGTGATGGAGATACTTTACAATTGGGGCCACGACATCGTCAACAACTGGAAGGGACAACTAGCTAGGCCGAGAGTGCGCGTCACCGGCACTCAGTGTGTCGACACCTTCTCTCTGCGTACCCAACAATATGTTATTCATTAAAATAGTACATTATTTTTTAAATAGTACTTTTGTCGTTCGAGAAACTTGAAAGGTATACACGGCTGACGAAAGAAGATGCTCATTATACATTAATACACAACGATGAGAGTCCCTGTTCAACGGATAAATCCTCAACTAAACTGGCACACATTCAGACAGTCAGCACGAACGTAGCATATCGAAGGTTTCCCCTTGTGAGGGACGTATATGAGTGACAAAAAAAAAAGGTCTTCGTTGAGGCTTTAAAGGGTGCATGGGAGTGAAAAGAATAGCTCATTTTTGAAGTTTAATTGAATACAAGCAGGATGAGTAGGATACATCCGAGTCACATGTTTCGATATAATCCATAATACACAAGTTGGCTAGTTTTATAGTAAAACTGAGATATATCCGAATCAAATATTTCATTATTCGGATGGAGAAAATCCGTTATGTTATAAACCGTGCGCCATTCATTAAATATCCTTGAAGTTCACTCAATCAAAAGGATGAACTTATGATCATAGCCCGGATCACCATCCGAGGGAAAATTAACCAATATGTTATCATTCCAAGAACAGTTATAGCTTAGCAGACATTTCTCAAAACAAAAAGGCATCGGACGGAGTGAAGTGGTGGGCAACATTATGCAGAGATGTTATCATTTGCCGCTTGCCAGGTAAGACCTCGCAACCATGAACTTGTAACATCCCTACCCAATGTTGCCCACCACTCCGCCACTGTCCTTGCCGAGATCAAATGATGTATGTTAACAAACAAAAGTGCACCCTCGGGAACCTCTTAAGAACTCTAGTAACCATCAGTCTTAAATTTAAACTAGATGGCGGTTGCATGTACATTATCACTTTACCAAACATTTCTCAAAACAAACGGGCATCGTACGGAGCAAAGTGGTGGGGAGCATATTATGTAGAGACGTTATCATCTGAGAATTGGGCATTGGAGAAGGCTCAAACGAATGCGTAGGATAAGTCTGAATCAAACTGTGTACAAATTATCAGATGTTGAAGTGACCAAGGACCTTATAATGTTTTTGAAAGATCTCACTGGATTTTGAAGACAATTGATAAGTCATGAGAACTAGATTGAAAAACGAAGACAAATTAAAAACATAGCAGGACACCCAACCTACATAAGCAGGCACACAACCATTGTCGAGACAAATGAGAAATACGCCGTAGAAACTGATAACAGTTATCTGGTCCCAATATTGTGAATTCGTAACAGTTACCTCAAAAGTTTCCATTAACCAAAGAATTGGCAAGGCTATGTCGGACCGTCCACAATCAACCAAAAAGTTTCCGTGGAAATTTTAACTAATCGGACATTCTAACACAAAAATTTGAAAATGTCGAGATGTCTTTCTAAAAAAGCCTACACTACGAAAACATTCACAAATCCGACATCCTGATGAAACTCTAAAACGTAAGACTCGTCACCAAAGTGTCCCGAACTTGAAATCTTCAAAAGAAGTCTCTTCGAAAAACGTTCACTAGCGGTTCCCATGTTGAACCGTGCACAATGCAAGTTGCGATAGTAGGTTGAGGCAGACCTTCGAAACCCGTAATGGAAATCGAGAAACCTTGAACGTCTCCCCCAGCCATGACAACAGCATGTCTCAAGGACACAAGAACATTTGCAGCTTGCAGATAAGATGCTGTAAAATCCCCCAACATCCTGTCTCCCCCTTGACGCTCTTGTGTTTGGTTGTCGTAACAGTATCCTTATTCTCTGGGTCGGATGCATCCGAACCACAACCGACCATGAGTCAGGGTCGGCACTCGTGACTTTCGTTAATACTTTACAGTGTGCAAATTTCAACTAATCTGACATTCGACCACAAAACCGGGGAAGTGTCGAGACTTGTCTCTCAAACTGGTGAAAATTAAAAGTAATCAGAAATGACTATACTACGAAAATGTTCACAAATCCGACATAATGACACAAAATTCTAGAAACGTAAGACTGGTCACCAAACGTCTTAAGAAGTTGAAGTCCTCAGAAGAAGCCTCTTCGCAGAGCGTTCACTATCGGTTCCCATGTCGAACCATCCACCATGCAAGCCGGGATTGGAGGTTGAGGCAGACGTTCAAACTCCGTAATGGAAAACGAGAAACCCCGAATGTCACCCCCTGCTCCGAGCACAGCACGTCTCAAGGCGAAAAAAACTTCTGAAACTTTTACATAAGCTCTTGTAAAATCTCCTCGCATCCAATTTTCCCCCCGACGCTCATATATTCGCATGTCCAAAATGTTGAGATCAGTAAACCTCACCATGATTACAAACATTGTCCGTCCTCCCGCTACGATCCTGAAGATTCTCTCATATTGAAAATGAAACGCTCCTCCCTTTGTGATGATCGCCAGTCGTTTAGGTACTTTTATTTCATTGTAGCCCAAAATCTCATCCATGTTTTCGAAGTACGTCAGAAGAGAAAAATCTGCACACTGCAAAAGACAAAAGTCACAATAAAAGTGTCACATCAAGGTCAGGACCGAAAGCCCGAGGTCATGCTACGACGACCAAAACGCCCCCACGCCCAATGTCGAAAATGGATGAAGAACTCTTGTTGATTTGAAGCGCGTAACCCAGAGAGCATAAATCATTAAGCGATGTATTCCATGGAGTCAAGCGTGGTGTGCACAGGCCAGCATGGCAACACGTTCTCCTCACGAAAAAACGACAACCATCACACTCTCGATGAGGTAGCCTCCTGCCCGCTCCCTTCTCCGGAAATGCTTTGTGTTTGAGCGCCAACGCCGTTTTTTAGGGCGGGAATTGCATTTTTTCTTACTTTCAGAGGAATCACAAGACCGGTGGTAAACTTTTTGGAGGACTCGCAGACATTCGTCCTCGCTTCTCTCATCCAAGAAAACGCAACGGTTGTGACATGTTGATACTCTTCCTCGTGCCCTGGAGTTTTTTTCCATTTTTTTTTCCAGGCGTCGGCATACAATTCTCTTAGTGTGCTCGCTTTTCCGATTGGAACCCAGTACTCCACTTTGAATTGGTTGTAAGTTGGCGAATCTTCGTTCTTGTCAACTTCACTGCGAACCTGGCCAACCCAAAAAGACACTCCTTGATGCATGTCCTCGTCTGACAGTTGCATAATGACAAAACTGTCGACATGCAGATCTTCGAAAGGATCAAAGATGGCCTTAGGCTTGTCCCTCTGAAGACCCACGAATAGAGGTTCTCTCTATAATTCGGATGCATCCGAATCAGAGCAAGAACTCCTGTCTTCAACGACATGGGTGGCCTTTGGCCAGAATTCGGTGATGGGTGTCAAAGGCACCTCGTTGTCGATAATGTCCCCCGCGTGTTTGACGTGATCTTCCCAAAACCGAAAAGCCCTATCTATTCTAGTTACCTCTTTGTCTCGGAAAGTCATCCAAGTTTCTTTTTTTTTTTCATAGACTTCCAAAAACCTCTTCACACCCTCCAAACCGTTCCTGTAATCGTCGAGGAACGTCGGTTGGACCGGCAGAGGATCGAAAGGTTGCTGCGGACCAGCGTAACCACCGTTGTCTGTTTGTTTGAACCAGTAAAGAGGACCATCCTCAGGCAACCACTTAGCGTCTGTGCAATACTCTTTATAGGACATGGCAGGATTATCACCTGTCATGTAGAATTTCAGCAAATGAGGCTTCAAAATCCGTGTCATGCGCTTTGAAACATGCGAGTAAATAAGACCTCAATTGCCTGCTATCCTATCAAGAAAAATACACCGCAGGGGAGTCTTATGAGACCGCTCTAGCAAAAGGAACAACTCATCCATTGTGTAGGCATCATTGTCCTTGAGTTTCTTGGAGAAAACACTAAACGTGGCATCGACGTCTGTGTGCGTGTGTCCAACTATCATAAAACCAATTTCTATTTCCTTGAAAATCCCGAACTTCACAAGAAGTGCTGCCAATGTGCAGATGAATCTATTCTTGTTTTCTTTGAAGCAGTTGTCAGCTTGAATACGAAGAAACGACGGTAGAGTTTTTCCACTGGATTGGATCTCCGTAAGAGTCCGCATTAAACACGTCGCTGTACTGCTGGGACTGTGTGTGTAGTAAGGAAAATATGTGTAAACATATATAGACGGATCCCGACTAAGGACCAGAACGGCTGTGAGACCAGTCTTCATCATCCTCTCGTGGTGCAAGTCCTTCGAGTAGTTAGCCTGTAGAAATTGCGGGTGCGCAAATATGTAACTGATTTTAGACTCGGATGAATCCGATACAATGATGCAGGTAAATTTTGGCAAGTCCACATCGTCGCAGGTTCTTATGTTGGATGCATCCGAGACACTTAAATCCAGATTTAGACAATTGCAGCATACACCACCAGTGCGTCAAGTATGCAATGCGGAGCACCATCAGCACGCATACAAACGACGGAAGTGATCACGAGTCTTCCGCGTCGTAAGAAATTGACAACCTTCCCGCCACGTTTGTCACACGGGGATCCCCGGGCCCAAGCCGGGGTAGGGGTTTC
>BFEA01000546.1:929307-941435 GCA_003427395.1 Chara braunii | reverse complement strand
TTCTCTCTCTCTCTCTATTTGGCTATGCCTCTCTCTCTCTCTCTCTCTCTCTCTCTCTCTCTCTCTCTCTCGCTCTCTCTCTCTCTCTCTCTCTTTCTCTGTCTCTCTCCCTCTCGCTCTCTCTCTCTCTTTCTCTCCCTCTCTCTCTTTCTCTCGCCATCTCCACCGACCTGAAAAGTGCTGCTATGCTGGGTTTGAGTAGACCGTCAGAATGCCCACACATGTACGCGATCCGTAGTCGGGATTCGGGCGGTGGCGATTACATTGGGTTTAGTCGCCGCGAACGAGAAGTGTCGTGTGATCCAACAGGGATTTCTCTCCGTGAGTTCGATGTGTGATAGGGAGTCTATGACGTTCGGGGCCATTTGATCGTGACGTTTGATTGGGCCGTGTGATGAAGGCAGAGATCACCTCTATGTCGCGCTCTCTCTCTCTCGCTATCTCTTTATCTCTCTTTCTGTCTTTTATCTCGTTCGTTTCACTGCGCTTGTCTGTGTCGTTAGCACAAAGTTTGCGAACGTAACTGACAAGCGCAGACAAACGAACGAGACAGAACCAACAGCGTCGTGTTCCACCACCATCGTCGTCAGTTTTTTATCAGTGCCTCTAAGTCGTTCGTCTTTCCCGTCGGCCTGCTTTCGCGAATCTAGTTCCATTGGCGACCACTCGCCCCGATCAGATGGCACACTCACACGTCCTTGTGGCAGGTCCTGAACAAGCGTGGGTTCGCTGATGGATGCGGGGCTCTATGTGGCAACAGAATGTTATCGAATAGAGCCCCGCACCCATCAGCGTGGCCACGCATGATCACGACTTGACACGTGGACGTGTGTGCCGTCGTGTTCAACTACCATCTTCGTCCCCGTCGTTAGTTTGTCTTTAGCGCCCCTATTTCGTTCGTCTTATGCGTTGGCCTGTTTCTTTCGTGAACGTACCTCGGGGTGCGTTTGGAGATCTCGTTCCATTGGCGACCACTCGCCCCGATCAGATGGCACAGTCAAACGTCCACGTGTCAGTTCCTGAACAAGTGTGTGCACGCTGATGGATGGGAGGCTCTATGCGGCAGCAGAATGGATGCCAAACTCCAATATAGCCCCGCACCCATCAGCGTGGCCACGCATGTTCAGGACATGACATGCGGACGTGTGAGTGTGTCATCTGATCGGGGCGAGATGAAGGAGTTTCGGGAGCAAGAATGCATGCGTTTCATTGGCGATCACTCACACCGATCAGATGGCACACTCAGACGTCCACGTGTCACGTCCTGAACAAGCGTGGCCACCCTGATGGATGCGGGGCTCTATGCGACAAAGGGGCTCTATGCGGCAGCAGAATGGATGCGCGGCTCCAATATAGCCCCGCGCCCATCAGCGTAGCCACGCATGTTCAGGACATGACATGCGGACGTGTGAGTGTGCCATCTGATCGGGGCGAGATGAAGGAGTTTCGGGAGCAAGAATGCATGCATTTCATTGGCGATCACTCGCACCGATCAGATGGCACACTCATACGTCCACGTGTCCCGTCATGAACAAGCGTGGCCACGCTGATGGATGTGGGGCTCTATCTGATCGTCACCACGCATGTTCAGGAGCTGTCACGTGGACATTTGAGTGTGCCATCTGATCGGGGCGAGTGGTCACCAACGAAACGGGACCCGCGAATGCAGCCCGAGAATGTTGCGACACGCACTTCGAGATTGTGTCGTCACTTCAGATGTTTTCTTGAAGTGTTACTCGCTTGTCGTCAATTTGTTGTCTCTCTCACGAAATGCGATATAAGGATGTCAGTCGTATGTTGTCGAACACGAGAACATGGTTTCTCACGAATCGTGTCTCTTCTGGATTGCACATGGACTTTCTTCTCGCCGAATTGCGCTCAGTTTGTTTATTTGTTTTCCGCGTAAGTCGCGTCGTGCAGTTCGCTTGGCGTTCGGTTCTGTATCCGTAAAATGTCCTCCACATCCGTCGAATTTTTCACATTTTTCGCCAATCTTCCTCTCGCCGACACGAACAATTTTTTCTTAAATTTATTTTGTGTCGTTTTATTAACGGGTCACATTGCGAATTCCGAAATGGACAACACCATTCGCAGGATCTGCACATGGAGAGACAGAGAGCTAAAGACAAGCTCTCTCGCTGCGCATCCTCTCCTTGTCGACGTCTCTATCGATCTTAGTCTCCCTTCCGTGTCTATGCGGGTTTTTTCTGCCTTTCTCCAATCTTTGTGTATCGCAGACAGTCGCTCAACCGATCTCAGGTTGGTCCCCCCCTGAGTGCAATCACAGATTAGTAATCCGAAGACTGCTATGACAGATTCGAAGACAAAGGAGGCGAACGTGAATTCAAATCTTTAAACCCTATCAAACCTCGCGTCAGCCGAACGCCGCGAGGAACCCTTCCGCTGACTTGGACACAGGACAGGACACGGAGCGATCAGATGCTCATAGGGTATTGTCGACGACGACATGTTTGACCAACCAGGAGGACGACAGCCCACCCTGTCCATACCATCTTGTGGTGGTGCAACAACTGACGTATCCGAGCCACCCTTGTTAATTTCGGATGCAGCCAAGTCACAACCCCCTAAAACTCACGGGGCGACCACTAACCGAGGCACCTCGGCGAAGTTCGGATTAATCCGAACCACACTGACGGCAAATTGGATTTGTCACATGCTCAGATGGTATTTACGACGCCGCACGTTCCGATGAACGTGAACGACGAAATCACACGCGGTCAAAAGACCGTTCCGTCTCGGATTAATCCGAACCACACCTCCGACAAGATAGGGTCCAGCCTCTGCGCAAAGGTCATTGACGCCGTGTCCATGTCCTCCTCTTGTGGTCGGCCTAATCCGGATGCATCCGAGTCACAACGTCGGTCTTTCGACTCTGCCCAGTTCGGATGTGTCCGAACTACCACGCTGTCTTCGTATTCGACCATTTGCTCTACGAAGGGCAGTCTCATGACGAGGGTCAATGATGCCTCGGATTCATGCCACTAAAACGAGTCGAGATGGTTACGCTCGTTGAAAGAAAGTCGAGCTAGAAACTTGTGCTGCGACTACAACAAACGTGTCTGTTGTTTGGATTGGGCGAGCAACAACCAACTGAAACTCACGACGACGACGACGATATCCCCCGTGCCGACGCACAGATTATAATGACATACTACGACAATCACGGGGAGGTCCAGTGTGTGGTGGGGCGACAACAAAGCGAAGCGCCCCGGCGAAGTCGGATTAATCCGAACCACACCGGTGGTATTTTCGGATTTACCACATGCGCAGAGGGTATTGACGACGTCGCACGGTTTGATAAACTTGTAAGTCGAAAGCACACGGTGTCGGCGCAGCCTGTCGTGGTCGCATGTATCACGCTGTCTTCGTCTTCGACCATTTGCTCTACGAAGGGCAGTCTCATGACGAGGGTCAACGATGCCTCGGATTCATGCAACTAAAACGAGTCGAGATGGTTACGCTCGTTGGAAGAAAGACGAGCTAGAAACTTGTGCTGCGACTACAGCAAACGTGTCTGTTGTTTGGATTGGGCGAGCAACAACCAACTAAAACTCACGACGACGACGATATCCCGCGTGACGACGCACAGATTATAATGACACACGACGACAATCACGGGGAGGTCCGGTGTGTGGTGGGGCGACAACAAAGCAAAGCGCCCCGGCGAAGTCGGATTAATCCGAACCACACCGGTGGCATTTTCGGATTTACCACATGCGCAGAGGGTATTGACGACGTCGCACGGTTTGATAAACTTGTACGTCGAAAGCACACGGTGTCGGCGCAGCCTGTCGTGGTCGCACGTATCGGGACARCCTCTGTCGAATYGGATAAATYCGAGYCACACCMSTCTTAAACACTCAAGGACGAAGACACACCGTGCGAAATTCGGTTGGATCCGACGACAGCTGGGGAAWAACRGAAGCTTGGATGGCTGGATGGGCGTCAACAGACYGYGGKGTCCATCCGCCGGTCCCTGTCTCGGATTAATCCGAGCCACATTTGCGAACTTCAGGTTCAACCGAACCGAACCTCCGGCAGGATAGGGTTAACCCAGTGCTCGCAGGTCGGTGACGAAAACACGTGCTGTAGATGACCTCTTGTGGACGACCGTCTCTGGACCTCGCTGTTCGAGTTCAGATGCATCCGAGTCACAACCGTTACCGACTCAGAAGGACAAGAAAACTCGAGTTCGGTTTCGTAAGGGCCGACAGGGGGAGGTCCACCCGGCTTTGGAGCTCGGATTCATCCGAACTACAACGGCGGACTTTACAATCCACTTGTCGACTTCGGATGACAACGTATTCGTCTTCGTCTGCCGTATCAGCGTTCTATGGCCTTCTTGCGAGGTGTTGCTTTTCCCGGTGCAGGTGCCTATGCGACATCGGTTTTTCGACTGCGCCTGCTTCGGATGTATCTGATGCTTTCCACGGTCTTCGTTTTCGACCATTCATTCTCTTAAGGGCAGTGTGACGAGGATGGCTCACGATGCCTCGGATTCATCCGAAATGTGCAGGTTTGTGGACCACTGTCGTCTAACTATGACTGAACTTCGTTCTTTTGGAGTCCGGGTGAGCGATAATAGAATACGTGTTGTGGGTCGTGGTTGATTTTGGGACGTGCTGACTGTTCTAAGTGATTGTGGGTTCATTTCCTCCGTGTGTTTCAGGGAATGGCTTCACACGGACGAGGCCGCTCCGCTGGTGGTTCCGCCCCGCACGGAGAGGAGCGTCGAGGGACGACTTCGTCGCCGGCAAGGGAAATGAGTCGGGGAGTTGGAGGTGGGGAGGAAGAACGACGTGCTCAAAACTTGTGGTGCGACTACAGCAAACGTGTCTGGTATTTGGACTGGGCGAGCCAGGACGGCTCCGACCCTTTGCAACCACTGTGCGGGCCGCTCTTGTTCGTCGCCGTTCGCGCCGACAGAACACGTCTCGCAGGGTCCATCGTCCAGTGGATCGTCGATGGCGAATACAATTTCAAGTTTACGTTGAAGAAGCATTACAGAAGTGATGGTTTTGTCGACGGCATCGCAAAGGGATGCAAGGTTGCCGGGAGGATGTTCGGTGGGTATGACCGTCGTGCGATGTCTTTGCCTCACTTTCTCCCGCTAGCGCCGGGGCATGACGAGGCCGTTCACGTCACAGACTTTCTCAAAGTCTGGGCGAAATCTGGTACCTCTGTCAGTGCCGTGGACATCGGACCTGGAACATCGATTAGTGGTCCTGTTGGGTTCGTGGGAGGAGAGTGCTCTGAAAGGGAGATGGGAGGTCAGGGTGGCCTGCCAGCTACGCCTCCTGATCAAGAGGTGGGCATGTCAGACGACTCGGAGGACGACCATCCGCGTGCTCCTTTGAAACCGGGCTTGCATGTATCTCGCCGCCACGGTTTGCTTGGGGAGTCGACGTCACATGGAGGCGGCGATGGCGAACGGTTGCGACAGGGCTCGGAATCGACGACTCCTCATGGTCTGGTCGAAAGCATCGGTTCGTTCGTTCGTGGAATGCAGGTGGCCGAGGTTTCGCCTGGAGATCGAGCGGGTGGTCCGCAGGTTCGAGAGATGCGTGGGTCAGATGAGACGACTCGCCGGGCCTGACCAGCGTCGGGCGAACTGCAGACGGAGTTGAGCCAGGAACGAGAAGCAAGTGGGAACGTCGCCGGTGAGGAGGAGGTGTCCGAGCAGGGGCTGTTCCATGAGAGATTGACTGAAAAGACTCAGTCGGGAGGCAAGCGCAACTTGCCAGATGAGGAAGAGCGAGAGGGACTAGGTGCTCTGGAAAGGTAGAGAAAGGTGGGAGGGAGTGCTCGGATGCCAACAACACGAGAGGGTTGTTCCGTTGAGAAGAGGAAAAGGGTTGGAGGTGGGGATGAAACGCCAAAAGACTCATCGACACAACGAAGAACCGGTGAGTCTTCCGGGAAAAGGGCGAAATCATCGAGGGGTAAGAAAGCAGACGAGGGCGACAGCGGGGAGGGGGATGACGACGTGGAGGTTAACCTCAACGCCTTTAACCTGGACAATGCGTTCTTCCTCGAGATGCAGATAGGGGTGCAGAAGGACGTCGTGTTGCACATCCATCCCGAAAGAATATTAGCTATTCCAGACTGGGAAGACGCTTACAACCACCGATCGTTGGACGAGTTCCTCGTTGATACCATCGCGTCGGCTATGATCGACTGCTACGAACGTAAAGACATGAGATACAAGAATCCCATTTTCGTTCTCGCTCCGATCGTCACGCCTCCAGAGAACGGCGAGCCTATTGTGCGCATGCTGCTTGCTGACTTCAACAGCTCACACCCGGAGAGATACTGGTATTATCCTGTGTGTGGACAACATAACGCGAGAGCGGCGATAATGGTGAAAGACCATCCCGTGTTTGATTACTACAACTTCTGTAAATGGCCGTTTAGACCGATCTACTTCCCTGACGACGAGTTCGACAGCTACGCCCATGTCAGCTGCGAAGACAACATGAAAGACAAGAAGAATCCACCACGCTTCCAGGTTTTGTCTATGCGGGACATTCGCAATATCTGAAAAATTAAGGGCAAACCGCGTGTGGTGCTCGGCAATGCCTGGAAGAAACAGGACGAGGTGCGAAAGTGGGTGCGGTTCATGGCGTTGGCAATGAAGAAGACGCCGTACACGCCTCTCTGAAACCTGTCAACGGAAGCAAAGAAAAGAAAGGAATGGGCTGAGAAACTTCGATACTACCTCCCGCTGGCCATGGCAGATGAACCTCTCCTTCATGACATGTTTGTCTGCGCTTGGGGCTACCCGATGCTATACGGGGAAGTGGGTTCGGAAGACGGCATCGAAGAAGACGCATCAGTTCGGAAACAGCATCTGGGAGGAGCTGGATGTGATGCACATCCTTTTCAAAGGCGAGGATCCTCGGCTACTTACTCACCCAGTGTACGAGGGAGTTGTTGCTGAAGACGACGCCGCCGCTCTCCGGAGGAAACAGAAAGTGACACCCACGGATGTGGAGGAGAAGTCTTTCAAGTCTTTGACTTTCGCGGACATCGAAAACCTGACCCAGAGGGGGGCTCTGTACAAGGACGGCGAGCGGAATCCRAATCAGTTGTGCAATCARCTTCTTTTCTTCTGTGGTGTGGCGGATGYCGTGCTGTTCTTGGGCAAGCCRCACKCGCAGGTGGTGTGGAGTCTGCTTCAGCAGGGAAGGCACATCTTGGCCGTGGATGGGGACACAACGCAGCTCGAATACACCGTGCAGTATGTCACCCATGAAGTGTCGTCCAAGGCTTACCCATGCGATTTCCACCATGTCGTGGTCGAGCCCGTTTATGACCCGAACAAGGACATGTTCTTCAAGTTGACTCCGAAGAAAAGGCGCCAGGTCTACTCCTTGCTTTACGGCGAACAACCAATGTGAGATTTGACCCGCAGTACGTGGTGCGGAAGGAAGTCGCCATTGCGGTCCTCCAGGGCTACCACGGAGCGAGTCGGGCCGGCGCTGTGAGCTTCATTGTGAGGCTGGAATATGTCTTTTTTAACAAGGATGTTGTCGATCCGGCCGACTTCACTTTGGATAAGTACAAGCTGGCATTCGGTGAGGAGGACGACTTCAATATCGAGACAGAGCAGGAGGAGAGCGTTGAGGACGACCTCTTCGATTTGGACGGAGAATTGGCCATCTTCAACGCCCAAATTTTTGAGTCGCCATCAGTATGCAAACCGGGGACACCTCTCGCTACACCTACCTCGGGAGGTCCCACGCCCGTGTCCTCCTCAGCGCCTGTCAAGAGGGGTGGGTTGTCCCGTCTGAGGAGTTCGCCAGGGGAGCCTATTCGTCTCACGCCGCAACCCGAACGTCTTCGACCCGGCCATCCAGTTCCTCCGGACCATCCGCATCTCAAGGCTCTTGCGACTCCCTTCCACATGGGTGACAAACACACCTTCTCCACAGCTGAAGATTGGGGCCATGATATCGTGTGGCACCCATACCATTTCCAGCCAGTCCTTCTCGACGCCGAATGGGCAGTGGCTGTGAGGGACGTAAGTGGAGGGTGGATATATGACGATCGTTGGGACCTCGAGACATTCAAATCTCGCGCCTATGATGCGGTATTGGAGAGATTAAGTGAGGTCAATCGACGAAATAAGGACGACCCTGCTCTTCGCGAATACGGGGACACGCTGTTCGAGTTCTTGCAGTCAAATAAATGGCTGGAAGTGTCCTCCACGTTCTACGCCCTTCCGTCAAGCCCATCAATTAAGCAAGTGAGTTGGGAGTTGCCTGGGGTCACCCCGCCGACAGGAGTTGTGAAGCGCAAGTCTCGTGGAAAGGACGGCGATGGGGATGGTGAAGGCGGCGGGCAACGAGGTACCGGAGGTGGAAGTGAACAACGTTCGACGAAACAGCAGTCTCCGGGGCACGCAGGCGACAGAGAGGGGAAAAAGGGCAGCCGGGAGAAGAAGAAGCCTCGCAGTGGAGAGAAGACAAAGCATCACAGAGGAGAAGGGCAGGGGTCCGATGTCGACCGCGACGAGGACGGTGGGGTTCTGGGGGTAACAGGCAACACCTCAATGGAGACGGGGAACGACTTGAGGCCTGGGTGTATTACGCGGCCTGGCGAGCAGGACCCTGTGATTAGCTCCACGAGCGAAACACAATTTGTCGATGCGGTTGGTGGGGCGGGTGTCGCAAAGCATGGAACATGCTTCGCTCAGCTCCAAAAACGGTTGGTGGATTGTCTCGGATCAATCCGAACCTCGGAGATGACCTCGTTGTCCGGAACCCAATGCCTTCCGGGAAGCGAGACGACAACATACCACGGGTCCGGCAGCGACAAGCTGGAACCGTGTTCCGTTTCGCCTCAAAAGGAATTTCGGATTAATCCGAACCGCGAAGGCCGTGCCATACAATCAGAACTCGAACGGGTGGTCCGGGTTTTCGAAAACCCTGGCGACGAGATTCGGATTCATCCGAACCAAGAAGCCGTGTCTGCCATGACAGACGATCGATGTCAGGATGGAGTAATGTTGTGCGTGGAAGCCCACAAGGAGCTGCAGGCGGACTGTCGGACTGAGGGTGAGTTGGGGACCAGTTCCAATGTCGAGCCCAACACACTCGGAGCCGAGTTAGCAGTCGTAAGCGACTCCCCGGTGAAAGCGGTCATGTCGGCGTCATTGGAAAGTGCGGGGGCTCGGATGAATCCGAACCAGGGCCCTGTGAACATCTCCCTCCCTGATGCATCTTTCGAGACGACCGTGATTCAGATTCATCCGAGGCACACGGACGAAGGACTTCAACTGGCAGGCGTTGAGGGTTGTCGACTACTGACGACTTTGGGCAAGGACAATTCCACCAACGACCGAATTGATCCGACACTCAGCGACGTCGGGATGGAGCTACCAGTTCAGTCAGGATATGACGATCCCTTGTACTCCGCCCTTCACAACAAGGCGATGGGGGAGGACGTTCTGAAGAAAGTCTCTGACGCTGTTGGAGATAGATTTCTCTATTTGAGTGACGACGACAAAGACACAGCGTACGGGGACAAGAAGTTAAGGGGGGAGGAGGTGTTGTTGGACATCCATGGGACATTGAGCCCAACACAATACGACACAGTGGCAATGGAGAAAACACAACCTGTCGATGTTGTGGACGTCGACGATCTTTGTCCAGAGACGAATATACCGTCTACGGTCATCGACGCCGACATCTCGAGCCTGTCAAGTTTCCCTGTGGGTTTGGAGCACATCGTCGCCGCGTCGACGCGCGCAGGGGTGCCAATCGTGCTGGGACTGCCGTCGGTGGGCTCTGGTGAAGTGGTAGCTAGGCATGGTAAGCACTGACTTTCTCTGCTTTCTTCCCGCTCGTCAGCCCGTTCGTGAAGTGTTGTTTGCTTCGTCGATTTCGGGGAGGTGTATAGGCGGCCGCCAACTGGATTGTGACGATGTGCTTCGTGAGGTGCTGTTTGCTTGGTTGCTCTTGCGAACTTGTGTTGTTGATCTCCTGCTGAACTGTCTGGGTGGCTATTTCTTGTACAGGTCGACGAACTCGTGGACAAACACCCATGTCGCAGGAGCCGCCTGCCCTCGCCAGGTTGTCAGTCGTGGTTGCGGGAGGCACTGGTCGTCGCAATGTCACTGATGCGTTTCCTGGGGACACTAAGCCTCAAGGCCCTCCCAGAAGGGTAGTCGTGCCCGTATTGGGCTCCCGCACAAGACTCGTTGCAGAGGCAGCGGGTGTTGCCGAAAAAGACTGCAAGGAATTCCTTCTCGAGGCTTGCAGGGATATAAAGGACAGTGCTAGTTTAGAATCAACTGTGTGAAGAAGGTCCAGAAGTAGGGGTGACGTTATGCGTGAACTTTTCGGACCACAGAGTAGCGGTTCCTCGGACCATGGCCGCTAGGACGGCATTTTCTCATAGTGCCCCGTCCTTTGTGCTTGCTGTGTGCTGCGGGTGTTTGTTGAACAGGGTTTCCTCGAGATGGAAGAGCGGTCCTTGAAGACGTTATCTACTCCCGGTTGCCGCTCACTACCATCGTCGCGCGTTTGCCGTCGCACAGTTTACAGGAATCCGTGAAGGACATCGTCGCACTCGTGGATAGATCCGGGGAGCTCAATGATGAGGTTGTCAATTTCTACATGGCGATGCTACTGGACGACTGCGGCCGGACTGCCGCTACCATGAAGACATACACCTTTAACTCCTTCTTCGCCTCTTCACTGCTTCTGCGAGGTCCGGCAACTGTTCTCAGATGGGCTAAGGATGTCGACCTCCTGTCTCATGACCTCGTCTTGGCACCAGTGCACAAGGACGGCGAACACTGGAGCCTTTTGGCCATTGACTTCTCTAGACGTGTTTTGGAAATATATGATTCTTTCTCGTATTCGTCATCCAAAGATTCCTTCTACTCCGCACTTCTGGATAAAACTGTTAAATTTTTGAACACGGTGGCAGGTGCCGCCGGTGATGGTCGCACTTTCGACCACTTCGCCCGCGAGGTCAGCGTGAAAGGTGTCCCTCGGCAGCACGACGGGGCTAGTTGTGGGGTGTTCATGTTGATGTTCGCTTCCTGTTTGGCGAGAGGTTTACGTCCACCTTTTGGTTTCTCCCATAGACATATCTCCTCTATCAGAGCTAGACTAGCTTTGGCGATTTGCGATGTTGGTAGGTAAGCGTCTATCTCTTTGTTGATCATGTAGTGTAGAAGGGTTGACGTAGAAGAACATTTCGTTCTTCTCCGGACGAAACTTGTTCCTTTTCATTTTTTTCGTGAGGGACTGGTGGGTGTTCTCGGTTTGGTTCAGAGCAGAACTGGCTGTCACTGCCAGGAAATCTCCGAGTGAACTTGTCATGTCCCCGGCGTGTTTGTCGTCGACAATATTGTTCTTTCTCATTGGATTTCAATTATCACGAACGTCCCCGTTGTTGGGGCGCCTGTTTCGTGATTCAATATCTCGCTTTCGTCATTTTGTGCCTTGTGTGGTGTGATGTCCTGCCCGCTTACTCGGATGCATCCGGACTCGAACTACCTCTATGCTTTTCTGCCTCTCTCCCGAACCTCCCCCGTCGTCTACACTCATCTATGCATTTTCACTTTGAATGTTGTGAGGCGTCACAGAGAACAAAATACAACACACGGGCCTCTTTATACATTTGATGGCCCGTCTGGCCCTCCGCACTGTGTGCTTTGTGATTCCGACATTGAATGTTGTCAATTCTTTGGCCCGGCAAAGTTCCCCTTCTGCACGAGCATTCATACATTCGGTTCCTATGCATTACCTAATACAATGAAAAATTTAAATGTGCCGAGAGGGAAAACCCAAAAGRCGACGCCAATGGCTGCTCGAATGTGACGAGATTTGAACTAAGGTGGCGCGGCTGAAAATACAATTGCATGATTGGACAAAATTGGATGTGGTGATGGAAGGATAAATCACAAGGCGAAGCCGATTGATACTACAAAGTGACACAAATTGAATTGAGCTGACACTCATGAACAAATGACCATTCTATGATTGATGAACGCCTCAATTTTCAAAAAACGAATTCAAGAATCAGCTCTCTCTCTCTCTCTCTCTCTCTCTCTCTCTCTCTCTCTCTCTCTCTCTCTCTCTCTCTCTCTC
>BFEA01000546.1:913437-929275 GCA_003427395.1 Chara braunii | reverse complement strand
CACACCCACAGTTGTGTCTAGTGCGCTCATTTGCTGTTTGCTTCAGACTCCCTCTCCCCTGTCATCTCGGATGCATCCGAACTTGGCTTACTCTAGCCTAACGAAAACCTTGCAACTCTTGTACAACTACACTTGTGGTTTTCGCGTGTTCCTCGAACATGCGTCTCCTGTGCCACATGTCGACATGAAAAGAAAATTCAGCGCGATCATCCACACTCTCTCTGTCTCTCTTTGTGTCTCTGTCTATGTCCCTGTCTCTGTCTCTGTCTCCCTCTCCATCTCTCTGACGCGCTCTTTCTATCTTTGTTAGCTCTGTCTAGATCGTAGCGAAGCGACTCACAGCCGAGACACTCCAGATGGATAAAAAATGTGGTGGATGATGGTACAATGTTTGTCTCTCTCTCTCTCTCTCTCTCTCTCTCTCTCTCTCTCTCTCTCTCTCTCTCTCTCTCTCTCTCTCTCTCTCAGTTTCGCAAAAGATACTTCTTAAACTGTGTCCCAAAAAGCACGGGGGAAGCTTCAAATTGAAGGGTCTATACTAGTTCGACACTTCGGATACGTCCATAACACGAAATGATGTGGGTGACTATACGGTGCTTATCTTTTCCATCTCTCAGCCCTCTGGCGTGCTAATATGTCATTTCTTGCGGGCTTCCTCTTTGTCAATCTCCTGTGATCTCGGATATATCCGAACTTCGCTTATCTGGGAAAATTACATTGCCTTGCTGCTCTTCTGCAACGATCATCTGAAATCCTTTTAAAAGCGAGGCTGGTGATCTCCGCGTGTGCTCGACCCTGCGCCGTCCGTGCGGCGTCTCGAGAAAATTAAGTACAGTCTCTCTGAGACACTCTGTCTCTTGCTCTTTCTGTCTCTTTCTCTTTTTCTATATCTCTCGCTCTTCAAATGTACACGACCATTTCTTGCGGACTTCCTCTGTCTGTCTATCTTCTGTGATCTCGGATACATCCGAGCTTCGCTTATCTTGAAAATTCACATTACCTTGCTGCTCTCCTTCAACGATCATCTGAAATGCTTTAAAAAACGAGGCTGATGGTCTACGCGTGTGCTCGACCCTGCGTCTCCTTAAAAGTAAGTACAGTCTCTCTAAGACTCTCAGTCTCTCGCTCTTTCTGTCTCTCTCTCTCTCGCTCTTTCTGTCTCTCTCTCTCTTTCTATCTCTCTCGCTCTATACATGTACACGATCATCGGTGCAGAACTCCAATTCATTCTGGTCCTCACATTTCTAAATACAAGTCATCCCACTCCTCTAAGTCTGTGAAGAGCCATAACTCGTTTTACTCACAAACTCGAGTTTGTGTCATTATACTGTTCTGATTCGGATGAGTGGGATGCTCAACTCCAAGTGAAACTATGACACAGTGTAATATATTACTCTGTTCTGGTGTTCCACATCTGGACACAGGAGATATATGTACTGAGGCAGCAATACATATAGCACAGTGGTAGCAAATATATGTACTGACTCAGAGGCGTATAACACAGTGTATACTCTGCTGTGGTGTTCCACATCTGGACACATCTGAACCACGAGAGGAGCGCAGCAGATATATGTATTGAGTGTGCTCCTCGCCTCAAAGCTGCTTTACTCCTTGTTTGGATGTATCCGGATTTGGAATACTACACCAGACTATACACTATGTCATAAATTCGTTTCAAAATAGTACACACAATAATGTACTGTTTTAACGAATAATATGTTCAACCCTCCGATCCTCCTTTACCTCCTCTCCCCCCTCTCCAGTCTTTCCGTCGCTGATGAATCGGTTCTCTACCTTCTCTCTCCCCTTTTATCTCCCCACTCTCTGGTCCTCTAGAGCTAATCCCACGTTTTCCTTGTAGATCCGACCAGTTCGCACTCCCCAACTTCCTCCTTACTCTTTGCGGTGTCGCTAGGCCGCCATAAAAGCAATCAGCCTTTGCCTGCTAGCCATAAAGGTGCATTGGATTGTCCTCGACGAGTATCGCACTTTGACCGAGCCGGACGAGATCACTCTTCTTCTCACAAGTGTGGCAGACGGACACATACGGAGTGCTCGCGGGCTTGTTGTTTGGAAGCGTCGAGGAGGGAGGCCGCTCTAGCGTCGTCAACAAAGTGTTTGTCTTCCTCGCGCAGATCATTGACGATCTACCTCTCGACATCACTTCTTGCAATCCTTGGGATCCCAATCAAATTGCGCCTCAGACGTTGGAACGAGTACTCGAGTCTACGGTGACTGGACTGACGAAACTCGATAGCGACTTCTCCAAATTAGACGATCCGGCTAGTTGGCAGTCCTTGCTCCCTAACTACATGATGCCTACCGACTCTCGTCGATTGGACTTTTGGAATCCGCACATCCGGCACGGGGAAGTATCATCACCCTCTTCTCCGAGTGAGTCAAGCGAGGATTAATTGGGCAACGAGTTTGATCTAGGGGCTTTTGAGCGCTGGAGGGAGAGGGGAGGGGAGCCGCTCCCCGATCGTCCTGAAGATCTGCCGCGCCGCCAACCTTCACCACCACCGTCGACATCAACGAGACCTACGCGAGCAGAAGCCGCCAGTGGTCACGATGGCGCAGGTCCCTCAAAAAGGCACCGGCGATCTCGATCCCCGTCCCCCACCTCCACAGCCCCCTCCGCGCTTCGTCCCCGTCCACCTCCCTACTCTGGCTCTTCGCCCTCATCATCTTTTCCGCCGCCCCCTTGATTTCCTCTCCTTCTCGCTCCTTCGTCACATCCAGTTCCCTCCCGATTATCCAGTTTTCGCTAATCGAAACTTCTACCAACACCACGCCGCCCGCCTCCTCTGTAACGTCTTCCTCCATCCCTCCTCAGGTGCTCCCCTCGTCTTCCATCTCCACATCCTTCTCTTTAGCATCGCATGGACACAACATAATCACATGGAGCTTTACTGTATCATTTCTAGGATCTTCCCCCCGACGGAAAAATTCAGTGATAGGCGACGCGGCATTCTAAATACCATCCCCTCTCTCTACGCCGAATACCTCGAAGCCCTGCCCCGCCTCAATCATCGTTTCCCCCGCGCGCATCGCATCGTCCATCACACCGAAATCACCCCCGAATATTCCTATGCTTCCCGACTCTCCTCCTCGACCCCTCCCCTCCTTCCTCTGGGTCCCCTATAATCCTAATCAACATCGAGGATGAAGAGGAGATCATCAACCATTAACTTTGACTTGATTGATCTACCTGACCTCATTTGGTTGAAGCTGATGTTTTCTGAATGATGGATGCATGTGTACCATAGGTCTTCTTTTTTTCATTGCATGCAATCAGGAGCTTGCATATTTTTGGAACCCCTTGCTCGTCACATATGTGACGTACTATCTTACGTAGGTGGGCAGAGCCCCGAACCCCCTTTGAAGTCAGGTGGTGCTTCACCTTGGGCTTCGCTAGAGCTACTGATATCACTCCCATAATACCCGCTCTTGCAAGCCTCTGCTTTTCCACCTCCATCTTCTCTCTTTTCTCTGGCACACCTTCTCGGAAACTTTGCAAGTAGCCGGTTTTCGATATGGTTTAAGCGACAGTAATTTTGAATTTTGTCGTGAAATTCATCTAGAGGACTTCCGGAATTCTTGAGCTTTCATAGGATTTACGCGCGCCTTAGTGAGCGCGCGCTCAACTTTTGAATCGGCAATACCAATTTTTGGATTCTTGGGACACAAATTATGGCGACGTGTCCTTTCTTGCGTACGATTTTCCCCGCCCACACCGGAATTAACTAGGGCTTTGCGCGAAGGCGCTCAGATTTTCGTTTTTTCTTTGAAAATTTGAATTAGTCGGGCTGGCGCAACGTAACTCTTTTCCACGCATGCTGCTTCGGCTTCCCACCGTGCAAGCTAACTTCCAACTCCCCCCCCCCCCCCCCCCCCCCCCCCCCCCCCCCCCCCCCCCCCCCCCCCCCCCCCCCCCCCCCCCCCCCCCCCTCCTCCTACGGCTACCTTCTTTCCTTCGCGCCTTCTTCCTCGTTTTTGTAACTGTCATCCATCCCCCGTGCTTACGCATCGTCTATCTTCTTTTCCCTCTGAAACTTCGCTTCGTCTTGCGCGACCTTTCGTCTATCTTGCTCTTCCTGCTCCTTCTCTTTCGTACAGGCGGTCCCTATCGATCCGAGGAAGACGCCCCGCCAACCAGGCAGCAGCGTGTAAGGAGCGTTCCCGCTCGCCACACTGCCATCTGATTGGGTGGAGGCACCGGATCCAGGATTGATATGGCTCGCCCAAGGCTTTCCTCCCTCCTCTACCCTCTCTCCCTCCTAATCATCTTCCCAACCTTCATCGCAACGAAACTATCTCGCCCCCTTTCTCGCAACTATAAAACCCGTAAACACCTGACAGAAATGACCACCGAATACGTTGAGTGCATCGGGCTCACTGCATTGCTCAGCTCTGCACGCCGAGTTAGTGGCTAGGCGGAGTATCCGCGCGCTCGAGATAATCCTTGGAGCGGGTGGCGACCTGGAGGCTGCGCGCCAGAAGGCCACGACGGACTGTGGGTTCTGGGCGAGCCTGCGCAGTAGCACCTGGCAGCGTGATGGGCACGTGTTGTTCAGTGAGGAGTTGAGACGGCTGGGCCGTCGGCGCAGTGAGACGGTGATCAACGGAGAGTTGCATGGCCAGTGGGCATGCCGAACAGATCAAGGGGTTTACATCTTCTTTTCTTCTCTTTCCCTTCCTTATCTGTGGAAGTTAAGTTTTCGGTGAGACGACGCCTTCCTTTTGGTATCCATCGATTGTTTGTGACCATCTCTGTTTTCTTGAGTGACATGGTTGTCAGGTCGAGTCCTATGGATGGATCACGTATTTAATTTTGTGTGGCTCTGTCTTGTCACAAGTATGTTGAATAAGATAATCTTTTCGGTGCGCGCTGAAGTTCGCGATCTCATATGGATGTTATGTCCCGAATGGTCCTCGTCTGTTGAATGCATGTTTCGGGAAAGGTTGTTCGAATGAATGTCGATGCATCGATTGTCTATTGCTTTATGTATGCATGCATAACTCTCGCGCTCTATTTTTATGTGATTTGCAGTTATTGGCAATGGTTGGGATCTTTGATCACTAATTAACGTAGGTAATTGCCACAAGTCCTATGCATGAGTAATTACACCGGTCGAGACTTTGCGTTGGGTGGCGGATCTCTGTTCGTATAAAGTAACGCGGGCCATGCAGGCCGATAGCATCGGATGAGCGGGGCAATTTTCCGCTACCACCCCGACGCCATTCCCATATAACGAGGAAAAACCCAGGTGTGCGAGTGGGATGCGCGTGAAGCTATTTCCCGGATCGGCGGAACGTATCACTTTCCCATAGAATCTGTGTGTTCCGGATTTGTAAATGTTGGGTTTGTGATTATCGATGCCGAGTTTCCCACATACTCTCTCTTCTTGCCCTTTAACGAACTCATCGTCGTCCCATGAACGGTGGATGCCCCTCACTAGCCTCGGATGCCGTGTGACGATTGTCGACGCGCAGAACGATACCGGAAGCAGGGATTTGACCGCCGTACCCGTGGCGAAGAAGATTACAAAGAAAAAGCTCGAGTCATGTGGCTGTCCACGTCGGACACGGAACGAGCTGGTATGGACCCGCGACCCTACGCAGGTTCCGCCACCTTTTCCAGCCAAACAACGGAAATAAGCCGTTCGAGTTGAACGATACTTTTTGGATTGGATGGTTGAACGGTCGTTGCATCTGGTTTTAATGTGTGTATAGTTTGTCTTTTTTCTCTTGGCCATCTTATTAAACCGGAAACCAACACAGGGGATTTCAGTTCTATCTGTGTCCCCACACTCAATCTCCAAAAATCCTTGGCACACCCCATTTTTGCCATTTCCCGGGGCTCCATCATATTTTTGCGCCACTCCGACGGGACTTGGTATAGGGTGTGAGGTTGCTCGTCACTCACCGCTCTGCACACCGCCCCTCCCTCGATCGCCTTCATCCGCCGGCCCGAATCAAAAG
This sequence comes from Chara braunii, assembly GCA_003427395.1. Classification (NCBI taxonomy): domain Eukaryota; kingdom Viridiplantae; phylum Streptophyta; class Charophyceae; order Charales; family Characeae; genus Chara; species Chara braunii. The sequence continues at coordinate 923,290 of BFEA01000546.1, read as the reverse complement.
TTCGGCCCGATATCGGCACGCAGCGGAACACGACCTCCCCTCGGGGGCCGCTCACGCTTCAGGGGTAAGAGAGAGAGAGAGAGAGAGAGAGAGAGAGAGAGAGAGAGAGAGAGAGAGAGAGAGAGAGAGAGAGAGAGAGAGCGGGACCCTCTCGGCCGCGTCACGCAGGAGCTGGACCAACCTCGTCACGGACACACAAATGGAGCTTCCTTAGGCCGCTCCGGCCGAGTGCGCCAGCCATACCTCTCGCGAGCCCCTACGACAGGATAGGGCCTACGCGAGGCACAACTTACCTCCACCTTACGGGAGTTGTCACCTCCCTTCGTTGGGCATATCCCCGCCGAGCTACCAGTCCACAGTACGAAAGCTACTCGGTTGCAATCGTAGAGGTGGACCAACCGAGAGCGTTTCTCGTTCGCTGTAACATAGGGGGTACGCGCGGTAATACGCCTATCGGGCTCGTACGCGAACCGGCATCTTGGGAGGCTGAAGTCCCAAGCGCGGCTCGACGCCGGTCAACTAGGACGCATCCCACACACCACGCGCACACCACTTTACGAACACAAAGACAGTACAACACACGCACATACCCATGAAACGACATAACACAAATTACGCGACAATGCTCCTAGCCCCTCGGTAGCCATCCCATAACTCTGCGATGCGGAAATCGGATAGGCGTCGCGCGCGAGGCTTAATATAAAACCACGCGGACGCAGAACTAACTCATATCGACTCGCAATGCAAGCGTACGCAAGCAGTCGCAATGATGGCGTACTATGCAGTACCCATACTCATGCGGTCCTCGTTGGTCTCGAGGGTCGCGTTCGACACTCAAGTGTCGGCTGACACGCGCCTTGAGGGGCTAATCTCTCGGCGCTAGACAACCGCCGTGGTTGGGAACCAAACCCTCTTCTGCACCCTGTGAAAAGTGGGTGGTACATAGGTTCATACCTGTGGTGGCGGTCACCTTTCGAGGTCTTGGGGGCAGGCTCCATCATCCAGGGCCTGGAGAGAACTCAAGGGGTTTGACTTTGACGGCTGCCACGGACTACAACGTCCAACCATAAAAATCCTTAAAAAGCAAAAGGTAGAGAAGCGGTTAGCGGTCCCCTTACTTCCGGGTGGTGCCCGCGGCCTATGATAAACCCAAGCATTTGTACATATGTGCGGGTCTCTTAATCCCATAACTTTTAGGCGCCAGGGCGGAGAAGCGTGACGCGCGAAGTTCCAATATAAAACCGTGTGGTCGTAGGCCAACCCCATACCAACTAACGATGTCAGTCATACGTGGTAATCGCGGCTCCGGCCTCGCGATATTGGATGGCTGAAGGATTATATTGCGAGGGGTTACCCCTCACGATATTGGACGACTGAAGGACACGCCGTTCAGCCCTCGCGGCGTTTCCGCCCTCAGGATGGAGTGTCTCGCTGGGTAGAATAAATGGGCCCTTTGTGAGGGGAGTCTCCCTTCCGCACGGCCTAGGGCCTGGGATCTCCTAGACAAGGACCTCGAATCTCGGCCCAGGACTAATCGTCCGACCAAAAATCTTCAAGAAGCATATACCTGGAAATCAAAGGGTCATCCCCCTCCCATTGATGGACCCAACCCCTGATTGAGCCCCTAGGGACGATCACACCTCGCAGTCACAGTGGGTCCCCTTCACAGTCAAACATATATGTAAGATCGCAGGGCAGCTCAATCCAAACTTCCAAGTCACAGAGCATACCTGCAATCACATCGAAGGGCCAAACAAAAAAATTCACGCACTACACGGAGTCAAACCCAACCATTCTCTGCACTCATACCCCTTGCTTTTAGTCATGCAAGCCCCAACCTCCAGTCCAACCAACCATAATTAAATACTCAGTACCTTTGTTAAATGGCCATTCAATAAAAATCCGGGTGAAACCCTCAACAAACAATGAAGTCACCGGGGCTAAAGCCTTTTAGGTTGAGTGTGAAGAAATAGTTGGAATTGAGTCGTAGGCCGACGAATCGGCAACCGACCTGTTATCAGTGATAACAGAAGATGACTCTCAAGGGATCAAGCTGAATCTAGTCCTAGTCCTGAGTCGAATGTCCAAGAAAGGTCTGTACCATAAAACAGATCAATGCCCAAACTAGACCTATAAGTCAATAGAGAATGATTCTCACGTCATAATCCCACTAAAAATCGCTCTACTTAACTAAGCCTGAATCCACCTCTAAGTAGTGCCCAAAGCAAAGGTAGACCCTGACATAATATCCCCTATTCAGGGTGGATCGCCAAGATCGCCACCTATCAAAATATAATCTAACTCCTCTAAATCAAGAAAATTTCGGCAGCGCTTCCCGTAGGAAAAGTGCCTTTTCAAAATTTATATCAGCCCGAATATGAAAACAGAAGTAGTTTCTGAGTTTTCAAAGTCCAATTTTGTCTAACTCTCTGAATAAGCAAAAATTTAAACTGCACTCCCTTTAGAAAAGGAGACTTGCCATATTTTTACTAAGCCATGTATGATTAGACAAGTTCAACTTTTGAAAAGTCAGAAATTTGACTAACTCCCTGAATCAGCAAAGATTTGGGCAACACTCCCTTTAGAAATGGAGGCTTCCCCGAGTTTTACTAAGTCAGATATGAAAAAACAACAAGTTAAGTTTTGACAAGCCAAAAATTGACTAACTCCCTGAATTAGCAAAAATTTATGCGGCACTCCCTTTAGAAAAAGAGGTTTTTCATATTTTTATTAAGTCAGAAAGACAAGTCAAGCTTGGACGAGTTAAAATTTGACTAACTTCTTGGATTTGTAGAAATTTCGGCAGCGCTTCCCGTAGAGAAAGTAGCTTGCCAAGATTTATACAAAACCAGGTATAAGAAATGATCCCAGAAAATGCAAGAATTGACTCAAGTAAAAAAAAAAATACTACAGAAAATGCAAGAATTGAAATTAACTCCTATGGCTCTGGCACGTGGCGAGCGACTAAAGCGACTACCTATCAAACTGAAACTCATACCAAGTAGTAGCCTCCCTCAGTCACATGCAGGTCAAACCACAAAGGTAAGTACTCTCACCATCCCCAAGTCAACCTGAACAAGCAATAGTTCATGATCGCTCAATGATTTAGCCCTTTATACCCAACTTACATAAGGCATAGGTCAGGCCGCCTGAACTTACAGAACGCACCCAACTTAGTCAGGCCTAAAGTCAGAATACCTAAACTTATAGAGCATTCTGACTTGGCCGAGTATACACAAACACAGGGCACAACTACTTTTCTCTTTTTTGGGCACATGACTAGACCATTCTAGTCGCTCTGAACTGTTTAAGGATATCTAGACTATATATACTTGTTTTCACCCTTTGTCTTCTAAGGCTGCATATGACTGAACTAACTTAAGTTCAACCTGCCCCAACTTACAACAATTTTATTCGTAGTTATACTCTCTTCAAGTTGTGATAGGCTATAGTCAGACCACCTAAACTTATAGAACAGCCTGACTAGCTCGTTCTTAGATAAAATAGTAGTAAAATATAGCCAAGTTATAACCATTGGGTTCCAGCATGTCCGAGGCTTTGAGCCAGACCCCCTGAACTTACAGAAGGGTCTACCTCTCTGCCAAGTTCACTCTTCTCCGAGCCATCATGTGTGTGGCATTGAGTCAGACCCCCTGAACTTACAAAAGGGTCTGCCCCTTTGCCAGGATTACTTCTCAAAATAAAATGCAGGAAGAGACTGAGCTACTTGAACTTACAGAACAACTCAGCCCCCTCGTTCAGAAACAAAAGAAACTCAGGAAAACCCAAAGAAAACAAGGCAACTCAAGGCACCAAAACTTATTGAGCGCCCTGAGTCCCTGAAAATCAAGCGCAATCAAACCCTCGCATGTCAGAGCAGTCAGACCACCTAAACTTATAGAGCGGCCCAACCCTCCAGGCAAACCACAGCACTAGGTCTCCCCAAACTTATGGGGACACCCCAGCCTTCAGAGTAGTCAGACCCCCTAGACTTATAGAAGGGTCTAACTCCTCCATGCAAGACCAAAATAAAGCAAAGCACTGGGGTTCCCCAAAACTTATGGGGACTCCCCAGCCTTAATGACCCAGTCACCCATCATACAAACCAACCCTCCATCCTACCTTCCCCAGATGCAGTTCCTTTTAGGAATCTGAATTCACACAATCAATAAAGTTGAAACTGAAACTTCACAAACATTCCTTTACTTAGTCTAACCCAGTCTCCTGAAAGTCAAACCAAAAATAGCATAGGGTTGCACTCCATATATTCAGTCAGCGATGCAATGGGAAGTACAGGTAGGGGTTATAACTGGGTTTATAGAAGGAAGGCAACGGCTACCTTTCAATTCCCTGCCTCCAGAGCCTCGCCTAGGCTCCGGTAGAGCTCCCGCAATCGGTGGGGCGAACCTCCCACGGATCCCTTGGCGCGGATTACGGGTTGCAATCCCGCCTGCCGCCTTCCTCTCAGAACCAAAAGACCAGACTCAGAGTAAGAAGGGCAGGAGTAGAAAGTTTGAGCCGCTTAGATACAAGGATGGTGCACTCAGACTCGCAGGAGAGGGCCTTGAAACCTTGACTCGCCTGAGGGTCCCGCAATGGTAGCCAAGAGTATGTAGCAGCTTGGTCAAACCGACCTCAATCTGCTAGAGCCAACCCTCTGATGGCCCCCTAAATCGCCGCACTAACCCCTTACTCACCCCGCCTGACCACGTCCTCAGGCCTCAACACCTCTCCTCGGCCCAACCGTGGTCGCACAGCAGCCTGAATCAATCCAACCGTGGCACTTGGCACCAACAGTCCACGCGCAGCAGCAGTGCACAGCGGTTAGCAGCAGCCCGCCGCAGTCAAATGCAATGCGCAACCACCCGCAGCTGGCCACAACCTGTGCGTAGTTAGACAGGCGCAACAGCTTTTCCCCACAGTCACAGCGCTGCCTGGTATCCAGAATACGCAATGGAATGGTATAGTAAATCTTCGCCTATAGCAGCCACCTCTGCCGTAGGTACCACGTGTTCTACAACACAACGTGGCTCCCTGTTCACCATGCTCACCTGCCACACTCTGCCAGCCTGCCCGAGCGTCGGCTGAACCTGTTCGCTGCATCGCGGAAATATGCACTGTCTCCCCAAACTGAGGGATAACAAGCTGCTACTTCACAGGTAGGTTGAGCCAAATCGACAGGCCCTTCTGCTTGAGGGCGGGTAGGTGCTCTTTGTACATCGGTGCGGTTACCCGCATGCAGCTGCCGTTGGCCCTGCCGCCCAGCCCTTGGCTCCCGAATGCACCTGGTGGCTTTCAGTGCCAGGCCCGTTCAAACGCATACAAGGAAACTGGCTTGGATAATGGTCACGGCACAGCGGGAACTGTTGTGGGCGGTGATACAATAATTCTGTAACGGACAAGTACAAGTCCGGTCGCCTGCACTTCTCAGTGCACTTGGCCGATACCCCCGTCCCCGTTCGTCAGTAGCCCGCACAACTTTCAGACATCATTCGTACGGAATGAGATGTACCTTTCCTCTAACCTCGGCCGGGTGCTCTAGCGCCTCACTACACCTCCCCGGTAACCTTTTCCTCACTCGTTCTCATCGAGGTATGAGTAGGTAGTCCTACCCCCATCACGTTCTCCCGCAGCCGGCCTCCCGTTGCTACTATGGAGACCCGAATGAATCTCCCGCTAGAACACGAGGAGATACATTGTTAGTTCGAAGCGCTCTCTCTCGGCGCAGCCCATTCTCCCTCCCTCTCTACTTCGACAGGATATGAGCAGAGAGTGAAACGAGCCTTCTGATGAGGCCCAGGAGGTACACCATCAACTCTCTTGCCCGTGCAACCTGCCTTCACCGACCCGTTGAGCTAGCGCGACGGCCACAGGTAAGTCCCCAAGCCAGCGGCTGGCTTCACGCACCTTCCCTTGGCAAAGCAAGCATACCCGAATAAACCTTTTGCTGGAACCCGGAAAGATGCATGGTAACTTCGATGTCCCCTCCTTCGCCCGCAGCGCAGCCCCTTTTCTTCTCTACCCCTTTCTTATTAACCCTCTTCTAAATCTGTCCCCACCATCAGATTCGCAACACCTGAAAATTTCTAAAACAAGACTCCCCTCACCCGATTTCGTCAACAGCCGGGCGGTCTCTCCTCTTCTTTTTCGCCTCCCGTCATCTCGACGCACAACTTTTCCTTCCACCTCCTTCTACGTCCCACCTACCACCAATCTAACCCCACCAATCGCTTCGCCTTACCTTAAAGCCCCAAAAACGACCTCTGGCTCGCCCGATTTCATCAAGGGTCGGGCGAGCACCACACTCTTCACTCCACCATATCCTACTCCCCCGTCGCTGCGTTCTTCGACTGCACCCGGACGCGAAACGCGTCCAGGTTCCTTTCGTCGTTCTCCCCCTGCCTTTTCCACGTCCCGCTCGCCCGCCAACTGTCGGCACAACGCTGCCCGTCTCGCTCCCTTCTCTCTCTCACCCCGAACGTACCCCGCCCCCCTTTTCGTCCTGGTTCGTTCGCTGTCCCCACCGCTCCGTTGCTTACCGTGCCATCGCTCCGCAGTCTGTCGCTCCACTCGCCTCACTATCCGGGTGCTTGTCACTCCACTCGCCCACTCCGCCCCGATGCCGACCACCCCCTCACGCCACAGCTGACTAGCACAGTGCGAACGGGCAATACGACACGTTCAGATCGCAGGGGCCTAAGTAACCAACGAAACGGGAAGCGGGAGCACTATCCCCTATTTATACGCGTCATCCTCGCGCCTATACCAGGCTAATCTTCTCTGTGTCATTCCGGCTTTAACCGATGTCCCGAAGGACCCTTCCCAACTGCAGGCGCCCTGCGGCATTCTCAGAGTCCGCTCGTCCCCTGTAGCTACGTAGCGCCGCCCAGCACTTCTCTCTTTCTCTTCCCACTTCGGTCCGCACGCACCTTGCGCCCTCTCCCGTCCAGGTGCGTCCTTCCTCCCCCACAACGTTGTGGTCAACAACCCCCAGCGCCCTACGGCCCGGACAGTGCTGATGTCGGCCGACTCTGAGGTAAGACAAAACAACCGACGGGAGGAAACTACCTCCGCTTTATGCCTATCGTCCTCGCGCTGGGCCCACGCTAATCTTCTCTAGTACCCGGACTTTGTCGGACGCCCCGATGGGCCTAACCGGGGTAATGCCTCGCGGCAACACCAAAGGCCGCTTGGTCTCGTTACCCCCGACCCACTAGCGTACAACAGCCCGACACTGCGGCCCGGTCTACTACCTCGGGAGTCGGTGAGGACTCAGACCAATCAGCCGGCCCAAAACAAAAGCCCAGCCCCGTACCGTTCCAATTATTACGGGTGTCCCGAAGGACTTAAGCTGGGCCGCGCTCTATGGGTACTCAGAACCTGGTCGGCCCAGACAAACCAGGATATCTGGTTCTTCTCATCAACTTCCATCATCTGTATTCGAACACAGATCTGTACCTCAACAGTTCCATGGTGTGCTCCTGCTGTGTTTTCGCGTCCACATGCGGGCGCGATAATAATAATAACTAACTAAGATTAGAAACAATATATATATGTAAAAACAAGCGGTAGTCGGGCAGGGACCACGGCACCCCTCCCAGCCTGCCCGTCAGTCCCACGCTCAGACCCGCAGCAGCAAAAGGCAAAGGGGATAGTCCCACAGGCCCATCAACCCCTCAAGCCTGTTCGCCACACTCCTTCGCTCCCTTGCCGCATACTGTTGGCCTTGATCCCTCCGCCTGCTGCATACCAGTCTGATGTTATAACCTATAGGGCTAAGCCCAAGCCTGGTACCAGCAGGCCTGACTCACCCAATAACGAGCCCCCGGCCTTTTAGGGCCAAAGGAGCCACCCCATGCCGTTGCAATCAAAACGGGAAAATCACGCGCGCCTCAACCTGCGCGTCCACACACTCCCTAACTGCGCCAACCGTTCAATCGACGTAGCCCTCAGGCATCGCTGCGTCTCGCACAGCATACTCAAACTTTTGACTTATCTTATTGTCGATTACAAAAACCAGGGCGGATACCCTTGTAAGGGTATTCGCGCCGACAGCGTCACTCGAGTCTGGGTTCGGTTCGAGTTTGGGTACGTTGCGGTTCCAGGTCCGGGTCTCTTTCTCGACATTGGGCCGGATTCTGGGCCGGCGTCTGGGCCAGGGCCTGGTCCTTGGCCCGGCCATTCCAAGAAAGTAAAAAAAAAATAAAAAAATCTTGCTTACCTAAAGCTGCTGCAGACACACCAAAGGTTGCCCCAAGCTGCAGCAGCCAGCAGGACCTCAGAAAGCTGTTGCAGCACCACCAAGTTGCAGCAGGACCACCCAAACCTGCAGCAGCACCCTAAGCTGTAGCAGCACCCCAAGCTCTTGAGCATGGGCCTCGAACTGTCTCGCCACTTGCTTGCCTACACGTGCCTGTGTGCCTACCTGCACGTGTGCCTGCCTGCCTGTGTGCCTGCATCTGTGCTTGCCTGCCTGTGGGCTCGAGTCCCGCTTCGGGTCTGGACACAGTCCCGTTGCGGCTGTAGGTCTCTTTCTGGGCATTGGGCCTGAGTCTGGACCTGGGTGGTGGCTGCACTTCCCAAAAAGGACTGGACTGTGGCGCCTGTTTGAAAGCAGGACTTTCTTTTTTTTTTTTTTGCTTTGTTTTATCCATCGTTTTCCTTACTTGTTTTTTTTTCTTCCACTTTCCGTGTGCATTCATCGTGGGGCTGGGCTGTACCCAACGTGGGCATGGGCGTGGGCATGGGCGTGGGCCTGGGCCTCATAACGGGGCCCGGTCTGGGCTGTATCCAGTGGCTGCAACGTAAGCCTGGGCCTAGTCATGGGCATGGGCATGACCCTAGAAATTGGTCTGGTCCTGAGTATTGGCCTCAGACTCTGGAGACACACACACAAAAAAAAAGGCATGGCCCTAGGACTTTGGAGAAAGTCCGAGGGCCATGCTTTTTTTTTTTTTTTTCCAGTCCCCCCAAAGTACGAGGCCCTCAGACTTTGGGAAAAGTCAAAAAAACAAAACGGGCCTGCCTGCCTGCCTGCATGTTTAGTGTTTCCGAAGTCCAAGGCCCTCGGATTTTGGAGAAAAACTGCCTGCCTGCCAGTCTGTCCGCCTGCCTATCTGCCGGCCTGTCTGCCTGTCTGCCTGTGTGTCTGCGTGTCTGTCTGTCTACCTGTCTGCCCGCCTGCCCGTCTGCTGCATGCCTGCCTGGCTGCGTGTCTGCAGAGCAGGACCAGGCCAATGTGCATACAGGCCCAGAGCCAAACCCAGGTCCTGCCTGCATGCGTCCACAGGTCCAACCACAGGTCCAAGGCTCCAAGCCCAGCTCTTGGCCTAGGTAAACCTGAAAACAGGCCCAGGCCCAGACCCAGGACAACGGGGGTACAGGCGCAGACCAGCGCCAGGTCAACGTTTGGGACTGGACACGGGCTAAGACTTGGACCTACGCTTTGAAAAAAAAAACAAAACAAAACGAACAGCAAGAAAAGGGTCAGGGCCGGGCAGCGGCTTAGGCCTGGGCATGGCCCTATGTGGCACCCTCGGACTCGGCCTCCGCGGCCTAGGAGGCCGGCCGAGTTTTTTCGCGGCCGCGCTACGGGCAGGCGGCGGCGCGCGCCCGAAAATGGGGCGCGCGCTCCGCCTGCGCAGGTCGCCCCCTGCCGCCCCCGCTAAAAAAAAAATAAATTGAAATTTGGCCTATTATTTGGGGGGTCAGTTTTCCATACTTAAGAGGGGTCCGGGAAAAAATATGCCCCCCCCCAAATGATGATTTTTTCGGCGGGCGGGGTCGGTTCTGGATTTGCGCCCGTGGTTTCCAAAAAAAAAAAAAATTTGGTTGGGGGGTAAAATTGGGGGGG
>BFEA01000546.1:860110-874065 GCA_003427395.1 Chara braunii | reverse complement strand
CCCCCGGCCCCGCACCCCCGGCCCCGCTCCCAGCCAACCCCGGCCCCACACCCCACTCGACGCTGCCCTCGGCCCCGCGCCCAGGGCCGCCCTGGGCTCACCAGGGCTGGGTGTAGCCTTGGGGGGGGGCCGAGGTCGAGCTAAAACGACATTTTTGCAATTAGACCCAAGGGGTGCAGGCTGCCGGTGGCGTACTATTTTCTGGAGCCATGCAACCTCCTGCGCACCCTTCTATTATGTACCCCTTTTTCCACCTGTTCAACAGTCTCCTCTTCGAGTCTTCTCTTTTCGCGGTCGGTTTGGAGGCTTGCGGGTGACCACTTTACGATCTGGTTCGGACAAGGGTAATTTTCAAATTTTATCGTAATTCTTTTTGCGAGATTTCGTTTTCGACCTTTCGAGTTCTTGAACTTTCGTAGGAACCGCAAGCCTTAGTGAGTGCGTGTGCAAACTTGAATCGGCCATTCCAACTTACGTGTTCTAGGGACGCAATTGGCAGTGATATGTCCTTTCTTGCGCATGATTTTTCCCGCCCACACCGGAATTGGCTGAAACTTCACGCGAAGGCATCCAGACTTTCATTTTTATGTTGCGAATTTGAATTAGTCGAGCTGATGCAACATAACTGTATTTGTGCATGCTGCTTCGACTTCTCGCCGCGCAAGCCAACTTCCACTCTCCCCTCCTACGACGACTCCTTCTTCGCGCCTTCTTCTTCGTTCCCGTAACTGTCATCAATCCCCCACGCTTGCGCATTTTCCTTCTTCTTTTCCCTTTGAGCCTTGCATCTTGCGCAACTTTTCACTTCTCCCTCTTACCTTTTCGTACAGGAGGCGAGGGAAGCGCCCCGCTGACCAGGCAGTAGCGTGTAAGGAGCTTTCCCCCTCACTGCGCTACTATCTGATTGGTTGGAAGCACTGGCTCCAGGATTGATATGACTCTCCCGAGGCAATTCCCTCTCTCTCCCTCTCTCTCCTTGATCACCCTCATGCCCTTAACTCTCACGCTTCTATCTCGCCTCTCCTCTCGCAACTATAAAACCTGCAAGCGCCCTACTGCTTGACACACTAAACACGCTACATTATTCAGGTCTGCGCGCCAGGCTAGTGGCTAATCAGAGTGGCGACCTACAACGGGTGATGATCAGGAGGTTGTACGCCGGATGTCCACGACGGACTGTGGATCCGGGGGAGCCTGCGCAGTAGTTACCCGAGGGGGTGACGAGTACGTAGGGATCGACTGGGAGTACGGGACGGCTGGGCCGTCGGTGCAGATTGAGACGATGATCAGTTGTGAGTTGCATGGCCCAACAGCATGCCGCGCGGTCTAGGGGTTTGCACATTCTCTTCTTCACCTTCCTTTCTATGTCTTTGGAAGTTATGTTTTCGGCGAGACGACACCTTCCTTTTTGTATTCATAATCTCTTTTTGAGTATCACCATCTTCGGGAATGATGTGGGTGTGAATTCGAGTGCTATGAATGAATCGCATCTTTAATCTTGCATGGGTGTATTTGGTTACGATAACCTTGAATAAAATGATCTTCTCAGTATGTGGAATGGCATGTGATTGGATATGGGAATGTTATCCTAAATGGTCCTTTGCCATTGAACGCATGATGAGGGAAAGATTGTCTGAGTAAACAAGCATCATCTAACTATTGCAACTTGTGATCTGGAGCGATAAATTAGCCAAATGAACGATCTCTTGTTGATCGACCCGATTGCATCCTGCACGACTCTAATTCGGTCTACGAAATGATTCCCTCCGCTGACGAAATGACTTATGATTTGTCGAAAATGGTTCCTTGTTGCCGGATGCATGTTAAGGTAAAACTTTCGTGATTGGACGATTGCATAAGATTGTCGGCTTTGGGCCACGATTGCGCGTCCCGACTCACATAAAGATCTATTCGAAAGATAGGGCGTTTGATTGACCAACGTTAGGCCATGAGGACAAAGATGCGAACGTGGCGGGAAGATACCCTGCTGTAACCCCAGCGCCATTCCCATGCGATGAAGAAAGACCCCATTTGTGTAAATGGGATGCACGCGAGGCTTTCGCCCAAATCGGCGGAACATATCACTTTCTCGCTGAAAATGTGTATTCAGGATTCGTGAATGCCAGGTTTGTGATTATGTATACCGATTTCCCTCCCTACTGCCTTTTCCTCCCTTATAACGAGCTCATCGTCGTCCCGTGGATTGCGGTCACGCCTTACTGGGCCCAAACGGCGTGCGGCGATTGCCAACACACTGAGCATTATGGGCGCCAGGGGTTCAACCGTCGTGCACGTGGCAAGGAGGAGCATAAAGGAAAAGCTCGTACCGTACGACCCATCACATCGGATACCGAGCTGGATGGCGAGCGACGTCGGGAGTTGGTCCGAAACCGCGACCCCGCGCAAGTTCCACCGACGTTCCAAACTAAGCGGCGAAAACAGACCATTTGAGTCCACCGGTATTTTTTGGGTTAGCCCAACCTTCTTGTTGATTGCTCATATCATTTGGCTGTAATACTCGTGGTTTGTCTTTTCCTTATTAGCTATCTTGTTAGCCGGAAATCAAACACGGGGGATTTCAATTCCGTCTGTATCCCCAACACTCAATTTCCAAAAATCCTTGGCACACCCTATTTTTACTCCACTCCGATGGGACTTGGTTCAAGGCGTGACGTTAACTTGTCACATGCCGCTGCGCACCCCCCTGTATTTTTTTTAATCCTTTTTTAGGGGGGTCCGGAGCCGAAGCCAGGGGTGCCCACCCCCGGACCCCCACACCCCCGCCGAGGCCCCGGAGCCGGGGCTCGACAACCCTGGTCGTAAGCCTACTGAGGTCGGAAATTGGAGAATCTGATGCTCTAGGTTTAAATAACCTTCGATAGAATTCAAGAATAACCAGAGGGATCTGATGATGAGAAGTCCAACATCTCTCTAACAGGAAAAAACTAGGGTTCGCCAATGGGATTTGTAGTGGTGTGTTTACCCCTAGCGTTTGAAATGCCCTGTATGACGTGGCTCCTTTGATAGTGCTTCAATCAGGGCTGGGGAGGGAGGTGAGAACCGGCTTAGCCCTAATGCCTATAACCGCTGCCTGGTCAACGATCAGTGGAATGGGTGATGATCCTGGGTATACTCAGATAGGACCTTGGGAGTAGGGATGTGCCAGGGATCATAATGATGAGTGAGGATGGGAGGGTGTCTCATAGGGGAGTCCGACCAGTTAGGCAACATAACCGAATGATCAAATGGTCAGCTGCTGACGGCCCGTCACATGCCTGGTAGCCAGTCTCTACAATAACCTGGATTAAAAAAAAAAAAAAAAAACAAGGGGGTAACTACGGTGCAGTCACATTTTCCTGTTCCAAATCCACTTCACGCATCAATGACGAGCCGATACCAACCTCCCACCCTGTACTGTTTTCCGTTCGAATTGATTAAAAATGCGGAATAGGCCCTGGAAAACAGCAAAATGTGGTGTGCCAAGAATTTTTGACAATTGAGTGTGGAGACACAGACAGAATTGACATCTCGCGTATGGTCCCAGCAAGCGAGAAAAGAAGGGAAGCTTTAGAGAAAAAAAAAAAGAAAAGGAGAAACCGGTGATCAGGGAAATGGAGGCCTGATCCTACCATCAACATCTCCTTGAACTACAAAATATCTCTGGACATAATCGCAGGCCATCCGCCGTCGTTTCGACCGGACAGGCTGGGGAACTTCCGTGGGCTCTCTATTTCAAACCAAGTCTCGTCACCGTTCTTCGCACAGCTCCGAATCCGACGTGGAAGGCCAAAGAGTGTTGGCCTTCTCTCAAAACTCATGTTCTCCACGTGTCCTCTAGTTGAACCCTCTAGCCCGAAATTGCTCAATTCGGCGACACTCGCTGCAGAGTATGCACGGCCAGTAAGGCGTAACTGCCATCCACAGGATAACATTCAACTCATTAAAGGGGAGCAAAAGGCAATAAGCTGGGAAATCGGTGTCAACAATCACAAAACCAGCATTCACAAACCCCGAACACCTAGTTTCCACGGGGAAGTGATAGCTACATCCTATCTTAGCGACGACTCCTCATACATCCCATTTGCATACACTTGGCCTTCCTCATTGTAAGTGAAGGGACACGTCGACGGAGATACGGGGAGATAGTGCCCCAATGGATTAACATCATTAGTCCACATAGCATAGCCACTGCGTCAGTCTTCTAATCATGCATCAACCATGCTGTCGAGCTAACTAGCCGTGCAAGCTTCAATCACCATTCACTCGAAGTACAAGGAAAGATTCAATCGAACAATCGCTAATCCTCGAGCATTCTATTTATCACATCCGTTAAACGAGGACAAAATTCCCGTACACAATCGCAATAAAATCCAAATGATGACAAAGAGATCTCATCTATAGCGTTTCCAATTTATAACAACACGTGCAAAGGCAAGCATGGAAAAACCATTCATCACAAACGAGCAAAATTTGGGTATACTCGCTGCTTATCATCCACAAAGATAGAAAGAACAAGATAAATACCGAATCCCGAGAGGAAGGTCGCGCCTCGCCGTAAACTTGACTTCCAAAATGATGGAGAAGAAGACGAAAAACAAGGCACGTAGGCCTTCTGCTCTCACATTATGGCCATTGGCCATCCAACCGATCGTGAGCATACGATTTAATCTTGACCAGCTACTGACAATCCCAACCGCCACATACCGCACAACAACCAAGATGCGATCGTTACCCCGCTAACACGATCACTACACTGACTCACTGCCCCCCCGATCCGCCGTGGCTATCTGACGCACAACCTTGTGTGGTCTCAGTCAGCTCGTCTAGACTTTTCGATACGTCGATCACCACTTCATCTAGCCACTACTACTACACAGCTGGCTGATGGATTGCGAGAGAGCTTAGGGAATGCGCTCACAGGATTTATAGTTGTGGGAGAAGGGGTGAGAGATGTGCAGAAGAAAGGCAGAAGGTAGAATCTAGTGGGGAAGGGCGAAGGAAGGGAAAAATGACCTCGAGGAGGCCATATCAATCCGCAGAACTACTTCGCAGCCAATCAGACTGTAGCGCAAGTGAGGATCAGAGCCTTCTTACAGGCTACCGTCTGATTTCTCGAACGTTCGAGAGTCGATAGGGACTGCCTGTACGAAGATGAGGGCGGGGACGAGAAGGGACGAAAAGTAGTGCAGGGCGAGACCACTTCAGGCGGATTAAGAAGGAGAAAGAAGCACGAAAAAGAAGGGCAAGAACCAGTTAAAAAGAAGAACAGATTCAAGATTGAAAAATTCAAAAACAAATTCCACATGCGAATTCCTATGTTCGATCTTGAAAATTCACGGTGCCTTGCTGGGTTTGTCGCCAAGAAAAAAACACGTCACCAAAGTGTACCTGTGAACTTCAGAAATCCTAACTGCCGAACAAAATCCCTAGCGCGCTCGCTCGGGCGCGTGCAATTCCTACGAAAAACAAAAGAATTCCGAAAGTCTGAAGAAGCACAAACAATGCGAAAAACATTTGTGAGCGTTGGAGGCCTGGTTGGCCATCGTATCCATGCATTGTCCCCTAGCATTTCAAGAAAGCACCTTAGACGCTTTTATTTACAAAAGGAAGGTAACAAAAAATCAGGGGTTCAGACGTTCGCCCGTTGCTGTAAGCCTCTACACCCACCCAACCCTAAAGCTGGGTTGGATACATTCACGATTTTCTTCGCTTTTGAGTAAAATTCATGAAACTGTGACTGGAACGCACTTAAACCAGCAGTCCCCCCGACACCCGAAAGCGTGCCCTCGATGAGTTTGAGCCAGATTTTTCGGAGGGGCGGCGACCGTTGGTTACTGGCGGGCCCTTATCCCACATTCACAAAGTACCCTAACTTTGGCGATTTTTTGCACTAAAAATGATCAACAAAAAAATCTGAAAATTTGGGATACCGTAGATTAGGTAGCAATCTTTCTAGGAAAGATATCAGAATTTTTTTTTTAAATCATTTTGACCCTGAAATAGTCGCTGCGCCGATTCACTGCATTTTCCATTTTTGTCGCCCTGGGGATGTGTGTGCGAACGGAATAGTACCCAAACTTCATTGATTTTTCGCGGTCAGAGAAATTGATGAAAATACCTGAAAATTTGAGGGCCTGTAGACTAGGTCGTGATCTTTCCAGGAAAAATATTTTTTTTTTTAAAATTGTTTCAACTGCAAAATAAATCACAGCGGAAGTTTCATACATTTTCCATTTTTGCCATAATTGTGATGGTTCTCCACATTATGCTACTGGTAGCCCTCAGGAAACTGTGCCACAGGTCACCGGGGTTTTTCGTGGCGGGGGGACTGGTGGTTTAAAATTGTAACCTTGACTGTGCAATCAGACTCGACTCAGTCACACTCTTCATGCATGTAACCAGCGAAACAGCAACCTGGCGACATGCGCCCACACAGTACTCAGAGATATCGCAACCAGATAAGAGTTCCCTTGTAATTGGCTATGGCGGCTGGGCGCCCAACAACTCACTGTTCACACTCTCTGGATCACCCTGGATATCCCACACGCATCACTCTGCACACTCACACAGTACACACACACTGCACTCTACACTAAGCTATGACAGCTATGGCTGTCGCTACCTATCGCTATGGCTACACTGCTTCACTTTCGCCCACTTCGTCTTCGGGCCTCCTGCAGACCTCCTTGCACAAGACGCTGAGGCAGCGCTTCCGCATGGCTTCCGCATGAATGAATGAATGGCTGGGCGCAGCCTCTTGATTTATACTTCTGTGTTGCGTTGGTCTGCCCTGTGTCCCTTGGCCCATGGTGCATACAGTCCGACGGTACTTGCTGGACTGGACCGGACTGGGTGGTCTGGGACTGCTGACTGTGCAAGGTGCACCTCCACCACTTGACCACTTGCCTCTGCCTAACGTAGGCTAACTCCGAAAGGCCACTTCTAGAAACCTCGACCTTGGCCTTTCGGTACTATAGCAGCTACGACTTTGCCCTTTCAGGTAAGTAGCAGCTACGACCTTGACCCTTCGGACAGTCTACAGCTGCGACCTTTGGACTGTCTAGACTCCTACCCGACAGGTCTACAGTTCGATTCCCTTCTACCCTGTGACCTACGAAATCCTACCTACCACTAGCGGTCCTACAGGTCGCAGGTTCAATTCTACGGGTTGACACAGATACTGTACACAGGTAAGGTGGGGAACTAGGGATCGAGCCCTGGGATCTGCATCAGCTACTGCAAACCGGTGAATACTGTTTCACTCCCGCCGGCCTAAATTCAAGGTCCTCCGAGAAAATTTCAGTCCAAGGCAGGACCGTTACCTTTCCTATCTCTTTCGTAGGCTCGGACTATGTCGGGAACCGTCTCTAAAAGTTTAGTCCTAATGAACCACCGGTCGTCTTCTGGTTCTTGATATGAGAATCTGACTTTGTATTGTTTCTGAGGACGACCTCTACCTCCTGTTCTGAACACATCTTCACCTACAATGCCGTCTATGTCGTATCTCCCATCCATATAAGGTGGAATCGTGGATCGTCTAGATGAGAACTGATCACTCATTGTGCACGGTAATAACTTTGATGCATGGAAAACTAGGTAGGTGTGGAGGTGTAGTGGAAGTTCAATGGTGTAGGATGGACCATCTTCGCCACCCTTGACTTCTAAAACGGGCCATGGTCCTCTATATGTGGGCAGTAACTTTTGCGAGATGTTCTCCTCAGGTGCAAACTCTTTAGAACTGACCCAGACTAAGTCGCCTACTTGGAATTGTGAGGGGCGACGATGCTTGTTAGCTTGCTCTATCATCCTGTGTTGGGCCTTCCTGAGGTTCTCTATAACCGTAGCTTGTTCCTTCTTGTGTTGCACAGCAAACTCCCTGGTTCCGGGGGGTAACCTGTGAATCTGATCCCGATTGAGTCCCTCAAACGGTCTGCGCGGTCTAAAGGACTTGTGCAGTTCGTTGGGAGTGCGGCAGGTGGACAGATGCACGCTATTATTATACGCACTAGCTACTTTAGGCAACATTTCATCCCAGTTAATCTGATTTGGCCTAATGTACATGCGCAAAACTTGCTGTAGGATCTTGTTCATCTGCTCTGTCTGACCGTTCGTCTCAGGATGGCGTCCAGACGACATCAACAACTTAGATTCGTACACTCCCATGAGTTCTCGCCAGTTCTGGCTAGTGAAGCGACTGTCTCTATCGCTTAACTATTGACAGTGGGATTCTATTCTCACTAACCCAGCAGTCAAAAAACTTATGTATCACTAAATCAGTACGTGCCTCTGAAGGTAAAGGAACAAAAACTGCATATTTGCTAAAACAGTCAACTATGACCATGACTTGGCTCTTACCATACCTGCTCTTGACTTGGGTGTCCATGACGTCGATGGACACTGAGTCTCCCGGCTGATCCGGAATGGGCAAGGGTCTGAGAAGACCTAACGGGGCACGCGTAGAAGTCTTGTTACGCTGGCAGACTTTACAACTGCGAACATACTCTATGCAGTCATTCTTCATCCCTGACCAGGTATATGCGCGCATCAGATTGGCTAAAGTCTTTTGCCAACCAAAATAACCCTCTGTGTCGTGGCATTCTCTCAAAATCAGATTACGGATCTCTTCACTACTGGGAATGCACAGGCGGTCAAATACATTAGTCTTCTCAAAGAGCAACCCTTCAGTAGTGCAGTAGTTCGGCTCAGTCTTTGGGGCCTCCTTGACCCTCTTGAGGAGGTCACTATAGATAGGGTCCTACGCATAGGTTTCTCTAATTTTCTGCTCCAGGTCCTTCCCTATGTCTAGGTAATGCACGATTGCCCCAAAGTAATCAGCTCTCCTACTCAGAGCATCCGCAACTACGTTATACTTTCCCTTGACTGGCTTGAGCGCAAAGTCATATTGATCTATCTCTGCGGCCCACCTAGTAAGCTTAGGTGTCATCTTGGCCTGCGTCTTTAACCATCTCAACGTCTCATGATCGGAATAGACTTTGAAGTGTCTCCCAAGCAAGTAGTGCTTCCAATGTTCTAAGGCTTGCCTGAGAGCGTAGAGTTCCCTCTCATAGGTAGATGTCACGACCTTCTCTGAAGGCATTCTAACGGACATAAACTCTACGGGCCTATAACCATGGCCATTATCTTGGTGCAACACAACACCTATGCCGTACTGACTAGCGTCCCTAGTGACGACAAAGGGCAAGGACGGATCGGCTACCTTAAGGACTGGATATTCTATCAACGCCTGTTTCAACTTCTTCATAGCAGACGTGCAGTCCTTATCCCACTTCCAGATGGTCTCCTTCCTGAGCAATCTGCGAAGGGGCGCAGCGATGGTGGAGAAGTTCCTCACAAACTCCCTATAGTAGTTTGCTAGGCCTAAGAACGACCACAACTCTGTCAACGTACGCGGTGTCGGCCAATCTCTAATCGCTGTAATCTTGTTGTCTTCGCGCTTGATGCCATCTCTGTCTAAGACATGACCTAAATACAAAACTTGGGTCTTTGCCCACTCCCACTTCTTTGCGTTGATCTTGAAGTTAGCTTCCCTCAACTTCTCCAAGACCTGCCTGAGATGACCCTGATGCTCTTCGAGGGTCTTGCTAAACACTAAGATAACGTCCAGATAAACTACGACAAACCTATCTAACCAACACCTAAACAGGTCAGTCCAAAGGGCATCACTATAAATTCATAGTGACCGTATCTAGTCCGAAACGCGGTCTTGTACTGATCATCAGGGTGAACCTCTATCTGATGATATCCGGACTTCAAATCTATCTTAGAAAAATACTTGCACCCCTGCACTCTATCTAGGAGGTCATCTATCCTAGGCAGTGGCTCAACATTCTTCACTATGATAGCATTCAGACCCCTATAG
The DNA here is from genome assembly GCA_003427395.1 of Chara braunii. Classification (NCBI taxonomy): domain Eukaryota; kingdom Viridiplantae; phylum Streptophyta; class Charophyceae; order Charales; family Characeae; genus Chara; species Chara braunii. The sequence goes on along the minus strand of BFEA01000546.1, from coordinate 864,185 downwards.
TCTATACACATTCTCAACTCTCCCTCCTTCTTGGGGACAAAGAGAACAGGTGCTCCAAAAGGAGATGAATTGGGCCTAATCCAACCCTTTTCAAGGAGCTCGTCCAATTGCTTGCGAAGCTCCTCCAACTCCCGCGAGGACATTCTATACACAACGCCCTTAGGAGTCCTACTTCTAGGTTCTATCTCAATGCGATGCTGGATGGGCCGCGACACCGTCCCTGTCGGCGGCTCAGCTAAGTCCTTAAACTCTTCCAGCAATTTGGCAATAGCAGGGTCTATGGGCTTCTCTTCCTTAGGCTCGGTGACTGACCTAACATAGGCTACGTAAACCTGTTCTTCTAGCTGTTCCTTCTTCACTAATCTTGCGAATGCAGGAGCACTAAGGCAACAATGTGCCAGAGAGTTATCTACTCCTGACACATGGTTCATACGCGCAGTCTTAACGTCGCCTGACGGGCTAGGGAGCCTACACTCATGCTCTCTCAAGTGGAATGTGGCCCCTGCTGCCTCTCCCCAGTCCATACCCAGGACTATATCAAATGGGAGGCTATCCTCTACGAGGAGAGTCAGGGAATGGAGAACTTTCTCCACTTTCCCATCCTTCTCTAAGAGGAAATACGCCTGGACTCCCTCTACGTAATCCTCTGCTCGCATCGTGCGATTGTCCGCGAGGATACTGACTACAGGGTCTGCTAACTTCTGGACTTTCAACTGCAACTTTAACTTCTGCACGGCCTTTCTACTGATGTAACTACGGGTGGCTCCACTATCCACCAAGGCGCCTACCCTACCTCTAAAAATCTCCGTATCTACTAATATAAGTTGCCCTTTATTCTCCTTTTTCATCTTGGCCCAGGCGGGCATCCTCTCCTTCAACTCTTCGGCCACGCCTGTGAGGGAGGTGTCTAGGGAGACCCTAACACAAGCAGTCTCTGGACAACTATCTAGACACCGGCCTGCAACCTATGTCATAGGCACATGTGGTGTGGGAGTCTCCTGCCGGCCAGCGCTATTTTCCCCTCATGGCCTTGTGGTAGGGGCAGTTGCTACCYCTACCGGCGGCTGCCTTTTGGCCCTTGGGCAGCCGTTCGGGTCTCTCGATACTTGGGACAAAATTTGATGATATGGCCCGGGTCACCGCAGAAAATGCACTGGCCCCGGTCCAATCGCTGTTGCCATAAACTCTGGTCCAGACCCAAAGTTTCCAAAGCCCTACCCTGCGGTAGCCCTGGGTGCCATCCTCCTACCCTATAGGGAGACCTGTTCCCTGGACGGTTTTTTGGGGGACCTTGACCCCTTCCTCCCGCTTGGCGGTTTCCTCCCCTGCCGCCAACCCCCTGATCGCCCTGGGACCGGCTCCCTGAGGCCCGGCCCCCTTGGCCCTGGCCTCGTCCTCCTCCTTGCGGCCTCCCTCCAGCCGCAACAGCAGCGTAAGTTCTCCCCTGGCCCACACCGCTGTCTTTCTCCTCTAAACCCCACTCAATCTGGTCGTAGGGAATGTCATCCACACTACCCTCATCCAAGGTTAGGACAAGACTATCCTTAGTCTTCACTTGCCCTGAGATAGTGCGGCCCTTCCATTGCTTACCCTTGTCCAAGTCCTTGTGCCAGAAGGTGGACACAAACGTTGGCTTCAAAAGCCACCACTTCACGACTAAGAGAATCATATGTGGTGGCAGGGTCTTCGCTCTTCGCGAAAAAATGCCCTCGAAAGGCTTCGGGCATAGCCCAGTAAAAGAGGCCGACCAGTTGGGTCTCTGTGACCCCATGGTCAGGAACAGCCACAAGCTCGTCCATGAAACCCTTAAGTGCCCTGGCACTCTTCCACTTGCGAGAGTGGATCGTCTGCAGCCTGTCTGAGGCTTTAACGCTGCGGGCGACATCAGCAAATCTCTCGCGCAACAACTTCAAGAAATCGACAAGGGGAGTGAATGAGGAGTACGCAATTGCGTCATCATTGCAGTTGGCAGCACGAACTAAGGACCTCGCAAAGTTGGCGGCCTCATCTCTAAACGCATGGATCGCAATCAGAACGTGCTGATCTGGGGAGACCTGTTGCAGATGCACATAGGTCTTGACGTTGGCCTCCCAGTTGTCAAAGTTCTCTTCCCTTTTTCCACTGTAGGAATCGGGGAATTTGACTTTGACCGGCTCCCGGCGAGGACGTGCTTCCTCCTCCTTGGGAGCTGCCGCCTTGACACCTTCAATGGCGCCGACACAAAACCGCTCAGTCTTCTCGAGGCGATGGCCCACCTCGGTTCCTCAGCGCCTACCAACTCGCGAGCAAAGTCCCGGAATCCCAATCATATGGAGCGCACAGCTATCTGTTGACTCCTACTGAAGTCATATTGCTCTGCCAGAATTCGTACTAGGCGTGCAACGTTTTTGGCTATGACCTCCATTTTCTTTGGAAGCTCAGCCAGGGCGGCTAATTGCTCTTCTATCTTTTGTACCTCCTCCAATTCTTCCGCCGCGTCTGCTGCCGCGTCTACTCTCCTCTTCTTATCCCTCATCACTGCCAGCTTCCACTCCATCCTTTTCTCATCCTCCAACGCCTGTCGTTTAAGGAGATTTTCTTCTGCGTCCCACGCTCTCATAGCGGCTTCCTGGTTATCCTTGGGGATATACATCGCCACCTCTTCTTCTTCGCCCAGGGATAAGTTGGCGACCCACTCTGAAATCCGTTTCTCCATCTCCTCATCTCTACTGCCACTGTACGGCCCTCTCTTCCTTTGCAGTGGCGTTTCATCTTCTTCCTCTTCCTCTTCCACCTCCTTCAGCTTCTGCTCTTCTTCCTTCTTCAATCTCTCCTTCTCCCTGGCCGCCTCCTCTTCGAGTTTTTTCAACTTGGTCGCCTGCTCCTCCATTAAGACCTTCTTCTTGGCCTCCTTCTTCTCTTTCCTTTCTCTCAGAATGGCGGCCATCTTCTCCTCCTCCTCCTTCATGTAAGGCTGGGTGGAAGCACCACCCCAGGTCCCTACTCTACACGTGAAAGTGGGCCAGAAGCCCAGAGGAAAGAGGAGACGCAAGAGGGTCCCCAAGAGGGAGAACCCAACAAGCAACCCATACATCGGATAGTCATCCATCGTGGTGTTAGGTGCACGACAAAGGTCCCACTCCTCACCACTTAGACCTACCCGGACAATGACCTACTGACTAACTTTCTAAGGTCACTAACCCAAGACTACTCTACGGCTGTCACTACTGAACCATCAGCTGATCTGGAATATTTAAGGAGATCCCCCGTAACTTCTTTTGAATTCTTTAAAGTCGCAGTCAGGACGACGTGAGCAGCGTGGTTCTGACTGTGCTTTCAACCCACAACTCAACCTTTTCGGCCTACTGTGCCACACCGAGCAGCCCGTTGGTTTGTACCGGTCCTTGGAGGGGTTCGTGTCCACCGGGACAGTCGAGTCGTCAGACACAGATCATCAGCCTTACTTGGTCCGGTAGGGGGGTGGTTCAAACAGGCCCTCAACACTTAAAGACTGGCTGGTGCGTCAGCCCCAGCTGCCGGTCAGCCCACTGTGCCCTACCAACCGTTTCCAGTCGGTCAGTACCAGTCCTTGGAGGGGTTCTGCCCCCCTGAAAAGTTGGATCAGCCACAGCTTCAGCTTTACAAGGTCAGTCAAGGGTTTCATCATCCAACCCTATCCTTCATCCACAGAGTCCTAACACCTAGGATAGAAGAGACTCAATGCAGAAAGGAGAGACAGACAGCCTCAGCAAGTACCGTGGGGTAAGTGCACATCCACAGGATAAGGGGATAGGCTAAGGGCTCAGCGAGATATCACCAACTCCAGCTTGGTCAGAATCTTGGTCAGCAGCTCCGGTCAACGCCTTGGTCAACGCTGAGTCAACGCGGACAACTCTTGGTCAATGCTCGGTCAACCCCTTGGTCAACGCCTGGTCAACCCTCTGGTCAACCCCTTGGTCAACGCTCTGGTCAACGCCCGGTCAACCCTTCACCTCGGCTATGGCTGCCGGCACCTTCACCTTCGTCACCCTCGCCGCTTACTTCCCCTTCTTTCATTATCTTTCTTCTTCTCTCCCTATTCTGTTTCTCTTTTTTT
>BFEA01000546.1:810483-846809 GCA_003427395.1 Chara braunii | reverse complement strand
GAATGAATGAACCTCCCGCCCTGGGCCTAGGCCGAAGTGATATACCGGCCTAGGTCCAGGTACGGGAAAACCTGGTACCGGACCAGGGTCAGGCCGCCGGCCTGAAACTGGTCCGGCCTCACTGCCGGGCCGTAGGGGTACCGCTACATCAGCCCTGCACACAACGGCGCGTGGAACAACGGGTACCAGCTCCGATACCAGTGCAATCAGACTCGACTCACTCACGCTCTTCATGCATGTAACCAGCGAAACAGCAACCTGGCGACATGCGCCCACACAGTACTCAGAGATATCGCAACCAGATAAGAGTTCCCTTGTAATTGGCTATGGCGGCTGGGCGCCCAACAACTCACTGTTCACACTCTCTGGATCACCCTGGATGTCCCACACGCATCACTCTGCACACTCACACAGTACACACACACTACACTCTACACTAAGCTACGGCAGCTATGGCTGCCGCTACCTACTATGGCTACACTGCTTCACTCTCGCCCACTTCGTCTTCGGGCCTCCTGCAGACCTCCTTGCACAAGACGCTGAGGCAGCGCTTCCGCATGGCTTCCGCATGAATGAATGAATGGCTGGGCGCAGCCTCTTGATTTATACTTCTGTGTTGCGTTGGTCTGCCCTGTGTCCCTTGGCCCATGGTGCACACAGTCCCCCGACGGTACTTGCTGGACTGGACCGAACTGGGTGGTCTGGGACTGCTGACTGTGCAAGGTGGACCTCCACCACTTGACCACTTGCCTCTGCCTAACGTAGGCTGACTCCGAAATGCCACTTCTAGAAACTTCGACCTTGGCCTTTCGGTACTGCAGCAGCTACGACTTTGCCCTTTCAGGTAAGTAGCACCTACGACCTTGACCCTTCGGACAGTCTACAGCTACGACCTCTGGACTGTCTAGACTCCTACCCGACAGGTCTACAGTTCGAATCCCTTCTACCCTGTGACCTACGAAATCCTACCTACCACTGGCAGTCCTACAGGTCGCAGGTTCAATTCTACGGGTTGACACAGATACTGTACACAGGTAAGGTGGGGAACTAGGGATCGAGCCCTGTGATCTGCATCAGCTACTGCAAACCGGTGAATACTGTTTCAACTGCGCCCTAGTTTTCGCAAAACAAAAGAATGAGGATTGGCACTCTCTGCTTTACTGTAGGGGAAATTTGCAAAATGCCCTGAAAGTTCACATATATACCAAACTATCACTATAAGATGTGGGTAGAGCCGGTATACCCTGCTGAAATTTCAGAAGTCTGTTAAATGTTAAATGTTGTTGTTTATTCCTGTCAGGGAATTGCTCGACTTTGTGTTCTGTCAAAAAGATTTAAATCCAAATGCTAAGCTGTTTGTCTGGGCGCCCGGGCAAGCCACTTGTGCCCGGATACACCCGGGTGGCTGGCCTGGCATGAACCCGGGACATCGTTCCTGGCAGCACCAGTGCCAAAACAAAAAATAACAAAAAAAAAAATGTTGTGTAGAATTGCAATACAAACGACTTTTGGCTGAGGGTAACCTCAGAATTCATCACGGAATCCAAGACAAAAAAATGAAAACAACAGAATCAGGGCACACTCACACTGGGACTCTTTTACTTATTTGAGGACGTGATTGCAGTCAGATGCATGCAAGTGCGGCTGTAAATACGGTCACATACATTAAGGATAGACTCAGTGTGAATACGCCCTCATACTAAGGCTCCCTCAGAAACCAATTTATACCCCCCTTCCACCCCCTTGACTGCAAACACTCGAAACAAGAAACAATCGAGTGCGATTAGTCTCCTGCCCATGCGCAGAAAAACTCTCCCTGCAGGCCACTAACCACCGGGCCTACTTGCACAGCCGTGTCCTGTGCAGGTAACCCCCGGGCGACTTGCACAGTGGTGCTGCACATCCTGGGGAATCAAGGGGCCCCGTCCTCAGATCACCAGTACCTTTGGCCACTCGTTGCCCAGGGCTCGTAAGCCCCTGCGCGCCGAGCGCTGCCGAACCGTTGAGGTTCGAGGCTTGGAGGATTTCGGTAGGGTGCCTGTATCTGGCGCTCATAACGCGCCAGATAAGGGCGCAGGAGACCCAAGTTCGTAGACCCTTAAGATGCGACCCCGTACCTCTCTGCCACCCGAAAGTCGTGCGTTAACGGCCGCGACAAAAAAAAAAAAAAAAAACGGGCGGAGGTACTGGCAGTGTGTACACCCGTACGGATACGGTCCGTCCGAACGGGATACGGTCCATACGTACGGGGCCCAGGGCGTTCGTACGGCCCGTACGAACGGCCGTACGAAGGCTTTTCGCGGCCTTCTGGGGGGGGGGTTGGAGATTTGAAGGGGTGTGGGGGTTGTGCATGTCTGGGGGCACCCCCCCAGATGGGAGGGGGGGGCGACCCCTCCCCTACCAATCAATCAATCAATCAATCAATCAATCAATCAATCAATCAAAAAAAAAAAAGAAAAAAAAAAGCCGATTACAAACCTTACGCAACTCTGTGTGTGTGTGTGTGTGTGTGTGTGTGTGTGTGTGTGTGTTGTGTGTGTGAGATAGGGTGCAGTTGGGGGGGGCGACCCCTCCCCCACCAATCAATCAATCAAGCAAGCAAGCAAGCAAGCAAGCAAGCAAAAAAAGAAAAAAAAAAAGAAAAAAACGGAAAAAGCTGCTATCAAACCCTGCGCATGTAAGTATGTGTTTGTGTGTGTGTCTGATCGGGTGGGGGTGGGGGGGGCGACCCCTTCCCCACCAATCAATCAATCAATCAATCAATCAATCAATCAATCAATCATTTTTTATTTCTTTATTTTGTTTTTTTTTCCCCGCTTTTATGATTTCTATTTCTAAAAATATAAAAAAAGACCAAAAAATAAAATAAAAAAAATGGGGCTGTAGAGCACGAAAAGCTCTACAACCCCATATATATCGTCACAAACAGAATATATATATATTTTTTTTTTTCGTTTTCTTTGGGGGGATTTTCGTCAGTTGGTACGGGTACGTACGTACGCCCGTACTAACGTACGGCCGTACGAAAAAAGCTCCGTACGTCATACGGCGAAAGACACTGGGTACTGGTGGTTTAAGGGCGTTTCACAAACTTTTGAAATGTTGTATAGATATTCAGCTCTATCCAGATCTCTTCGGGGTATTTTAGCATATACTCCAACTTCCAGGGGTATTTTGCAAATTTTCATTTTATGGTCTTCTGATCTTATCAATTTTATTTTTGTGTCGTCTTTCTTTAAAATCTCGACTGCTGCGCCCTTGGCTCCCATCTATCTGTTTTGTTTCTCTTCATTGGTGCACCGCCTATTTTTTTTTTATTTTTTTTTTGGAAAAGGTGACTTGCTTGAGGTATCATCATTGGAATGACCACCTTAGGTATTTCAGAATGATTTAAATTTATTTTTTTCCTGTCATTTGATTGCATCTGAACACTTGTGTTAGTATTTCAGCAGTCCATGGTGGACCAACTGAGCTGGGCCTGTTGATGGGGGCACCAATCGAGTTCAGGGGTGTATTTCATCTTGATCTGCGCACTGCTGCTGACTGATAGACTGTAGAACATCGATATTATATTTTCTGAACGAAATTGAAATATCATTTTTTGGGCAAAAAGCATGAAATTCGAGGGTGTGGCGTTCTGAAAACGTGGTACCCCATGGGTGTATCCGGACTTAAAAAAAGTCCAGATACATATGTAAAAAGCATGAAATTCGAGGGTGCGGCATTCTGAAAATGCCCCAATACATATGTTATGCAAACATATGTATCTGGACTTTGCCTAAGTCCAGATACACCCAGAATTTCATACTTTTTTGCCCACAAAATGACATAATGATTTCAATTTCCTTCAAAAAATATAATATGTCCGTTTTGGCGAAATCGCTATCGTAGTAAAAACTGGTTGAATTGATCCGAGCTTATTTCACCACCCACGTCATCCTACCAGGTAGGCATTCATGAAAAGGTGACTCCGGACCCAGATTAAACAGATGCGCGGAGATTTTCAAGGGGCGGCTGTCCAGACAAAGTTAACTGAAGGCCAAATACCGCCGCAAACGAGAATTGGGAACGCAGATACTCCAGTAAAAAACTCTTTACTGGATCTGGCCGGTATCAGGATTCCATGCATTGTTTCATTTGAGAGCGTGAAGGAGGACCATATCAATTTTAATTTCCAAGCGGGATTAGAAGCAAATTCTCCAAATTTATGACCAACCATACATCAATTTTGATTGGCTTTTTTTGCATCCAATGCGTCGTGCAAGGAAAATGAGCGATAGCGAACTTCAGCAAACATTCCACATCATACACATGAAAGCCAGATAGTCTTGACCTCGAACCAAGAGCAGAATTGCAACACGAATCACACCAAATGAGAGTCCAGCAAAGCTCATAAATGACAATGTCAAAATAGTATCTCCACAATCAGCAATGGAACAATGTCGTATCTCCCTATCGGCGCTCGGCGCCCAGACTACAAGTGGCAGATCCTATCTAGCCTACATCTACAATGCCGAAATGTTGTCGTCAACAACAATCCAAAGTATAAGCCGATATCGACCAATGTCGTCCGCTTCCAGCACCAGGTAAGTCCCCGCTCTCACTCACTGCCCCGTTCCTTCACCACAGAATGCCACTAGAACCCAAGAACCACCATGCGCTTAACCCAGCTATGGGCGGGCAAGCCCGGCTATGGCTGCCCGCTCTCTTCCTCGCTCGCTCTCACCCGTGAGCGCGTAGGCACATGCCCGCTCTGGCGCAACATGCAGCAAGTGCCCGAATGTCAAATGCGGAGGCAGGCCCTTTGCTTTATGCGATTGGTCTGCCTGCCGCTAGCTGCCTGGCTGCGCTGGGCCTCTGCCCGGAAGCTTCCGGTAGGCCCGGACTGGCTGAGGCCAGAATATTCCAGAGGGCCCCGGGTGGTTGCACGTGTCCAACTGTCAAGCGTGCTGCGTGTCTGGCCCAGGCCCGAAGTAAAACAAAGGAAGAGCCTGGAGGCCCTCAGCGAGATACTGTTACCCACGACCTGGGCTGCTTCAACCAACTGACGCTGGGCAACTGTCTGGGCCCCAGCAGCGAGAAAAGACAAAATAGGCGTCACGAAATATGTCAGGGCCGCCTTCACTTAGGGCGGCCACTTTGCTGCTTAGGGGCCAAAGTACTCATAGCGGGCTGTGGCCTTGCAGTCGGAACATGTATGGAAGTTGCCTGAAAGCCATGTCTACAGATCTAGAGTCTTTCTGCTGTGCTCTTTGTCAAAGCAGAGGCCTCAGAAGTCTGGCTAGCTTGTTTTTTTTGTTTTTTTTTTAAGTGTTAATCAACCTGTCCATTCTCAATTAGCTTAACACAAATAGCCATAATTCCTAAGCGTCCATGTTGGATCATTCATGCATGGACATACATGTTTCTCGTTCCATGTAAACTGCAGTAAGTGAATTTTAAACCACCAGTACCTACCGGTTGCCGCACCGGGACTACCGGAGCCCCGCGGAGCCGCAGATGCGGAATCGGGACAGTCGCGAAGCCCCCGAAACTCGTGGCGCGTTAACGTCGCAGCCCCGCATCCGCACACTGGCCAAGGTACTGGTGGTTTAAACCAGCAGTACTTCCTAATGTCCTGCCCGTATACGAGCTGCAATTTTAGGAAATGTACCCGCCGCTACAGGAGCGCACACATTCATCAGACTAGAAACGTTTTTACGCTATTTTTTTGCCCAACGCCAATAACTGGGCCAAGTAAAAACACGCCATCATAATTACGGACAAGGCGTTGTACTGCCCGTCACACCATGGGGATTTCTTTTTCCCGACTTTTTTTTTTTTTTTTTTTTTTTGAGAAGCAATCAACTTGTATTCATAAAACCGTGGTTGAGGCCGGGGACCTCACAATTCAACCCGGAGTAACAGAGTAACTGTGCTGGAAAACGGGTCCAGCGTCCCAAGACAACTCAACTCACAATATCACTTCAGCTTCTCAAAAATCAAACGTGAAAGCTCAGAAAATGGTGAGGGCCGAAGAACGAGATAATTCTATGCCATTCCGTTCGGCCCCTAGTACTCTTGAATGACCTCTTTTTGAAACTTCAGCCAGCTATCAGATTACCCGGGCTGAGCTCTTACTAATTTACTTTTCAAACTGGGCTTAACCCAACAGCAAGCTGAGTCTCTCCTGGAAAAACAGTTTCCTTATTGCTCAACATTGGCTATCGTAACTCCTACTTGAGGAGCAGCAACTTTTATTATCCTCAGCTCTAATTGACGAGCCTATATTGCGGATTAACCTGTCGGACAACAAGAGAGGGCGGGTCTTGGAGCCAAGAAGCCAAGGCTAAGTCCCCAGTTGGAGAAAGGGAGGCAAAGCCTCTGCCTTTCGCCCAAGTTTTAGTAAACCAGATGAAGTTCTTGGTCCTCCAATCTGCCCTGATTGTGAACCGGATCTCTGACAGTATACGGTTAATCAAGTGTCTGATGTTCCAATTTAAACAACAGTTCATTTCGCCCGAACCATACTGCTTCCAGTATGATTCCTCTCCAAACCAAGGCCAGGTAGTAGGGGCCGGATGACACTGAACCTAATTCAAAAGATTCTCCATATAGAATAAATTCATCTGACCATATAGATGGAGAGAACCCCAGTTCTCTCCAGCGTCCCTTCCACCATTCCCAAATGCTTGCAGAAGAAGGGCAATGCAACCACAAGTGGGGTGTCGTTTCCCACGCCCAATTACATCTTACACAGTCGTCAGGGATATCCATATTTCTTGAGGACAGCCATGTGGCTGTCGGTATGACCTGCAGAGATTGAAGCCACATTAGACCTGCATTCCTCTGTGAAGGTATCTTCTTTAAAGCCTTCCAGAGTTTAAATAAGTCTGAGTCTTGTACGGCCTCCGACTGCAGCTGTAACAGTCTCTTCTTGGCTGTGAAAATCGGTTTCTTCTTCTTACGTGCTCTCAAGAGTTGAACCCCAGTCTTCGGTTTGTAATCACTCAAAGGAGTAACTAGGGCAGGTGAGGAAGGAACCTCCCAACCCAGTAAAAGTGGTTCAATCTTGATCTCCTCCACCTTTACTGGGAGCAACTCACAGCTAGGGAGGCCCCTTAGCTGTGTTTCCCATACTCTTACCTCATACCAACCTTCTGTACTGGGTAGTAGGGCTTCTTCATCCAGCTTAAACCTGCTTCTCTGTCTTGATTGTACCTGCCCCTGAATTTTCCAGCGTTGTGCTCTGGTCCCTAGCCTCAAATCAGGGCCTAGAACCTTCCAAACCGATGTGGTGTCCATCGGGTCCTGAAGCCAGGATCCTTCGGGAAACATCTCAACAGTCTGAAGGGCCCGCAGCCAGCTAGCAGGAATGGCTTTTTTAATTATCCGAAAGTGTGATAGGATGTTATGTAGCCTTGGTAGTTGGGCCCGCAGGCGGACGTTTGAGATCCAATCATTCTCCACCAGGTCCCAGATATCCCTTAGCTGAATCACCCCTTTCTCCACCCAGGATCTTCCAAAAGAGCCGACATTCCCATCTGCCATTAAGCTTTCTCCGTTACTTCCTTTAATGAATGGATTTTCAAACAACACCTGGTTCAGTATCTGAGATCTAGTCCTTGGTTCCTCCAAAAGTTGTGGTTTTAGTCTGATCCAGGCATGTAGTATACTACTCCACACATTAGATTTTATGTGTCTGCGGCAGAAGGAGTCTATCAACAGACGTAGCCACACATGATCCGGATGCAGTAAGGAGCATTCTTGTGCTAGTACATATTCCGCCATCAGTGTCCAAAACTTACCTTTGGCTTCCGTCATCACTTGGATAGGCCACTTGATCAAAACAGCCAGGTTCTGCTGTCGTGGGTCTAGAATTCCCAGACCCCCCTGGTCCCTAGGGAAGGCTATGGTTTCCCAAGCCACCTTCGTTAGATGACCTTGTTGATCTGTCGCTGCTGGTTTCCACAGGTACCTACCTGCCACCTCCTTGATGCGTGAGTAGGCTTCATCCCCCAAATAATGTACTGACAGGGGGAACCATAAGACTGAGAAGGCGACCGACGTCAAAACTAATGCCCTCCCAAAAATAGAGAGTTTGAAGTTTCTGGCCCAACCCATGATTCGTGCCGTGACTTTTTCCATAAGGATTGAATCTTGAACGTTTGAACAGTCTGACAGGGATACTTGGACCCCTAAGAAACGATCTGAAGAATTTGTTGGGATCTGACGCAGGCCCCAATCCACACAAATTTCAAATGGTGCAGGTAAGAAGAAAACCGATTTATTCCAATTAATCGACGCTTCCGAAAGTTCACAGTATGTGTCTAGGACTCCTCTAAGCTCTGAAAAGGATTCTCTAGTGTTCTTACATGCAATGGTAAGGTCATCGGCTAACGCCCCACCTTTCCAATGGATATGAGGGGGTATGCTTAGACCTACTATCCTATCATTCATTCTAATGTTATGCAAAAGCACTTCTAATTGCAACACAAACAGGAGGGGAGCCAATGGGCATCCCTGACGCAAAGATCTAGTTAGCGGGAATTCCTCAGAAAGACGCCCATTCACTATTACCACAGACGATTGCTCTGAATACATGGCTCTAACCCATGTACAGAAACCTGCCCCAAATCCCATTTTGGATAAGGTGGTGAACACAAAGGCCCAGCCCACTTTATCGTATGCTTTTTCCATATCCAGTAGAAGGACTGCCACATCCCTCCTTTCTGTACCCAGAATTTTCAAAGCGTGAATGGTGGAGAGGATGTCATAAAAAATGGACCTTCCTTTAAAAGGCCCCTTGCTCTTTTCCCACCAGTTGTGGAAGTACATCTGCTAGTCTGATAGGAAGGGCCTTGGCCAGGATCTTATAAGCCACATTGAGAACAGAAATCGGCCTATAATTCCGCACGTCCTTCTTATCCCCTTTTCTTATAGAGTAGGGATATTACTCTTTTTAACCAACCTTTGGGGAGAAGGCCTGTGGAGAGAGTGCTGTTAAAAATTTGACACAAAAAGGGGGAAAAGGAGTCTTATGCTGATAAGTATAGTTCCACTGGTAATCCATCCAAGCCGGGGCATTTCCCTTTCGCCATCTGGCTGGCCGCCTTACGTAGTTCTTCTCCGGAAAACGGGGCATCTAACATTGTTTTAGTCGCATTTGGGATTTGTGTGTGCAGACCATCCCAAAAGCTGGAAGTCAGAGACAGATCTGAGTATGTCGACTCAAAGGGTCTCCTAGTAGAGACTATGTCTCTGAAATAGTCTGTTGCGTACCTGCACATTTCCTCTGTGTCTGTCGCTATCGGTGCCTGTAAGAGGAAAGGGTGCTCTTGTTTGAGGATCAGGGTACGGAAGGTAAGCTTCGTCATTCTGTCGTATCCCACCAGACCTCTTAATTTTAACCATTCTGTCCATTCTTGTTGTCTCTGTACCTCTAAAGATTCCAGAAGTGCTAATCCTGCTTTCCGTTTCTCTGCCCAATAGAAATCTGAAAAAATATCACCACCCATCTTGCTTTCTGCCTCTTGAACAGAGCGCTGCGCACATTTTTCTTTCGAATTCCTATTCGCCGCTTTCATACAAGAGAAATTCTTAAGTGCCGCTGTTATGATCCCCAGCCCGGTTTCTGGCCAGTCTTGTTCACATTCAAACAAGTGCAACCACTGAGACATCTGGGTTTTCACCCACTCTGGGATGCCCTTGTCTTTTAGAATGTTCACATTTAGCCGAAACGGCGGACGGACTTTATCAAACTGTTCTTTACTAAGGACATCCATGTAGACCGGATAATGGTCTGACATGGAGGCCCTCATCAGGTCACAACCCATACATCTGTCCCACACAACACCCCGGGCTAGGAAAAAGTCTAGCCTTTTCCTGGGCCCTTGAATCAAATTGTCCGGTCTGGGTCCAAACCAAGTGTAGCCAGGTGAATCAGGATTGAGTACGCTGTACACGTCCTCCAAGCCCTGGGACTCTGCAAACGAGGAAAGCATTAATGTGTCTGCCCGAAGTGGAGCTGGGTTGGGGAAGTCAAGGCCCAGGTTAAAGACTGCATTCCAGTCTCCTGCCAAGATAAGATTTTCTACGTCAGGGAGGACCGTAGGTAGAGAGGCCAGAAAATTTGTGCGGTCTTTGTACTCTATTGGAGTGTACACCGACCCCACGACCCAGTCCTCTTCCCCTACTGCTATCTTTACCCAAGCCCATCTACCCCCGGGATCACAGAATGAGTCTAAAATCTCAATTTCCAGGTCCGCATTAATTAGTATCGCGACACCCCCTTTAGAACCATCGGCCAGGGCCCAAAACTACGGACCTGGCCACCAGTTGTTCAACTAATTGATCTTTTCCACATCCAATTTAGTTTCTTGTAAGCACAAAATATGGACGTCCTGGGAATGAGCCTAGGCTTTTAGTCTGGGTTTCTTCTCTCTGTGGGCTGTATTTCCCAAGCCCCTTACATTCCAGCTAGCAATCCGAATCCTATTCGGCAGGACCATTCCTCTGGTCACTGCCGCTAGGATCTTGGATGCGGGTAGGAGTGTTTGGGTTCGGTAACGGGAAGACTTCCTTCACCAGATTCTGCAGGCATAGTTGGCGGGAGAAGTCCTCTGCTTCAATTATTTCCTGGGCTTCTGCCAGGGTTAGCCAGTCTAACACGTCCTGAGCTGTCAGGTATGACCCTATCCGAATATTCTTTAAGTAGTCGGAGCCTGGCTGCAGGAACGAAGTCAGAGGCAACCACTGGAAGGGGAGTTGGTCCCATTGGTCCTGTGTGCCTGCTACAGAGATCAGGTCCAGGAAGGCGATGTACATCAGCACCTTCTCCTCAGTGTTCAAGTCCACAACGTCCCTCCCCATTTTGGGCAGAGAGAGTATCGAAACAGTGCCTGCGCCTCTGAGGACTACTGAGCGAATCAGGTCGGCAGCCTGAAATTCTGTTGGGGGGCCTATCACTGTGATGGATGGAAGTTCCAGACTTCCTTCCAGCCCTCGTCTCGCCAGCACTACCGTGCCTGTGAGAGCTTTCGTACAGATTAGTGTGATGGATGGAAGTTCGAGTAACTTTTTCTCCTTCTTGTCCTTACGGGTGAGTGTCCGCATAGGCGCACCAAAACTTATTATTTTTTTGGCCGGCTTGGGTTGCTTTTGTACTGGCGGGCATTTCCTTCGTTCTGTAGAAGTCGAACTCGTCCGCCCCGAATGTGCCGCAGTGACCGCTAGGGACCGCTTGTCCCTCATTGGTACGGATCCTCTTCGATGGGAGGCCATGACCTCCCGTTAGCCCCGGGAAATTTTGCTTTCCCGCCTTCTTTGGATTTTTCTTCTTTCCCTTTGCCAAGGTACGGTTTGTTTTAACATTGCAAAGCATGGATGCAGCCTCCCGAACTTCATCCGTGGCAACCCCACTGGCCAGATCCACATCCTCTCCATACGGAAGAGGGGTTGACCAGGCTCATGTTCAGGTTCCAGGGAGGGTGGTGCGGGCCGCTGAACCTTCAGAACTATGTCTGACAGGTCAACACCCATCGCGGCCTTAGCTATCCTGTCATTTAGTCTGTCTTTTAGCCCATTAAACAGTTCTTCTGTTGGGGGCTGAGGCGGGGGTAAGGGAAAATTCCCTATCGACCCCCCTCCTGGATGTACGTGTTGCAAATCTGCAGACTTAACTGGATCGTCGGCTTTGGGCTCATCCTCTGTTTCCATCTCTGTTCCCGTAGGCGAGTCCTTCGTCTTTTCCAATTCCTCCTGTCCCTTCTGTCCCTTTCCTTTCGTAATCCCTCCCTCCTTCTCTATCTCCTTCTCCTTCTCCTTCCCCATCTCCTTTTCCTCCTCCTTCTCCTTCTCTTTCACGCCTCCGTCCTCTTCCCCTTCGTTCTCTTTCTGATGGGGCTTTTCTTTCTGTGGTTTCTTCCTCCAAACTTCCCTCTCGCCACCTTTCTTGGGCTCCTTGCCCTTTCGTCTTTGACTAGTTCCATCTTCTCTCCCTCCTTCCTTCCTTCCCTGCGTTCGTCCCGAGTCATCAACCCCCTGGTCATTCGGGTCCTTTTCCCTGAGTAGGGCTTCTTTATACCCGGACTTCCTCCAAGCATTTTCCACCTGTCTCAGATTGACTGGGCAGATGGGGTCTTCTTCAGAATGAAAGTACTGGCGGCATTTCCTACACCAGGAAGAGTCAGCGCAAGCAACTTCTAGTTCTACCCAACCATCCTCCTCCATATCTTCGATCAGGTGCTTCTTGTACCAGACTCTCGCTGAGGGAATCAGATCAAAGCGAATACTCCAAAGATCAGGAGCGACAGGGTCTGCGAAGGCCTCATGTGCCTTAAAGATATTGCCAAGAACCTTTTTGACTGCCCCACGAATGTGTGGCAAAACCGACACAGGTACTTGCAAAATTTTAACCCAGAAATATTGAAATTTCAGGGCTTCACGCCATTCATACAAGTCATGTTCCGTCATCGATGGTCGAAAATACAAAACATATTTCTTCCCATCTAACACAATTTCATCCGAACCTTTCCTTCTCATCCAAACAGCAACTTCTTTAGCGCTAGCCACATACGTCACTGGGTTACGGCCTTCGCATCGGAAGGACCCCCGTTTGGGGGGAACATTCACCGATCTGGATTGTGCCCACCCATCTTCATAAACTCTAATCAATCGATTTTTGACTGACGGAGGGAGTGGTGTTGAATCATTGCCAAATTGGACCGAAACAGCGTGCATTGAAAGCCATTCAGCCTGGACTCTGTAGACGTCCTTATTTACTACAACTCTTACAAAATCTTGACCGGATTCGGCAATCCTAGGAGCACACTCCTCCGGTAGGATCCCATTCGAGTAGCAGTCCTTTAGGATGTCTTCCACCCTTTGTTTCTCCTCTTGAGACATTCCTGATGACTTTGGAGAACCAGGGGCCAGGTTGTCCATTTTCGCGGAAGAAACAGCTTAGTCCTTCCTAAATTGAAAACTCCACCTGAAACAATAAATCAACCTAACTAAGCACCTATCGCTAATTTCCTATCAGTAACCTCCGAAGGTCGACTCTCAGGAACTCGTGCTTACCTTTCGTAGAAGAGCCAGTCAGACGGCCTGACCCGAGTCAGGCTCGGCAGGCCAATAAGAACCTCAATACATGTCGTTGCCGTTCTGCTCACAAGCTCCAATACCCTGGCAGCTTCTTGTCCAGGTGTGAAAACTTATCTCCCTTGTGTCTTATTGTAGGGGCACGGGGTGGGGGCGGAATACCCCAAATCCGTATGATAAATCATTGAGCCAGCTCTGTTGGTATGGCAGAGAGCTAATGAGATTACCCAGAAGTATCATCTTTATGACCTACCGCGTCTAATTAGCCCTAATCTCGCTTAAGCGCCTAAGCGGCGCCAGAGCGGCGCTTAGCGCACAAGATTAGCGCTAATTTTAGCGCTCGGTCGCCAACCACCCTCCTTCCGTTTGCCCGTCTTCTTTTTCCCGACTTTTCTTTTCACTATAAACCAATGATTTTGATACGTTATGCCCGCCTACTGCCCAGCATGTTCTTGGCCTCGTTGATCATAACTTTCTGGCCTTTTGGCTAAGATCAAGTGTAGTATCTGTTCTGATCAGTTCAATATCTGATCCATCCAAAGAAAAAGACGAATCCGTGGCTGGGGATTCCTGGAAACACTAGGACAACTCCTACAAATGTTTTCACATCCACCACTCCTACAAATGTTTTCACATCCACCACTCCCCACAANTTTTTTTTTGACAATCACCACATCTATATGGAGGAGAAAGAGTAGTACCACAATACCACCACCTAATGCAGCAGCATGGAGCTCTTCCAAGATGTGCTAAAACACTCCCTCCGCTTGAAGACCCACTGCCTGTCTCCTGCGACCACAAACAGAGTACCCAGGTAAGTCCTCTCCTTTTTTTTTTTTTTTGGGAAATGCCCTTTTGCAAGTCCTCTATCCGGGTGGTGGTGAGAGAACCACCATAATAATTGAGGTCTTGGGCGTCGGGCTGCTCCATCTATTGCTGGGGAGCACTGAGCGGTACCTGCTGGAAACCGGCTGCCGCATCCCTTGGGACCATAGCTACCTTCTTCCCCCGAACATATTAACGCATATACATTGTAAACAAATACAACACATAGGGTGCGTTCTATTCGAATACAACACATATGATTTCTATTCGAATAGCCCCAAATTTCGAATACAACGCATATGCGTTCTATTCTATTTTTTGTTTCAAATTTGAAAACTCGAATACAATGCATATGGGTTATGTTCGGGGGAAGAAGGCCGTCCTCTCTTCATGAACTGAACAGCCACTCATCTACTTCTAACCCTCTATCTCTACTACTTGTTGCGAATCTGCCCTTCAGAACCTCAGACGCCATGTTTTTCAAACCAATCAAGCCCACTTGCCCTGTTGTTTGAAATGCCCAAAGAGTACGGACATACCAGCAACACCTAGGGGCCTGGTTGTGTCCTCTGTGTCGCACTGAGGACACAACCAGGGTTTGTCCGTATTCTGGTACTGGCAAAGTGGTCCCCGCTGCACCTAGGGGCCTATGGCCTTCTAGCTCGCCTCCCTGCTCTCTAAGAATTGCTGAATCAGGTGAGTGAGCAGCAGATCCAGGAGCTTTCCAACAAAGTGAACGAAGTGGGTGTGACGAAAAAAAAAAAAAAAAAAAGTGTGTGACGAGACCCGAGCAGCATCGCGCCAGTGTGTGGCAGCTGCTAGACAGCTGGTTCCACCGTACCAATTGGAGGAAAGCTGCCCGTTACTACGGCCCCAGGGAAAAAAATTGCAGGGTCAATTTGGGCCATTGAGCTGTACTGAGACCAAGGGTTGAATGTGGCCACACCACAGCCAGACAGTGGGGCACAGTTTATTGGACTATCCACTTCTCTATTTATGTGTGTCATCCTTGTGCAGGGGACATGCTTTTTTTTTTTTTTTTTTTTAATATCAGAACAGATACTGCAGAGTCTGACATGGCCCTTTGCGGTCAAGTCCCATAATTTGGCCATAGGGGCTCGCCACACAGGCTTTCGAACGAAGGCATTTTTCGAAAGGTGTCAGACTTTTTTCGAAAGTCTGCTCGTCGAAAGCAACCCCCCCCCCCTCGCCTCACAGACTTTCGAAACACCCAGGCCTTTCCATATTATATGCACATTTGGGCCTGGCTCCACTGCTCACTAGAGTCTGAATCTTTGCCTAGAACATGGAAAGATACTTCACCATAATTTTTGTATTTTGTGCATGTCTAGAGTACTGGAGCCAGACCCTTGGAATCGCCCCTTTTCTTTTTTTTTTTTTTTTTTTTTTTTTGGCCGATGGATCAACCAAAATGAGAGTCTGAATCTTTGCCTAGAACATGGAAAGATACTTCGCCATAATTTTTGTTTTTTGTGCATGTCTAGAGTAGTGGAGCCAGGCGCTTGGAATAGCCCCTTTTTTTTTTTTTTTTGCAGACCAATCAACCTTTTCGAGTGGGCCTTTTCACAAGACCACTTGACCACAAGGCCTTTCGAGGAAAGGCTCGTGACAGGCGGGAGGATCTCATCTCTTCGAAATGACGTTCGACGCCGGCCCATCTGACACCTTTCGAAACTTTTTCGAAAGAACTGGTTTCAAAACGCTGTGTGGCCAAGACACGGCCTCGATTTTGCGCGTTTCGAAAGGCCTGTGTGGCGAGCCCCATAGCACACCACTCTCTAAATGTGCAAAATGAGAATGAACTTGCTGCTAGAACATGGCCAGATTCACTCGCGCCACATTTTTGTCTTTTCCAGAATCATTTAGATTCGAGAGAGTGGTGCAGCGAGGCCCTTCAGCAGCGTCGAGTTTCCTCAACGCCTGAATCTGGATGTGTTTGAGGAGATGCGCGGATGAGGAAACTGAACAAGAGTTCTTTTGCATGTCTCCACAAACACGTCCAGATTCAGGCTTTGAGGAAACTCACGCTGCTAACGGGACTTGGCCTAGGTCCACAATCTGATCCGCACGAAAAAAACAAACAAACCAAAAAAGGTAGGGACCGACTGATCCCATACAGACAGACAGAAGAACAGAGAAGAAAATGACAAATAGACAGGCGTCCTTCGGGACATCCGTTAAAATTGGAACGATACAGAGAAGATTAGCATGTCCCCTGCGCAAGGATGACACGCATAAATCGAGAAATGGTAATTTAAAAGAAAAAAAACAAACAAATAGACAGGCAGACAGACATACAAGAAAAAGGCAGAAAAACACAGGCAGACAGTCAGACAAGAAATAGGCAAAAGAACACACTACAGACGGACAGACAGACAAGAAAAAGACAAAAACAGACTGAGAGGTTTACTGGACAGGCAGACAGATAGACAGGGATGTCTCCTGTCTTTTTTTTTTTTTTTTTTTGCAACTCTCTAATTTCTCGATTAATGCGTGTCATCTGTTCCCAGGGGCCATGCTTAGGAGCTCGCCACACAGCCTTTCTATTGAAGGCATTTTCCAAAAAATGTCAGACTTCGTTCGAAAGGCTGCTCTTCGAAAGACCACCTCCCCCCTTGGCCACACAGACTTTTGAAAAACCGGCCGGCTTTCAATATGGACATTGTAATCTCCCCTTTTTTTTTCTTTTTTCTTTTTTTTGCTAATAGCCAGTTTTGGGAGTGCCCTTTTCTTTTTTTTGGCTAACAGCCCGTTTTGGGAGTGCGCTTTCCACAAGACCATTCGCGGGCTTTTGAAAACCCCGCCGTGACAGGCGGGAAGAGGCTGCCCATTCTTTAGGCCTTTCGAGACCCAACTCCATGACATGTTTCGAAACTTGGGTGAAAGCAGTTGTGTCAAAAGCCTGTGTGGCGAAGATGTGGTGTGGATTTTCCATGTTTCGAAAGGCTGTGTGGCGAGCCCCTTATGGCCTGGTTCGACACCACTACAAAACCCTTCCTTTTTTTTTTTTTTTTTTTTTTTTAAACCCTTCCTTTGTAAGGGCACCCTTAAGACAAAAAAGTGATTAATTTTCCCTTACACCATTTTTCGTTCCACAACCACTTACGAGAACCCTACACTTAGGCGCACTTACGTTTCACATGCCTCCGTTTGCATTCTAAGCGGCCGAAAGAGGATTCCGAATGTCCGACCCACAGTTGCGCCGGACAAAATCGTGTCCACCACCTGCAGAAAAGGGGGCATTACAAAAGGCCTGGACGAGGCTGGTGCCTCAGTTGGTTTTTGAGAAAGAAAGACAGGGGGAAATGGGGGGGGCAAAGACCCGCTGCTCGTAAAGACCGGATACTTGAGGGAGCCGGCTGACAACGTCCCCCAGTCCGTCTTTTTATCCACCAGTGAGGTGTATCCCTCGGCTGAATACCCGCGATGATAACATTGGACAACAAGACAGGAGCGTCCGACACACCCCAACGCCTGGGCTATGATGGCCTCTCTCCTCCCCTTACCCCTCCTAACCACCAGCCGTAGTCCGTCCACTGTCTCCATGTGCCGACAGACCACGACGACACTGGCGACCATTGTCTTCTCACGAGGTGACAGTCTTCTCATCGCTGCCTCATCCCTTCCGCTACTGTCCATAACTGAACTCCCGTGCGAAAACACGCCACACGGCAGTCAAGCAAAGCCACTGCCGCAACGGTAGAGTATTGGCGCATGCAACGTCCACAATGCGCATGCAAGGAGTCTAGAATGCAAGGTGTTCGAAGCAAACTGGTAGCACGGAATTTGAATTTGAATGGTGAGGGTCCGAGCGCGCGTTCTCCTCGCCAGCGGATGACATCACGCGCCCGTATCACGGCCCCGCCGGCTTCGCGATGCGGCCGGACCTGGTGTTCCACGGGCCCAAACCCAGCCGAGCTCAGGTCGAAAACATCTCCGACACACTTTTGTCCGAAGGAAATTTTATTTTGCTACCGATCTCTGAAAAGTCCGGACCCTGTTCTCATAACCCGGTGTCCCAACCGAAAAGTAAGGAAACTAGTTTTGTCGCTAAACCACTGGTCCTCCAAGCGGGGGTTAGTAGCCCCGGTTCCGAGTCACCTTCCCCTCATGCTTCCTCTCTTTCTTCCTCTCTCTTCCTCTCTCTCTCTAGAGTCTCTACCTTTCACCCGCATACACATGCAATGCCGCGCCTGATCTCAAATTCGTGTTCCCGGTAGAAGAAAACAGCGAGCTGTTGAACAAACGAAATGCAAGCAGTGTCGGAAAGCGCAAGATATGCGTGATCAGTGGATCCTGCAGCGACCTCTCTTTGTCACCGAATGGCCATCTTCGAACACCTGGCTCTGCGCCTACTGTTCTCGCACGGTCAGGAGAGTCCTCGTCCTCGACTCAGCTCATTACTTGTGTTTCCCCGCGCTTCTCTGTCTTCCTCTCCCTCTGCCCCTTTCTCTTTCTCTCACGCTCTCAGAGTTTGCTGACTGCAAGCACCCTACATAGCTCTCAGCCAGCAGCCTCTTGCCTAAAACGTACGCGCCCGGCCGCTGACAGGCTGGTGGCACACTCCGGAGGAAACGAGCAAGCTGCAGCACCTTGTAGGAACCGTATTAAGCCCGACTCGATTCCTAGCGAGCGGCAAAGCTAGCAAGAGGTGAAATTAGCTGACGTCCTCGCGATTCTTTCATACCATAGCCCCTCAGGGCTCTCACCGCAGAGGCACCAATCGAAGGGACCCGAGATAAAACACTCCCCTCCCTTTCTCCCTCTTTCTCCCTCTCTTTCTTCTCTTTTCTTCCCTCTCCCTCTTTCTCTCTCTCCCTTTCTCCCTCACTCTCTCTCTCTTTCTCTCGCGCTCCCAGAGTTTGCTGACTGCAGCTCTCAGCCAGCAGCCTCTCGCCTAAAACGTACGCGCCCTCCCGATGACTGGCTGGCGGCACACTCCGGAGGAACGCAGCAAGCTGCTCCACCTTGTAGGAAACTTCCTAAACCCGACTTATTCCTAGCGAGCGGCAAAGCTAGCAAGAGGTGAAATTAGCTGACCCTCGGGGCTCTCACCACAGAGGCACCAATCGAAGAGACCCGAGCTAAACACTCCCTGAGTCCCCTCCCTTTCTCCCTCTTTCTCCTTCTCTTTCCTCTCTTCCTCTCTCTCTATCTTTCTCTCCCCCCCCCCCCCTCTCTCTCTCTCTCTCTCTCTCTCTCTCTCTCTCTCTCTCTCTCTCACACACACACACACACACACACACACACAAACACGTATGCGTGGGAATGGGCCAGATCCCTTAGTGTCCTCCTTGTTCTCTTCTTCCCCTTGCTTTGGCTCTCTTCATCGCCCCCTCTCCCTCTCTCGGCGCCTTGGCCAAATCTGTGACGGTGACGGGCTACAAGTAGGAGTAGTGGCAGGTAGGTAGTGTGAGGAAAAATTGAGAGAAGAGTAGAGTTTAAAAGGAAAAAAAAAGGGCTAACTTTTGCATTCCAAACACCGATTTGGCACTTTAGTCAGGGGCCGAGTTTCAATTGCATAGGCAGTTCAGGGTCTCGCTCCACTACTGTCCACTGTACATGTGCAAAATCGCTTGGACAGTTTTCGGAAACCCCGTCGACAATCTACTTTCCGTGAATGCACAGCTCCCAGCCTGCAAAATTCGTTACGCGGAAAGTCCTTCACGGGACTCACCGTGAGGACCCGAATTTGGACAGTGCACCTAGAGTCCGGCCCCGGATATTCGGACAGGGCCCTGAGCGTATGCTGGGACATATAGGGTCCCCTGGGTCCCCTTCGTCCATTGGCTTGTTTGGCTTTTCTTTGCCTTTTGCTTTTCTTCGCTTTTTCTGGCCTTTCAGGTAGACCCTTTGTTTGTTTTTTCGGCAACATTCTTGTTTTTTCGGCAACATTCTAGCTGTAGCAAGTTAGACCGGGGGGCTGGGCGTTAATGGCCTACCCCTTGTCGTATGGGGGCTTTTTTGGTCGCTTCTTTTTTTTTTTTTTTTTTTTTTTTTTGGTCTCTTCTTTGGTAATAGGACGGACCGGTGTTTTTTACGCGGGGTACTATTGTTGGGAGGCCTGTTCTATATATAGGATTAATGCTATACCGAAACTCTTTCCGGGTCCGACGCTGGCGGACCTGCGCACATCCGAGATGTCGCAGGACATGCAGCGGAGGTGGGTTGGTGGTCAGTGGGTTTTAGTCTGAGGACGGAAGAAGGGTGGTTTCCCCCTGATGAGACCGCGTGGCGGCGGTCGAAACCGGTCGGGGTGCCATACCCGCCGGGTTACGAGTTTTCTGTATGAAGCATTTTTGTTCGGATTTTTCGGATTTGCGTCCTGAGAGTCTTGAACTCTGTGTGTGAGTGTGCTTGCATGCCATGCACGTGTGATCTTGCTGATATCACCATTGCCGGTAATCAACCTACCGAAGGCACATGTGAACCTACTCGGAAATGTTGGCTGAGTGTGTGTAAGCATGATCTTGTTACTACGATTGTTACTTCAATTGGTATTTTGATTGTGACTTCGACTTGTTACCTCAACGGTTATTTCTATCATTACTTTGATGATTGCTTCGGCTGTCGATTTGGAATATTGGAGTTGTTGGCGACGGGGACTAGTATACGCGGTTGTGCGTACTTTTTTTTCTCCCCTGTCTTTTGTCGTGGCGCTATCCGAGCGGAGACATGGGTAGCTCGGGTCGACGGGATTTCGGCAGGGAGGAGTATCGTGAACGGCAAAGCGACCGTAGTCGCGATAGTGGTTTTGATGGCCGGTGGGATCGAGGTCGGGAGCGTATGCATGAGCACACTTCTAATTATGGAAGCTCCAGTTACCAGGATAGGGGACGAGACCCCCCGACCAGGCGTTTTACTCCCGTGTGCTACGAATGTGGGGAGCCAGGGCACTACCGTAATCAATGCCGGAAGCTGGCGGGGGAAGGTAGTTGACGAGGCACAGCTCAGCACGGCCGATCGTTCTCACCTAGGAGGCAAGCGGGAGCGCACACGACGAGAGCGACCTCGGAGGATCCGGCATTACGACGGCAGATTGACGATCTGGTTACGTCGATTGCGACTATGAAGGAGCATATGGACAATGAGATCAAGAAGAAGGAGGAGAAGGCCAAACGCAAGCGGGAGAAGCTGGAGCAGAAACGGCGTGAAGAAGAGGCGAGGCTGGCTGAGGTCCAGGCACGAGAGGAGGCTGAGCGGCGTAAGAAACGCAAGGAGGATAAACTACGACTGGAGGCTGAAGCACGTGAACAGATGAAGAAGGAGATGCGTACGGAGGCGTCCAAGCATATGGGTGGTTTGAGAGAGGAACTCATGTATCTATGTGAACGTGGTGATCACCAGGAGGAGGAAGCCCGACGCGGTGCGAAAGGAAAGAAGAAGATTGAGGCGCCTGCGTCAGACGATGAGGCCTATAACTCCTACGAAAGTGAGGTGGGAAATTAAGCAACCGCACGGAACAACTCGTCATTTTCGAGAAGCGGAAGCGGGACGAGGATCGACCTGTAGGTGATAGCCCGCCTGTTGTAACTCCGACGAAGAAGACTGCTCAGCGGCGCCTGCACTTGAGTGTAAGGCATCCGCCGATGAAGCGTTCACCAACCCGGTTGACGCCACGGCGCTGTGGTACAAGCAGTAAGAAGATCCCAGCCCCACCGGAATCGTGTGGAAAACTTAAGTTAGTCACTGACAATCTTCGCAATCTAGGCAAACTGAATGTTGAAGAACTTAAGCGCTTGTGTGCTCAAGAGGACGTACAACTGGGTACTGAATGCAGGAAGATGCAAATCATCTTGGCGCTTGCAGATAAGCGCACCCAAGTGGCTTACATCAGGGAGGAACACGTGGACGATACCGAAGTGCGAGTGGAAGATGAGGAACAACAGGGTGTCGGGAGGGACGAAAGCAAGGACACGTGAAGTATTCAGGATCTTTGGACTCTTTGCTATTGCTTGATCGAGTTTCGCAGGAAATGTGTGACTGATGGGGAGGTAGAGAAACTATACCGTTTAGTCCTCATTATCCTAGCCTTGGGAGGGGAGATCAGATGGCTATGGAAATGTACGGAAGCTTGGGTAGCGCTCTATGTACGGCAGGGTATTCGGGTTTTTACGGAAGACCAAAGTTGTGTGTATATTCTTACATCGCCCTTCTGTAAAGCACAGTACATTGGACAGACTAATAGAGGGGCTCATATCCGTTGGTCTGAGCATGTTTCGGTTTACAAGCGGGGTTTACGGAAGAATCATGTGTATCGTTGGTGGCGTGTATTCGGTATTGAATCCTATGTGTTTATACCAGTGGATTGTTGCACGGCGACCGAGCTACTACTTCTGGAGCAAGCTTACATTAGTCAATGGTCGCCTATACTGAATACTGCAGGAAAGATCGGCAAACAGCATGCAAGGAACAACGGAAGAAAAGGACGCAAGGAGCGTAGCAGGCAACAGGATGGAGGATCTCGGCGTGAACCAGCGTCTTTCACTCCAGTTCGGGCTAAGATCGGTGATGGCGGTATATACAGTATGGAGATATACCATTTGCTCGCAGATATGGAGGAGGCTGGCACACAAATGTTTACCCTGCATACTGAAGGAGGCAATGTGTGGTGTAGGGGTTGGAAGTCTGTGCGCAGCTCGTTTGGGGATTCTATAGTGCGACGAGAGGGTGTATGTTGTAAATTGAGGGAGTGCAAATCTTGGATAGAACAAGGTGGTACATTAGAGTTTAGGCAGTTGAGGCGTTGGAAACCCAGGATTGGACCTCATAAGAAATTTTTATTGTCCATCCTGCGTAATCCATACCGAAGGGGGTTGCTGAAGCGATGCTCGCTCGAAGTACTGATCAGATTGAATAGGGTGGCAGCTGACTTTCAGAAGGCTAGTACCACCTCTTTCTTGCGGCGGTTAATTTCGCGCACTGTGAAGGACGTTTACAGCTGTAGTCTTAACGCGAAGATGATTGTTCGTATTAAATTCGACGACCGTATTAAGATGGTGGAATTTCGCAAGCTGTTAAACGACAGGATCGAGGAGTTGCAGATTCCGGTGTGCATGAAGAACGTTGCACGTAACAAGGTCCGGATCGTTTGGGTTAAGAACCCTTCGATCGCGGTGTTGTTGCACAATCAGCGCTCGTTCGCGAAAGCTGAAGTGCTTACATGTACCTGTACAGGGCTTCCCTACCCTTGGGTAGGAGATCACGTGCAGTTCATATTGCAGGAGCTGGAGGACGTTGATCCTCTGATCTTCAATGCGAATAATGTGCCAAGACATAACCATCCTAACCGCGGTGCGTTGCTGCGTCAGGAGTTGACCGATGGAATTCGATCCTGGGCTAACTTCCGTGGACAGACACCTCGGATTGGCGAGGGCGAGGTGGCACGCTGCATGATGGCGACGATCGACAGGAATTCGCGTTTTATTGACGTCAACATAGTGGAGGAGGTCAAGACGCATTTGAATGGCTTGGTGTTAACTCCGTTGGATAGGAATGCTGGTGAGACGCTTGTGCTCTGCCCGAAGGTGTACATTGATGCGATGATGGAGCTTTTTGTCAGTAGTCCTGGCTATGTTGTGATGAGTAATGAAGAAGCTGAAGTAAAGTTGTGTATGCGGGAAGAAGCAAAGAGGGAAGGACTGTTACCTTGTCAGATGGGAGAAGAAGGGGAAATTCGGTGAAGCCTATGTTATGCCAAAACACAAGGACCTGACAAGGGTTCGGCCAATTTGCCCCACTTACGGGGAAGCGACTGTCAGGACATGTAAAGTTGGAGCCAAGGCTCTCAATCATCTGTTGAATGCTCTCCCTATGTGGTGGCATTTCAATTTGAAGTCGGTGTCTGATCTGGTCCCAAGATTGGAGGCGATCAACAAGTCCCTCATCCCTTTGTCCAGTACCACTTTGGACCTGTCCCAGAAGTTGGATACTTTAGAAAGATCCGTCTCGAACTCATCAAAAGGCCGTCTGGTCGAAACTATGTCCCTAAAATACTCAAGGGCATAGTGACACATATCCACCGTGTCCGTGGTTACTGGAGCCGTCAGAGCAAAAGGATGGGATAACTCCCTTATCAGGGGTTTTGTCTGTCTGAGGATCAGAGACCGAAAGGTCAATTTAGTCATTCTATCATACCCTGTTATTCCTTTGAGCCTTAGTCTCTCAAGCCTTTCTGCCTATTTTTTAACTTCGATTTCCTCCAGGCGGGACAAGGCCTGTTTCCTTTTCTCCGTCCAATAATACTCTGTAAAAGGATCGGTGCCTATCTGAGCCTCGGCCTCCAAAACCAGGTTTTGTAACTTAGTCTCTTCCCATGTTTTTTGGACCTCTTTCATTCTTGAAAACTCTAACAGTGCTGCCTCAACTATATTAATCCCAACGTCTGCCCACATCCCTTCGTCCTCAAAAAGGTCCTTACCCTCCATCCAACGCTCCATCTGCATTGTTACCCACTGGGGGATACCCGTATCCTTTAGGTTGCTAACATTCAACCTAAAGGGGGGTCTTTCTTTGATAACCAAGTCCTTAGAAAGGACATCTATAAAAATTGGGTAATGGTCAGACAGACGGAAAACCTGAAAGTCCGAGGCAAAACACTTATCCCACAAAGTGCCCCTTGCCGCAATAAAATCTAATCTCCTCAGAGGGATTGGGGCCCTAGGGTTCGGTCTCGGGCCATGCCAGGTATAGCCGTTTTCTTCAGGATGGAAGCATCTATATGTATCGATTAAGCCCTGGGAATCAGAGAACATGGTCAGCAGCATTGAATCTGCTCTGAGCGGAGAACAGACCGGAGAATCCAAACCAAGGTTCAGAATTGTGTTTCAGTCTCCTAGCATAACTAAGTTATCTGTGTCTAGTGTGAGGGACGGTAACGATGCAAAAAATTCAGTCCTATCAATGAAGTCAGTGGGTGCATACACTGCCATTACTCCCCAGTCCTCATCATCTATTTCCAATTTAACCCAAACAAAGCGTCCGCCTTGATCAATATAGGAGCCCAAGATAATACAGTCCAAACTCTCATGAATGAGGATGGCTGAACCTCCTTTTGATCCATTTGCAGGGGCCCAGAATTGGCCCCTCCACCAATCCACTGCCCTTCGTACTTTACCAACATCCAATTTAGTCTCTTGGATGCCCAGAATCTGAACTGATTCTTTATGGGCCCAGGAGAGCAAGCTCTGTCTTTTATATCGATTAGACGTGTCACCTAATCCTTTAACGTTCCAGCTAGCAATTCGAACCTTATTGGGCAAGACCATTTAACTAGTCTGAGCCGCTCGTCATTTGGATGCGGTTCTCTTCGCAGGGTGGGTCGCTTTGATTAACTAGAGTGTCGGCAATAACCTTGTGAATTTCAGGAGGAAATCCGGACGTATTAATTAGTGACCGGAACTTTTGTCCGGATATCATTTGGATAGCATCCCTTCTGGTCAGCCAGTCATAGATGGTTATTGCGGACACTTCTGAAGATAGACGTATATTAGATAAAGCCTCCTCATTGGGGGTTATGAAATCCTGTAGTGGATACCACAATCCCAAATTAGAGCACCACACTTCTGCGTTCATAGAAACAGAAGAGATGCCCAAGAAAACAATATGCAGTAAGATTTTGCTACCACCCGACAGGGGAACAATATGTCGGCCCATTCTTGAAAAGGGTATGATTACACATTCTCCCAATCCGTTGAAGACTTGATTTTTCGTTACTTCCAAGACTTGTTCCTCAGAGGGGGGGGCACTGACTGCAATCATTGGAATATTCAGTTGGGCGTCGTGCGAACGCTGGGTGAACACCATTAAACCCTGCGGAGAGTCTGAGCATACCAGTGGAACTAGATACTCTCTTGTACCCTCCTCTCTCAGGTCAACTCGTTGCAGTGTGACCATCGGGGCTGCCGACAACAGGGTTTTCTGTGCTGAGCGGCCCGGCTGAGCTCTCTTTTTTCGAGAGAGTAGCTCCTCCGTTGGTTCAGCCTCTGCTGAAACGAACATATGTTCAATTTTCGTCGAAATACCCAGGCTGTTACCTAGCCGTGCCTTTTTGCAGGAAACATAATTGGCAGGGACTTTATCATAGGTGAAGTTCCCTTCCTGAAATAACTCCGGGATATCAAAATCTATATCCCCACTCAACAGGCCCCAACCCTTCTCTTCTGTCAGAGGTTGAACGACCTTTCCTCTTTTGATGAAAGGGCGTCCCACTCTCTGAAATCAACTCCCGGGCTTTTGGCTCAGGATGAGGGGATTGTGCCAGTCCTGTGTTCTCAACAGCCCTGTGGTCTTCCTTTACCCCCTGTTCCATTTTCTCTGATGTCGGGGGACCACGGAAGACGAAGGGGGGGGAGGAGGGGACCGCATCTTCCGTACCAGAGCCTCCCTTCTCTTTTTGGCTTGGAGACAATATCGCGATCTTGGGGCACGGGCAACCCTCCTCCTCCTGCTGGGAGAAAGGGTTCAGGGGGGGGGGGGGGGGATGGTCGATTCCTTCTAAGAACCCCTCTACCTCGATCTCTTCCTCCCTTACCCCTCCTGCGCCGTCTTCCTTACTGTCGCTCTCCTGCTTTTGCTGTTCTTCCTCCTTCACACCCTCTTCCTTCGATGTATCGTTAATTCCAGTCTTTTCCTCTTGTCCCTGCTTATCCTCGTCCACCCTCATCTCCCTTCCTTCTTCCTCTCCTTCATCCTCACCCATTTTTCCCTTCCCCTTTCCTACTTCTCGATCCCCTTTCACCACATCCTTGTACGTTGGGGGGGGGGGGGRKGGGGGGGGGGGGGGGGGTWTTTTCCAAACGTCCCTCTTTCCCCGCCTCTTTCTCCCCTCCGCCTTTTGTGCCTCCTTCCTTTCCGTCGTTCCCCTGCTTCTGATGTTCCACCTCCTTACAACCCTCATCCTTTGATAAACCGTTTTACCACTCTTTTCCATTTGACCCTTTTTTTCCTTATCCACCCCCATCTTCCTTCTTTCAACCTCCCCTTCTTCCTCACCCTTCTTTCCATTCCCCTCCTCTGCCCCTCGATCCCCTTTCACCACTTCCTTGTACGTTGGGGGACGCCTTTTCCCTTTCTCCACTTTACCTTTGGGCACTGACCTACCGTTCCCCGAAGAGGCCGACCCCTTTTTTTTCCTCTTGGTGATTTTCACCCTCTCCTCGCCCTCCTTCTTCCCTACCGCTTCCTTCTCTTCATCCTTATCCTTCTGCTCCTCATTCCTCTTCTGTTCCTCATGTTTTCCCCCCTTCTCCTTCCGTTTCTTGGTTGGGCAGTCGTCATCCATTTCTCTGTGAAAGTGGCGCCGACAATTCGGACACCATGGCGTCTCCGCACATATGACTTTCATCCTCACAAACCCATACTGTCCCAGATTGATTTCTAAATACTTCTTATATTTCAATTTAGCTGACGGATTGAGGTCAAATCGAACATCCCTCAGGTTCGGATCCAAAGGCTTTTTGTAAGCCGGATACTCATTCACTACCGGACCATAGACATCCTCGACAACCCCTTTTAATAAGCCAAGCACAGAAACAGGTACTTCCAAACAACGAATCCAGAAATATTTCTGTCTCATTGCCTCTTTCCATTTTCGAAGTTGTTGAATATCCATCCCTCTTTCCATTTTCGAAGTTGTTGAATATCCATCCATGGTTTAAAAGATAAAACATGCTCCTTCCCATCCAATAAAACTTTTTCCTCCCCCTTTCTCAACATCCAATCGGCAATCTCTTTGGCTGAAGACACGTACGTGGCCAAATTCTTCCCTTCGTTGCAGAATATTCCTCTGATGGGAACTACCGCCGGCACCCCTATCGTTGCACAAGCATTTTCATATGACCGAACTAGTCTGCTTTTCACCTCAACCGGGGAGGAGGAAGATTCATCATTGAAAAAAATCGAAACAGCATGGTCCTTGGGCCAGTCCGAATGGACCTTAAAAATACCCTCGTCCACTGTAACTCTGGCAACATCTTCCCCTGTTTCGACCTCGCCCGGTGAGACCCGACTAGGGAGAACACCTTCTTGTACGCATTTCAACAATAATTCCCGAATACGGAGTTTGCCTTCCTCCGTCGACGGATTCAGTATATGCGTTTGACCTACGGAGGAAGGGATGGGAACCGCCATTGTTGGGAAAAGGAGACTCTTACTAAGGAGAAAAAAAATTCCTATTAAACTCACAATTCTAACCGAGTTTGTCTGAGTCCACGCATAAATTAAATCAAAATGCATGATGGTCAAACGTAACCGATATACCTTACACATGGTAATCTTGAATCTCAACCATCGAAGCCCCTCTTGAGTGTGTCTTACTTCTCGAACCACTCACCTTCTTCGGTAGCTATATTGTACTCAGCCCGTTACAAGTAGCACAACTTCTTCCACCAAACCACCATCGTTCACCATCGGAGTTTGACCGTTCCTTCGTGATCTCCACCTTTCCTATCCTAAACAGACCCTCGTAACCACACTCCTTCGTCCACTGACGCCCGTTATGACCGAGCTATGATGAGCAGAACCGTTTACTCCAACAGTTATCAAGAGATCTCCATATCCTGATACTAGCAACAACATCGCAAACACGGCACTCTAGGCACGTCTAGAAGCTCCAAACATGCCACCAGCGAGATTAGCGCAGGGTTCACGCACAACGACGAACCCTCACACCTCATCTTTCTGCTCTGTTCTCTTTCTTCTTCTCTGCTTGTCTGTTTGTCTGACTGTCTTCTCTTCTCTCGCTCTCGTTCCCCGCTCGCTGGTGTTTATTGGCGCGGTGTGTTATGAAAAGTTGTAAATTCCGAGAGTATCCGCATGTCAAGTTGAGCGCGATATAGTGATAAAGCTGCTGCTGGCGTTGAGAGGAAGGAGTGTCGATTACCCTTTTTTTTTTTTAAGGTTCAGCAAAAAACCCTCTTCAATGTGAAACGGCAAAAAAATTACAGCTGGTGTATAGTTCCTGGTCTCACCACTTGCTTTTCCCTTCTTTTTGAAGTTTCAGCACGCACCAATGTGAAACGACAAAAATTATAGTTGGTGTAGATCTTTACCTTGAGGCGAGGTAACATCCCTCAGTGCGAAGACGCCGAGAAGGGGGCCTGGGCTAATCCGAGCGCTAATCTCCACGGCCCTAAGCGCCGCCTCGGCGGCGCTTAGAGCCAATTAGGGATTAGGGTTATGGATTAGGGTTAGGATTGGCATCACTCGGACTGAGCGACTCCCGATGGTTTTGTAATGCTAACGACCTTCGTCGGAGGAAGCATGGTTGAGCTATGGAGAGTGGGTGATGGTCGGTGCCTTCAGGAGGAAGGGGGCTTTGGTGAGGTTGAAGAGGACGAGTTATTGTATGCAGATGGAGAGTGGGGCGGGATGCAGAAGGCTTAAAGGCTTCCTCTGGACGAAAGTGACGGTAGTGAGAGGGTTGCCATATAGTTGGAGGAATATGTGGAGAAGCTGAGCTACACGCGTACAGTGAGACTAGATGTATTCCTGGGAACTACCAGGACTTGGGTTTTTCAGGCGATCGGCTCCTACAGCAGGGAAAGTCTCCCGA
This sequence comes from Chara braunii, assembly GCA_003427395.1. NCBI lineage: Eukaryota > Viridiplantae > Streptophyta > Charophyceae > Charales > Characeae > Chara > Chara braunii. The sequence continues at coordinate 817,330 of BFEA01000546.1, read as the reverse complement.
TGGAAACACAGTGAAGAAAGTTTGACCTTCGGAACTCATGAAGGTCATTATGACAGAAGGTCGGCATCGGGAGTATGAAGAAGACTGATGACGGAAGGTGGAAAGGGGACTAATCAAGGTACTCTGTTCTCTAGTGGTTTCACCTCCTCAAAGAATTATATATGTTATTTATCCCAGTATTATTCTTGCCTCAGAGAGATCTAATATTTTTAACTCTTAGGTTTTTTCTTAGTTTAATTTAAGGTTACTCTCGTAAATACCGGTCAAAGCTAGGGCGATAGGGATTCGGGGAAACGTTGGGATGGTCCGTATGAATGGATCCTCCTCTTCCACTCCCTCCAACGCCTGTCTCTTATACACATCTAGATGTGTATAAGAGACAGGATCAGGGGAATCCTCAGCTCCTGTTACACTGACGGTATCCTCCCGAAACAATTGACCGTCAGCACGATGGAAGTAGGGGAGGACTTTGTCAGGGTAAAAGTCAACCCCGAGGTACATCGCGTACAGGTCGATTGGTTGAAGGAACATGCGGTAACGATTTTGTTTGGGGATGAAATACCTCGCTGCCCGTAAATGTTAAAAAACGTTTGGTTCGTACTTATGAAAACGGATTGGCAAAAAGCAGGACCATCGATACCCCCCCCATTCGAGGCCTCTTCCACAATGAATGCCGCAACCTGGTCACATATGTAGCATCATCAAGCCAGATAGCAACATTCATGAGGAGGAAAGGACAGGACATGATTGCGCTGGATGAGAAAACATACAAACTGTCCTTTCACGATTGGATGGATGACAACCAATTGTATGAATGGCGGGAGGCCATGAGATATCGTCTTTTTTGGATTCGTTGCCTACAAGTCCCAATCTCGGCGCTTCCCCAGCTGGAAGCTGTGGTGGAAAGCGCCTTTGACTTAGTTTTGAATTCGTTCTCTCCATTCAAAGACAAAGAGGATCCAGAATTAATGAATGTATGTTTCGATCTGGTCCCGTCGGCAAGATTGAAGTATAAACCATGTTTCGTGATTGACCAGGGAGACAAGGGCTTTGTCGAGCTGGAAGTGATTTGTGCTGACACACCTTGGTGTGAAAAGTGTCGAAGATACTTTCACTCCTCAAGCTCTCTTGATTGTCCGTTCATGATTCAAAAGAACAAATCCAAATCCAACGGACGAAAAGGTTCCAAGGGGCCGGAGGAAGGGTTATCGAAAGAATCTAGAAAAAAAGGATCAGAAGATAACCCATCCCATGACGAAAGAGAAAAGGGCCCAATTAGGGAGAGAAAAGGGAGAGATAAAAACAGGAAAGAGAACGGCACAGCAGTGGATAAAACAAGAAACAAGGAATTGGTGGTTTGGAAGAAAGTCCACAAACCCAAACCTACACCGCAACCCTCCCCTCCCCCATCCGAGGAGACACCGGACCACAAGGATACTGAAATGAAGGAAGCCTCTGAAAAGGAGGGTGAGAAGGAAGAAGCCGAGGCTAACGATAAAACTCAGAGCGAGGAAGTAGAGGAAGGTTCGGAGAAGTCAGCACATATGAAGGGAAACCTCTCGGATGGGTCAAATCCAAAGGGGTTCAATCTGTCTGACCTTGAGGATGTGGAGGGGGATGAGGAAGAAGAGGACGAATTGGATGAAGAGGAGGAGGAGGGAGAAGAGTCAGACGACGACAAAGAAGAAGAAGGTTGGGTAGAGGAAAAAGAACAGGGACAAGGGACGGAGGAGGATTCAGAGGGGAAGTTGGAGGAAGATCTGGCAACGGAAGTGGAAGAACGAGAGAAGGAAACAACAAGGGCAGACAAGGGTAGTGAAAACGGAGGGTTTTCCAGCCCTGCCGTTTTTAAAATTTACGATAACTCCTCCTTCGCTAAGGATGCCCTCCCGGCCCGGCACTTAATTGAGACTACCTCAGAGGATTCTCACCCTGTCCCCCCAGATAATGATGACGAAAACCATGAGCCTGCTACAGGGATTAAGTCTGAAACAGATACCAATCTTCGGGAGACTACCGTGAGGCGTATGTTAAATGAGGAAAGTGGGGAGGAAGAGACTCAACCTCTCCTCCCCCTTCCAAATCCTAATATTTTAGACTCCCTAAATAAAGAATGGGAATTCAAAAATGGCCATCATGAAAAGCAACCGTTTAAGGCCAAGAAGCCCAGAAGGAGCAGCAGGGACGGGGGAGTGCGGAAGAAGGGTATTAATTTGCAAACAACCTCCCCGGAATTCCACACGGACATGACAGGAGCTGGAAGAAAAAGAACTCTGTCATCCAAGTGTCAGAGGAAGGAACTGTCCCTAGCTGCCCCTATGTCCACCCTGGCTAAGGCAGATAAATCGTGGGGGCCAGTGAAACACTTTCTTATTCCACTGATCCTCTCAGATACCCCGCTGGGACCAATGGTCCTGACTAAAGTTACCAATGATGACGGGCTGGAAATTTCATCAGTGCCAATACCAACGCAACCGACGGAAGAGGAGGCTTTAGACTTGACTAAACGTCACGTCCTCAACCATAATGACACCGTAGAGATCCTTCCCTCTTTTAAAATCATGCGTTATCTGTCTCTAAAAGACCAGACTTCACCGGTGGTATTCCACCTGGCATTACTGGGAATAAAAACCATCATAGAGTCGTTCAAAAGGTGGAGCGAGTTGAGGGTCCATTGGTTCTCTATGGCCAACGTCCTTTCTCATAAGGAAGACACAATTGAGAAACTGCAAATGCCTGCCGGAAGACAGGGCACAGTCATTGTGGATTGGCTACGCCATGCAGACCTGCTGGACAGACTGTCGGGGGATGGCTTAATATTGATCTTACAATCATTCCGACACTCGGAGATAGTCAGGCTTGTGCAGGGTAACAAAGGGGAAAGTTCGAAATCCCCACTCCGGATCCAACACACCGGCTCTTCAGCGGAAGATGTCTCAACCTCCTAAACTACGCATAGCATCATGGAATGTGCGTGGGGTAGGAGATACTTCCAACAGATGTAAAAAGATGAGATTTCGACTGGAGATACATAAACTACATATCCAGATTGTTGGATTACAGGAAACGAAGTTGAATTCAGAGAAATTGTTAATCTACATAATTTTTGGGATGGACCTCAGATATGGTCCCCCTTGTAGCATACCTATGGAGGAGTCGCAATACTTATTAACAAAGATCTTAACATAACGGTTATTGACTCCTACGCCGACTCCAAAGGGAGACTTGCATGGATAAAATTTGCAATAGGGGAGGAGGAATGGACAGTTGCGTCTATTTATGCACCAGTAGAATTCCCGGCCAGAGTGGACTTTTTTGCGAATTTACCCGCGTACTTACCGAATACGGAGTCCTTGATTCTGTTGGGCGATTGGAATACAGCAATGGTGCCAGGTTTGGATTCGTTGTCAGTCCATCAGTCACGAGCGGATACGGAGATCCTGTCCACTCTTATAGATTCCCAATGTTTATTTGATGTTTTTCGCACATTAAATCCAGATGCCAATGGTTTCACCTGGTACGGGGCTAAACCATCTAAAAATACTCAGGCGCCAAGAAGTAGGCTTGACTTTATTCTGGCCCGGGGTGCACCTTGGGACAGATGCTTCCACTGTGAAACCTCAATAGTGGACAGAGGGCTGCCGGATCATTACCCAGTAATCATGGATGTAATTTCTGCGGAAATTATTGAACGAGAAAAACCTCCCTTCAGACTAAACGTCAACCTATTAAAAGATGAAGGGGTTAAGAACTGGGTAAATGATCAGATGGAACACTGGACAAAGGCCAAGGACTTATTTGAGAATATACTAGATTGGGCAGAGACTGGGATTAACATAATTCGGGAAGCCCTGATGAACTTTTCAAGGATGAAAGCAGCGAACCAAACGTGGAAAGAAACGACCTTGAAAAGCAAAATTGAACTAGCCCAGAGCAAGATGGGAACTGACCCGTTTACAGACTACCACTGGACACTGGTAAGAAAAGCTGCCCTTATGGAGCTGGAAGAGATAGAAGTCCAAAAGCAGCATCAGTAGTTAGACTGGTTGCGAATTAGGGGTATCATAGGGTATGATAGAATGACGAAACTTACTTTTAGATCCTTGATTTTGAGACAAGCAAAACCCCTAATCAGAGAACTGAAACACCTATTTGCTACACATGAGGCAGCGTCCTCCGATATTGAAACTATGTGTGCCAATGCGTTCGACTATTTCAGTGACATTGTGACCACGAGGAGACCGTTTGACACTCTAGACACAAATTTGGCAGAGTTTTCTACCTTCTGGGAGAACACGAATGTAAAGCTAGCCACCTCTGCAGCACAATCATTGGAAGAACCCTTTACGGTAGGGGAACTGCATAGGGCAGTTAAACAAATGGCCCTTGGTAAATGTCCCGGGGCCGATGGCCTTCCAGTGGAACTATATCAACAATGTTGGGGTGCCCTGGGGCCTTTCCTGTGCGAAATTTATAATAACCTTTGGAAAACAGGCTCTTTGCCAAGGAACCTCCTTCAAGGAACCATATCCCTGCTATACAAAAAGGGGGATAAAGCAGAGGTGAGAAACTATAGACCAATATCGGTCTTGAACGTGACCTATAAAATCCTAGCCAAAGCTCAGGCGTTGCGGTTGGCTGAATACTTACCTTAGTTGATTGGTCAGGAGCAAGGGGCCTTTGTCAAAGGGAGGAACATCTTTGATAATATCATGGCTACCATCCAGGCACTTGAAGTCATTTCAAATGAGCGTCGGGATGTGGCAATTCTCCTCTTGGACATGGAAAAAGCCTATGACAAGGTAGGCTGGACTTTTGTCCTGACCACCTTGTCAAAAATGGGTTTTGGACCATACTTTATGGGGTGTGTTAAAGCTATGTATTCACAGGCGACAGCAACAGTCCTAGTGAACGGTCGTAGATCTAAGGAATTTCGTTTGACCCGTTCATTAAGGCAGGGCTGCCCATTAGCCCCTCTCCTGTTCGTCATCCAATTGGAGGTTTTGCTTGACAACATTAGAAAAAACCCTAGGATAGTGGGACTCTCTCTCCCCTCCCTACAATGGAAGGGAGGAGCCCTTGCGGATGACTTGACAATAGCATGCGAAAATTCAATCCAATCGATGTCGGAATTAAGAGTAGTCCTAGATGATTATTGTACTCTCTCTGAGGCATCTATAAACTGGGATAAATCTACATATTTTCTACCATCACATTTTGTACTTTGCGTTGATTGGGGCCTCAGGCGTACTCCGGAAGGATCTTCTGAAAGGCTGCTGGGAGTCCAGGCGGCTCTGTCAAACTGCGCAAGAGATCAAGACAAGATTTTGAAGGAAAAAGTTAATGCCAGGATGGTTGAGGAACCATAAATTGTCTCTGTTTGGAAGGGCTTTGGTACTTACTTCCGCCGCCTTTTCGATATTATGGTTCCCGCTGGTTGTTCATTGGTTGGGTGATGGTGCATATGCTGCAATTAAAAGAGTAGCAGGGCGATACCTATGGAAACCAGCGGCAACAGATGAGCAGGGTTTCATATCAAAGGTGGCGTGGGAGTTGGTGACTCAGCCTAGGAATCAAGGCGGTCTTGGAATATTAGACCCCAGGGACCAAAATATTGCTTTGTTGGCAAAATGGTTGATAAAAGCTATGTTGGAGAGAGGTGATAAAAAATTATGGGTTAGCCTTGCTGAATATATCTTTAGAAGGGACTGGTCCCTTGCGGAGGACGAGCATGTTTGCATTATTCTGTTACAGACAGAGATGGGAAGGCACAAAATAAAATCTAGGGTGTGGTCGGATATCTTAAGAGCCTGGAAGAAGATTAAGCCCACCCCGATAAAAGTCCCCTCAACAAAAATGGAAATCCTCAACCAAGGGCTGTTTGACAATCCACTTATTCTTTCCTCGGAGGGCATGCCCTTTAGTACGGCTGAGAAACCGAGAAATTTTGCAAGATCTTGGATTGAGAGGGGGATAGTGCAGGTGAACCTTCGTGGATTAGTGAAGCGGGATCATGTTCAGAACAGTACACTGCACTTGATCTATTTCTACCCAAAAGACAGAGAAAGACAGCTATTTTTTTCCTATTTTTGTCACAACTTAATTTTGCTATTTTTGTCCTCTGATATCCGGCTAGTGCAGTCGTATAGAGGTTCAAAATGAGACTTGCTTGGAAATACAGCACGGCAGATCTGTGGGTGTGTGTGTGTGGGTGTGTGTGTGTGTGTGTGTGTGCGTGTGTGTCTATATCTCTCTCTTTCTCTAAAACATCTATACATAAACATCTCTTCATCCGAAGAACCGACGGTCACTGAAAGTCGGCCCAAATACAGATATCATGACCTTTCGTTCTACTCGGGTGACGAGACGAGGCTGGGAATCTATGCAGCAGGAACAGACATATAGTCATCCAATCGCGCAATCCAGCAGCACAATTGTTATTTTTCTATGTAAATAAATGATAAAAATGGCTTCTAGGTAGATGAAAATTATTTATATTTAAAAAAAGTAAAAAATTATATTTGTATTATATTAAAACCTAGGCTACCAGCCGGGCCGCCCGGGTCCCGGATGGCCTACCCGTGCAAGGACCAGGGAAGGTCCATTTAAAAAAAAAAAAAAAAGCCCAACGGACACTTTTGGACCAAGATTGGTGATTTCGAGTTTGGCCGTGCCGGAGTTTTTTTGGCCTTTAGGGTTTCGAAACATGCCGCGTCCACCGTTGTTTCAAATGTCTTATAGACTTATAGGTAGATGAAAATTATTCAAAAAAAAAAAAGTATTATGTTAAACAAGGGGATGCCCGCGGCAGATGCGGCGGGGACTAAGAGCAGGGGAACAAAAAAAA
>BFEA01000546.1:761608-772737 GCA_003427395.1 Chara braunii | reverse complement strand
AGAGAGAGAGAGAGAGAGAGAGAGAGAGAGAGAGAGAGAGAGAGAGAGAGAGAGAGAGAGAGAGAGAGAGAGAGAGAGAGAGAGAGGTTGTTACACACACTACCAGGCTCAGCGGCGTCAATGACTTAACCCGATCATCGTGGCAAAGGGGACACGTGAATGCCTCTTGCTCCTCTATTGATCTATATATAGAGAGTTTTCCATCTGGTGTGGGTGAGTGATAGTCTACCTTGATTTTGGTTAAGGTGGATTATCACTTACAGTGTAATCAGTGAGGGGATTCTGCAGACTGTTGAGGGTTCAGCCTCCTGATGAGTCGGTGAAACTCCGACGAAACAGTTTGTCACAGCCCCTCGTGTGTTGTCCTCTTCTCCCTCTCTGCCTACGGTTTACCGGCCAGTTCTGTTTGACGATATATACTAGTGGAGGAAAGGGAAGGAGCCGATGACGTACTAGAGGAAAGGGTAGGCGTCGATGACATAGGTCCACGTGGGCATGCTCCTGATCTTCCCCTCCGAAGTGGGAACCGGGAACAACGGAGTGCTCACGTCAACGTAAATGATATTCGGGACATCCGCTGAAGCCGGACGGGACAGCGGTTGGAGTCGGCACGCTACCCGGGGGCGAGGTCCCACTTGCACGAATTTAAGAGATACTGACCGTAGATAGCAAAGATCTTTTTTTTTTTCCTTTTTTTTTTTTTTTAACAGAAAATTTTGAGATACCGGGGCTTACCCGGCTTTGTCTGAGAATAGGATCATAAGCAATTGCCAAGCTATTCGATGAACAACCCCACAAAATAGGCTAAAATTCAGAAAAAGTCTGAAAAAATATGAAAGACTGTGAGAAGTTTACCGGGACCATTACCCCGGCTTTGGCTAGAAAATTCTGGACTATTTAGGAAATTCCTACGACAATCTTCAGAGAAAAAAAGGGGAAATCGCCACCTCAACGGGCCCAAATCTCCTAATTTGCACAAGTGGGACCTTGCCCCAGACGAAGAAAGAGGGGGGACGAATTCCCACTTTCCCTACCTACCATCCTGGTAAACCTTTTTTTTTTTTTTTTTTTTTTTAAAAAACGGGCCCAGTGCCCAAGGCTGATATTATCCATGAGAAAGTTTGAGGCCGGGGTCCTCACAGTCTACCCGGAGTGAACACAAGACTTTGCTGACAACCGGGCCCAGCGTCCCTTATCTGAAAAATAAGGAGAACCTGCGAAACCATGAGATGAGAATCATCACAGAGTCACAACCAAGAATACACTCAGAAAACCAAGAATACACTCCGAAGTCGACGAGAATTGTAGCAATTGAAATGTCCCTCATATCCATCCACCAATCATCCGCTCACCCAAGAACCGCCAATCTTTCCGCTAAACCGTCTACACTCATTACTACCTTATGGTAGCTCTGAGCATAGACCCAAAGAGGTCGAGCAATTACCCAACAATCCTGTTAATAGTCACGCTGAATACTCCAAAGTCCCACGTCGTCGAGCAAAAAGACAAGTATCGGACCCAGCAGCCTGGCAATCCGTACTCCGGTATGCCTGCGACCGGCAAGGGACCAGTTTCAAGTCTCGAGGTCCACGTCCCTACGAAACCACGCAACCACCACAAGTGGACCCAAGGGCCTATCCTACGCGTCAACAGCCCATACGACCGGTCTGAGGTTCGAGTATCCTGTCCGGAGGATCGAGTGCCCTGTCCCATGCCAGGCTAAATCCAATATACCAGTTTTTCGATGATAATCAGATAAACAACCACAATAAAACAACACCAATAAGAACTCCAACCCAAACTCAGCGAAGGCTATAGCCGAGCAAAACAGACCCACACCTAGCTATCCCTAACAGCTAATAAAATCCACGGTCCGCTGCCAAATGCCTCCTCTCCGGATGGCAAAGCGTTTCAGGACTCGCACGAAAAATTCGTGTGTGAAATCCTTCAGCAAGAGTTCCTTTTCCAGGGTGAGAACCCGCCAGGGGATAGCAGACCGGATCGTGGTGTTACGATCAGTACGATGTAAGCAACTTCCCATGACTGCACTCTTTTGGCGCTTACAACCCCACGAGTAAAATGACTGGCCATTTTTTACCACGAGCTTATCGCTCGTCCTGGGTCCATACGCACTCTTCGTTTTTGCACAGCTGTACACTGCCCAGGAAGGGATAAGTCTGTGTGGTGTAAATCCTACACCCGAGAAATTCCAAAGTACTGCTTCCATCGTCTGTACGCTTAACTTGCAAGTTCCTGGGGTAACACTGGCCAAAGGTCTCCACTACATGATCACGGAAAGGCTCATCCTGGCTTGAGATGGCTTAGAGTACATCATCAACTAAACGAACTGCAAAAACCAAGTGGGAAGCTCGACCCAAACTGCGCAAGAACCGATACTCAGAGAATGCACATAAGATACAAGCGAGTGGGGGGCTCGTGCTCTTGCCCATGGGCACACCCAATTCCTGCTTTAGAAGGACACCGGTAGCAAAGAAGTAGTATGCTTGATGTCCAATCTAATAAAGGATCGGATGTCCTCCAAATCAAGTTCAACCCAGTGATTACCCGGATCAATGGAGTTCGTCACACATGACTCGATATCCTCTAGCGCGACTGAAGGTGGAACACCGTAAAGATTTCGCCACTCCCGAAAACCACGAGCTATCTCCTCACGGAGCATCAGTAGACGATTAGCCAAGAGAACGTGCAGCACATTCCTGGCATTAGATGCCAAGGGATGCACATCATCAATGTCGCTTAAACGGAAGACGGCGTGCCCATCCCATCGGGGAAAGGGTAAACTTGTGCAAGTACAAGTTAGCACACTCTGTGTCGCAAGACTATGATGGTTGTGCGGCAATTCCACAACAGTCGGGTTTTTAACCCAAACAATTCGGATCTTCTTCTGTGCGCGATAAAGAAAACAACGGGGTAAGTCACAGCGCATAAGCAAGTCATTGACAAGTCACGGAGCATCGGTAGACGATTAGCCAACAGAACGTGCGGCACATTCCTGGCATTAGATGCCAAGGGATGCCCATCATCAATGTCGCTTAAACGGAAGACGATGTGCCCATCCCGCCAGGGAAGGGATAAACTTGTGCAAGTACAAGTTAGCACACTTCGTGTCGCAAGACTATAATGGTTGTGCAGCAATTCCACAACAGCCGGGTTTTTAACCCAAACAATTTGGATCTTCTTCCATGCGCAATAAAGAAAACAACGGGGTAAGTCACAGCGCATAAGCAAGTCATTGATAAGTTCGCGAACCTTGGAAATCCTAATCCTCTCATCATACTTTATCCAAACAAGAGGTCAGCAGACAGGTTTAAACCAAAACGTTCACGAACACACCGGGAGATTAGCCTACGTAAGTACTTCCTGGTAGACTTACGAGTAAAGTCTTTAATTACGTCATAGATACGTAAGACGAATCGCAAATTCCAACCATACAACGACGAAAGTTTGCGTGGATCCTTCAAGATACCGATCAGGATATGCTTAAGATAACTGCACCGAGGCTTCCATTTAACACCATGTACAATATCAAGGGATCCCCCTGACTCAATACCTTCTTTACAATACTTGAGGAGTCGAACAATTGAGTCGGATCGAATCTTGGTTTCACCGAACGTCTTAACGATCTTTTTCCACTCCGGACACCAACGGTTCCCCTTCTCAACCAAGATAGTAGTACAGTCATTGCCCTCATGTAGAATATGCTCAAACAGTGTTTGGAAATCAACCTCGACTTGGTTAGAGGATACGCAGCGGAAGCGGATCGGGGTGAACTCGCACAGATTAATGGTGTCCCTATCGCGAGCCCGATTCCGCTCCCTCTTACTGGGCTTAGGCATGTTCCCAGGCCTTCCAGTCGATCTGTTGTTGCCAACAGTGTTCAAGAATGGGCTCCACTGTCAAATGTATGCCTCTTCCAATTTACACAGGTCGTCACCAACCAACACGTCAACCGGAATCAGCACATAATTTCCTATACCAAATGAAGACAGCTACCGGTGGAAGTGTAATTGGGTTCGAGCTTTACACGCATATATGTGCTCACGCCATCTAATATCAACGTTGCGCGTAGTTTTTCCAACATAGCAAGATTTACAGTACGGTGAGACGCCAATATATACGCAAGAAGTTGACTCCACGTATTCCAACCCATGTCTATCATACAGGCTAATCCACTAATTGATATATTTCCTAGCCCAGTGTATCTCGTCATTTAAAGCCAGCAGTATGACCACATATCAGAACAATTTCTCGGTCAATCGATCCACAGACACCGTCTCACAACGCAAACCGGTCAAGTACCTACACAGAGTCCACAATTGTGTACAACTCAAACTACATCACACGTCCACATCGGCGGCCTCGTGCTGCTCAGATGTAGTCCCTTCTTCGATAGACTCAGGCAAACGGATGACATTTGCATCCGGCACAACATCAGCCTCGAACACGCGTGCAGCTGCTTGACAATATCGAAGATAGCGTCCACCTTTTTATCATAGTGGATGCCTTCATCCTTGCAAATGCGTTGCAGCTCCCATTGTGTCCAAATTCTTCAGCTCCATAACCGCGTTCGTATAGCGGAGGCGCGCCAATGCCATTTTTGATGTGGGGGTCAAAATAGTTGGAGAATTCTTCACGGTCGGGGTCTTCTTCCGATTAGACAGCGGTGTCTTAACTGGTGACCGTCTCTTCACAGATCTAGGAGTCTTCACGATCTTCGCTTTTGCTCGGGTCAACCGACCAGTCAATTTGACAGGTTTCAGCGATCCGTGCTTAGATGTCCACTTAGGAGTTCTCTCCATAGGTGGGCTCTCCTCAAAGACGGGTTCGGGTCCACATTAAACGTTTCTCCGACAAACATAGCTTCTGAATTTTCTCGTCAATTTCTTGAGTGACGCTTGTCTCACTCCTCTCCCTACTGCAATCGGACGAAGACTCCTCTTCAGATTTGTATGTGACCTTCTTCTTGCCACGGTCTTTATCGTGCGAGCAACAGGCTCCTCCGACAATGCTTCTCCAGTTTTCAGTCATGTTGCCTTGCATCTCGCTCATCATGATAGTCATTTGAATGTCGAGATCTTTCTTCATCTCGGCTCGGTACTCAGCCTCCTTGTGTGCCTTCTCCTTCTTCTTCATTGCTTTCCTTTCCCATCCCTCTCCTTTTCCTCACGCAGCCTCGCCTCTTCTTCACGCTTCTTAGCTTCCTCTTTATCTCACTTTTTCTTTGCCTTCAACTCTTGTTTCGCCTGATCCGCGTCGAAATGCTCCTTCATCGCTGCAAAATTCTTTCCCAATTCAGCAATCTGCGCTCGGACGGTGGGGTCAAGCTGTGCGTGACTCCCCAATCCATGGCGACGAGGGGATCTGCTCCGGCGAGAGTCACTGGATGTAGAAGGTCGTGCCGAGCCGTAATGCCTTCGCAATCTGTTCGGGAACTGATTAGCATCGTGCCCAGCTTCGTTGCAGTTAAAACATGTCAGAGGACGGTACGGTCGACGCTCGCTGCCACCACCTGCATTTTGTTGCACTCCTCTATCTCGCGGCGCAGCACTTTACATGGTGCCGTCCTCGGGGGACTAGATACCCTCCAGTCCAGAAAACAAAGGCGTTGCACTACCAATAGCCGTTTCCGTAGTCCAGGAAAAACACGCTCCAACCCAGTAGGTTTTCTCCAGGTAAGTTCACGTGTGATCATCACAGAGTCACAACCAAGAATACACTCAGAAAACAAAAAATACACTCGGAAGTCGACGAGAATTGTAGCAATTGAAATGTCCCTCATATCCATCCACCAATCATCCGCTCACCCAAGAACCGCCAATCTTTCCGCTAAACCGTCTACGCTCATTACTACCTTATGGTAGCTCTGAGCATAGACCCAAAGAGGTCGAGCAATTACCGAACAATCCTATTAATAGTCACGTTGAATACTCCAAAGTCCCACGTCATCAAGCAAAAAGACAAGTACCGGACCCCGCAGCCTGGCAATCCGTACTCCGGTATCCCTGCGACCGGCAAGGGACCGGTTTCAAGTCTCGAGGTCCACGTCCCTACGAAACCACGCAACCACCACAAGAGGGCCCAAGGGCCTATCCTACGCGTCAACAGCCCATACAACCGGTCTGAGGTTCGAGCATCCTGTCCGGAGGATCGAGTGCCCTGTCCCATGCCAAGGGAACGGGAAAAAAAAAAATTATAATAATAAATAAGAAAGAGGGGAGAAGAAGCTGGATGATATATTTTTTTTTTTTTTTTAATTTGCAGTGTATTCCATAATGGCAAAACGAGGCCTGGATTCCCTTGACATCTCTCATCCCAGAGGTAACTGGGATTGAAACCCCTCTTGTGCGTTTGCTGGAAACCGAGGGTCCAGCGTCCATGAGTCCGTGAGCTGGAAACAGAAGTAAAAAAGGTGGGCATTAGGGCAATGAAAATCAACAACAAAGGCTGCCCTTTAAGTCAGTGTTTCGCTTTTAGAAACACGTATTGTTGAAATTGAAGTATCGTAGGATTGAGAGAGAGTGATAATTGTAATCCGCGATGTATGGGAGGAAATTTGTGATTTCTCTCCTTGTTTGTTTTAGGAAGTTTTGGCTTTTGATAAGTTGGTTTTCTTTGTAGTGATTATAAGAATAGTCAGCACGAAGGAGCAGTGGGAACACTAATGGTTGGATGATACGAGAGACCCGTCGAAGAGCAAACTAGAGTTGTATCGATTCGCAATGGGCACGAGGTGGGAAACGCGTCTTGGCAACAAAGGCTCTTTACAGTGTTTTGGACAGTGATGACAGAGCCACTACGGGGCCAGTGTGAGTGCCATCGTCAGTGGTGGGAGCATTAGTCGATTGTAGTCGTTATAAGAATAGTTAGCACGAGGGAGCAGTGGGAACACCAATGGGTGGACCAAATGAGAGACCCGGTGAAGAACAAACTAGAGTTGTATCGATTGGGTACGTGGTGGGAAACCCGTCTAGGCAACAAAGGCTCTTTACAATGTGATTGGACAGTGATGATGGGAGGGTAACCCTACAACTTTTTGTTCTAAGACTTGCTCAGCTCCTGGTCTTTGAGCTTATACGTAGTTCTAGTTCCTAACGACTTAGTCGTCTACTTGAATCCTGGTGGAAAGTAATATCGTGACGCCCAACCTCACGCCCGGCGCGACTTCCTGATCGGAGTGGGATGGGGACCCGGAAGTGCGAAAAAGCGGTGTGCCAAGGATTTTAAGAAAGTGGGGGTGGAGTCCCAGGTCGGAACTAAGATCTCTTGTGGCAAGTTTCGGGGGTAAAAACGCAAGAGGGCATATACAGATCGTACTTGGCGCTTTAGTCCTGTGGCAAGTTTCTACACAGTGGGAAAGCCGCGGATGTCGTGCAGTATAAGGCAGATGGCATGTGCAGCACATCCCCAAACTAAAGATCTTGGGGTACTCTTCTACGATTACAGCACCGGCAAATTTAAACACTCTTGCATTCTCGAACAAAATCCCGGCAACCTTGCCCCTGCCAACGAACTTCGATCTCGTCAGCCTAAAAACCCACAAAGGGAAATCACCATCGCCTCTGGTTTCGTCTTCGTGGTTGGTCGCGAGGTTCGGCCAGTGGTCGACGCCGCTCGTAACAGGATTCTGAATCCAACGGGAGGGGCCGTAAGCGGAGGCGGTGCAATCGCCGCTCAGCTTCGGTTCGATTTTACCGGGTGGACCCCGAGGTTCGGCGGGTCTGGTACCGCTGGCAATTCTCGCACGGTGGGCTAGGCCAATAGCGAGCTATAAAATTCCACGGTACCTCTGTAAGTTGGTGATATGGAAGGAGGAGATGGAAGGGAGGGAAGCTGGTAGTAATAACGACGAAGCCCGGGGATATGTAGTATTGAGTATTGTCCGTATCTGGGTAGTCAGGGCCCCTGGGATCACTGGTTATTGCCCAAGGGAAATCCCCTGCGCACAGTCGGTCGTTTTCTGTCAGACAGGGGAATTTCGGGTTTCTTAAGTTCCCCCGTCGTCAGCGTTGTTCACCTTCCCAGTATTCGCGATATTCCGGGTCCCTCAAACTCTCCTGATCGTACATCCTAGAGGGGAATTCCGCAGGCATATCCGTGTAGAAAGTTCGGTCCCCTGCATCCTCCTACGGAGTTCCAGGCTGACTTACGCAGGCGAGCACGTACGTGGCGACTCGGGTTCTTCGAGATCGCAGTTGTACGCGAGCGTGCAAGTGAGAAACAACGAGTTGGTTTAGCGCGTAGATCGCTTTCAACATGCATGCAGCATCCAGATATCTTATCCCTACGGCTTTTGGGCAACTTGGGTGAGATCCAACCATCACATATCATACAGGTGACAAAAAAGAAGGAAAAGAAAAGGTCGTCATCTGCTTATAGCACTTTTGTCGATCGAAAGTTAATGACTAAACCAAAAATCCATAATCAAGCGCTTTCAATCATATTTGAGCGTATAGCTCACACAAGTGATCAGTAGGCAGAGTTGGAACAAACATCGCAAAACAAGATTGAGAATCCGGTACGATTGCTAGTGAAGGGGTCTCACGTTCATTTTATGCGCACACACAAAATACAAACGACAAGGAAAATCCGAGACGATTTGCAAGGAGAAGTTCAAAGGGTCGTGATAAAATTGGCCATATCAGAATCCAAAATTACACAGAGGAACAGAGGAAAAGAAAGGAATAACGAAATAAAACGTATCCCACACTCTTTCTTTCTCTGCGCTCCCGATGGGGGCAGTCTGTCACCGCGCATTGACACAGAGTTGTCACCCCGCTTGGTTCGAGCATGGAAAACAGGTCCGTTCGTGCGCCACAGTCCACCGTGGCCCTGCACGTCAACCCTGCATACCCGACACCAGCTCGTCGGATCGCCCAACTCTCATACTTACTCACCTTCCAAACTTGCTCGTTAGCCGACCCTCACTGATCGCGCTAACCTCGACATTCTGAGAGAGTAAACTAATCGCGCTTGCGAAATTTATAGCGTGCAGGCTTGCGCGAAGGATACGAGATTAGCCCCAAGTGATGAGAGGGAGAAGAGAGGAAGTGTCTACGTCTGCATGTCTGGGCCGTGACACGGGGGACAGAGCCACTCTCCGCGCATTGATCCAGGCATGCAGGCATAGGAACCAATCAGGTCGGGGAAGAAGGTGTGCATGCGTGGGCGAGCACAAGGCGGGGACAGGGAAGAACACGAAGATCATCAAGAACAAGAAGATTACAGTTGCAATCACACCCGCCAAAAAAATTATAATTACGTGCAAGATTGAGGCGCAAAAAGAAGTTAGAACCCAGATCTTGTCGCGGCAAGGCGTGCGTAAGCAGTGAGCGCCCCGCAGCAAAATTAAGAAGGTGCCTAAATTCGTAGCTTAAGTCCTAATTAGGAAGGGAAAATTCCGCAGAAAAAACAATTCCGAGAGCTCGTGGCGGCGCGACATTAGTTGAAAATTCAAAAAAACGATATTCTCACGCGATGATCGCGCCAAAATTCCCAGTGCTCACAGCAGAACAAGAAAAGAAAAGAAAATCTATGGTACAGTTATTTCTCGCGCTCGCCCAGGTGCGACCACCTCCCCCACACCCCACCTCCCGCCTCCCACTGCTCTTGAGCAGCACAATCCGTCACTTCCGAAGTGAACAAGGCCGCTGCTTTCAACTGCGTCGCCCCCCTCACGTCCGCCCCAACCTTCGAATCGCCATCCCCCCCCCCCCCCCCCCCNCCCCGCCTCGCCCCGCCCCCCCGTCCATCGGTAAGAGTAGGTCTTCCTCTTGTTCCTCTGTTTCTTCTCTTCTTACTATCTTCTTCTTCTTCTTCTTCTTCTTCTATTTCTTCTCCTTCAAGTTCTTGTTCTTCTTCTTCTTCTTCTTCTTCTTCTTCTTCTTCTATTTCTTCTTCTTCAAGTTCTTCTTCTTCTTCTTCTTCTTCTTCTTCTTCTTCTTCTTCTGGCAGAGCCCAAGTTTGCGGAGTGTAGTGGGCGCGCGAAAGTCACTTAAAGTTGACGCGTGGGAGTAAAGTGTGTCACACGGAAACCTGTCGGGGCGTGGATATCACAGAGAGAGAGAGAGAGAGAGAGAGAGAGAGAGAGAGAGAGAGAGAGAGAGAGAGAGAGAGAGAGAGAGGTACGTTGCAACCACCCCACAACACCCCCCACCCCCCACCCCTGAAATGCAGCCCCCCATCAACCCAACCCCATGAAAAAAAACAATAGCAGATCACTGTTTTCTCTGTGGATTCGGGAAGATCTCGACAACCTCAGTCCAACCCGATCATCAAAAAATAATAATAAAAAAAAATGACCCAGTGTAACGCCTTGCGTGGGCTGAGCAGAAACCGGTGTCGGAGGCGGGACGAGCAAGGCTGGGGCGGGACGTAGCCGAGACGTGTTTTGTTTGTGGGGGGGCGAGGGGGCCACAAAAATTGGGAGGTCGCATGGCAGAGGCACAGGTAGGTTTCCCGTGAGCAGTTCAAATGGGCCTCACGCCACTACTCACGAAATGTGCAAAATGCAAATGAATCTTCCACTAGAACATGGGAAGATGCACCACCTTTTTTTTTCTTTTTTTTTTAAATACCATTATACCACCTCATTTTTTGTCTTTTGTGCATGGTGAGTAGTTGAGCAAGGCTTTCGTTGTTTTTTGGAGCATGGCCGTTTTTAGCTGTACACGTGTGCAGATCGTTCCAGGATTTTGTCTTTTTCCGAAGTGCCAGTGCGATGGCTCGCTGAACTACTCTCCGCAAGCAGAAAAGACAAAAAATATGGCAATGTATTTTTTCTATTTTTTTTTTTTTTAAATCTTCCGATGTTCTAGCGGAGGATTCAGTCTCTTCTTTTTTATTTTTAACTAAGAAGATAGGGCCTCACTCCACTACTCACCAAATGTGTATAAGACAAGAATGAACGTTCCGCTAGAGGATCGGAAGATACGCCTCACTAAAAAGAAAAAGAAAAAAAAGAAAAAAAAGACACAAAATATGGCAATGTACCTTCCGATGTTCTAACAGATATGACGGAACGGTACACCCACGAACCGTCAAGGAGGGGTCTGTGACAATCATTTGTCGTCCCCACATAGGTGATGGCACGCGGGCGAGATGGCACAAAC
>BFEA01000546.1:694828-711611 GCA_003427395.1 Chara braunii | reverse complement strand
AATGTTTCCCGGGAACCCTGAAACACTCTCCATATCCATCACTGAAACAGTAACAGTTTTCCTAAAACGGCCAAACAGTTTTCCTAAAACGGCAAAACAGTTTTCCTAAAACGGCGAAACAGTTTTCCTAAAACGGCGAAACAGTTTTCCTAAAACGGCAAAACAGTTTCCACAAATAGCCCTCCTCGTAAACAGACACGTCCCAACGTCTCTCCTGTCCTCCATGCGTCTTGCTGAAATTCCTTCCAACCTCCTCCTCCGCTCCTCCCTCCTCCCTCCTCCCCTGCTCTCGTTTCCCCTCTTCCTCCGCTCCTCCTCTCCTACTTTTTCCTCCTCCCTGCTCCTCCCCTCCGCCCGCCTCCTCCATTCCTTCCCTTCTTCCTCCTCGCTCCTCTCGTCCCCTCTCTCGTTCTCCTTCCTAAGCCCTCCTCTGCTCCTTCCCCTCTTCCTTCACTCCTCCCCCTCCCCTCCTCCTTTCCCCTTCTCCCTTACCCGTCCTCCGCTCCACCTCTTCTTCCTCCGTCCTCCTCTCCGTCCTCCTCTCCCGCCCTCCTCCCGGTCCTCCTGCCTCCGCTCCCTCCCCTCCTCCCCCGACTCGTCTCCTTTTCCTCTGCTCCTCTCCTCTTCCTCCCCTCTTCCTTCCTCCCCTCTTCCTTCCTCCCTCTATTCCTCCACTCCTCCCCTCCTCCCTCCTCCTACCCTCCTCGCTTTGCCCTCCTTTTCCGCCCTTTAACCCCCCAACCCCCCCCCCTCCTCCCCTTCCTTCGTCATCCATCGTCCCCCCTTCTCCTCCCTTCGCTCTCCTCCTCCGCTCCTTTTCCACCCTCCTACTTCCCCTCTTCCCCACCTCCTCCTCCTCCCCGCCCCCCTCCCCCCTCCCTCCTTTCTCTCTTTCCCTCTACATCCCCCCTACCTACCTACCTCCCCTCCCTCCTTCCCTCCCCCTGTTCTCACAGTCACTCCGGTGCTACAGCGAGTGCTACTTACAGGATGAAGAGAGCGCGAACGTGATGCACGTGTGCGCTACAGATAGCCTGCTTGGGAATGTTCATCTGGGGGGGGCTTCGATCTCGCCAAATTTTGTCTTTCCCAAAATTCCCGCCAAATTTTGGCTTTCGCAATTTTGGCCGGAGTCCTACGGACCCGGCTCAATTTGCACACCGACCCATGAACTGTTGAAACCCAGAACGTGGGCTCGAAACCCATAGACCTCAGAGTGCACTCACACTAGGACATGTATTACATGTTTCGGGACGGAGTTGCGGTCACATGCATCCAGGTGCGGCCGTATATACGGTCCGATCCATTTAAGATCGTGCTGCGCTACGGGTAACCTGCTTGGGAATGTTCATCCAACTCGGGCGCCAAGCGCGGGGAATTTCGATCTCGCCAAATTTCGGCTTTCCCAATTTTGGCTTTCCCAATTTTGGCGGGAGTCCTACGGACCCGGCTCAATTTCCACACCGACCCATGAACTGTTGAAACCCAGCGCGTGTGTTCGAAACCCATAGCCCTCAGGGCACACTCACTCTAGGACATGTTTTACTTGTTGCGGGACGGAATTGCGGTCACATGCATCCAAGTTCGGCCGTATACACGGTCAGGTCCATTTAAGATCGTGCTAGGTAGTGTGAGTACGCCCTCAGTGCGTCTTTTTTCCTTCTTTCAAGCTAAGCCAGTAGGGACATACATCAAAATTTGAACGATACAGAGGGGCCCTGCGCAAGGATGACACGCATACTCACCCGACATGTAGACTTCATGGACGTAATTGCGGTCGATGCATGCACCTGGGCATAAATGGGGTCGGAGACATTTGAGATACCCCTGATGTGAGTACGCTCTGAAAATGGGTAAAGGCTCAGCCTCCTGACTACAATTCATGCCGCTACCGGTTCGCAGGCAGGGCGTACTCAATTCTCCCGGTCCTAACCCCCCACCCACCCCCCCACCTGTGCAAACCTTGCATACAACCAGGAGCACTCGGTTGTTTTTCAGGGTCACAGTAGACCACTAGGTAGGAGGGCAGTGGAGAGTGTCAGTTACCTTAGGACTCAGAGAAGTCCACCAGCCAAAAGTAGGCTGTTTCCAGGCCGGTTCTAGGCCTGTGTATACTTCTAGATGCAATCCGAAATCTGTAGACTCTAGTTCAGACTGTTAGCCTCGTGCCCCCTCTTCCCATGCCCCACCCTTCCCCACATACCCCTCTACAGTTCCCACTACCCAGCAATCCGAAATCTGTAGACTCTTGTTCAGACTGTTAGCCTCATGCCCCCTCTTCCCATGCCCCACCCTTCCCCACATACCCCTCTACAGTTCCCACTACCCAGCAATCCGAAATCTGTAGACTCTTGTTCAGACTGTTAGCCTCATGCCCCCTCTTCCCATGCCCCACCCTTCCCCACATACCCCTCTACAGTTCCCTCTACCCAGCAATCCGAAATCTGTAGACTCTAGTTCAGACTGTTAGCCTCATGCCCCCTCTTCCCATGCCCCACCCTTCCCCACATACCCCTCTACAGTCCCACTACCCAAACACCATTCTACTCCTCACTCCTACCACTCTACTACTCCTCACCCTCCCATTCAATCACCCTCCGCCATACCTAACCAACCCCTCACCTTCAATATCACTGTCGCATTCTTTTAGGAACAGTCCAATTGAGTACTTCGGCTCCCTAATGGGTGTCGTCAAAAGCGAAGCTGGGTAGGGTAATGCTTCCAGTACCGGCCTTTATGTGGGGTGGCCGGCCCCTTTCCAAATGAGTAATGAAAGTGTACCTTGATTCAAAAAAAAAAAAAAGTCTCATTGGGCGCGTACTCACACTAGCACGATCTTAAATGGATCTACGGCCGCACCGGGATGCATGTGACCGCATTTCCACCCCGAAACAAGTAAAAAATGTCATAGTGTGTGCGTATGCCCTGAGGGTAGAATACACACCTGCGTTCGAACTCCACCGGAATCGAACGAGTAAAATACTTCCAATCCCTATTTACCTAGGGCTGGGCAGTTTGATGATCATGCCTCAAGGCCGTCACCTTTTTCTAAAAGAAAAGAAAAGAGAAACGACAAGAGGAAAAAACACAGCTGAGTTGTATTCTTCTATCAAATTCACCCCTCACTGGCTTCCTACCGCTGCTCCTAAGCCTATACAAGCGACCCCTGCAAACATAGCTACCTCTCACGATCAGCGAGGTGCATGTTGAGTCTTTGCATATCTGGTAACGTTCTGAAGTCAAATCAATGGAGCTCTGGCGGGGTCTTTTGGGGGCTTTCAAAATTCATGGGAAGGGTCTGGTCGTCTGCAGGTCTAAGAGGTTGATCCCACAATCCTTAGTAAAGGTACTTTCAGGGGAAAAAAAGAGATCACGCACGTTGGCCTTCAAAATAATTCGGCTGTTTCTTCTTGGGGCCTCCTTCGTGGCAGCACGAGAAGATTCGTGGAGGGTTTCGTGAATGAATTTCCAAAAGCGCCCGACCCCCTCCCCCTCCCCCTCAAAGTCGGCGGCTGTGCAAAATTGGATTTCTTTTTGGTTTTGGGTCGTTGGCCGTTCGATGTCCTCAGATGACGTTGGCTCCGAGTGCAACTTGGCAACATTCGTGGAGAAGTTCCTTGCCCGTCAGGTCCATGGGATGCAAATTCGTTTTTACGAACTGCTCAGCACAGACACGACTTTCAGGGTACTTTTCCAGCTTTTTCTTAAAAGCGTTGTGTGGGATCAGGTACTAAGACCAGCAACAGCAGTACGCTGTGTACATCGTGGATGCCCTGTTGCGGTCCTGTGGCCGTCATCGTCCAGAAAGGGTGGACGAAATAGGAGCCCTGTAGGGCTGGTGAGGTAGATGATGATATCTCAAGGAAGGGAGTCCCACTACCAATGGTACAGAGAACCCACTACGGTAGCTAAGAGGATTGCATGGCCTCAGTCAAGTTCAGAATCACGATTTAGCCACTCTTGCCAGAGTTGGAACATTTCAGAAAGTGTGGTTCACACACACTCATAAAAAAGTAAGAGGCATGGGGGAATTAGACCGAAATGACGGAAGGCCCCAATCAAAATCAAAACAAATAATTGAAAAGTAGATCGATACGACGACCATATTAAACTTTTTCTTGACTTCCATGTCTACCAACATCGTGCGTTTGGGACGGTACCTTGAAAGTAAGCATAGTTATGCGAATGTTATGGTAGCGGCAACTTACGTCGTACAGGCCAGTCGTTAGACGTGTTAGATCATTCTCTAAAAAAGGAAATATGTTTGACATTTGCATTGGGGGGCAGATGAATTTGAACCCTTCCCCTATCTACTGAGGTTGGTGACGTTCTTCTTGGAGCACTTTTCTTGGCGGTGAGTGAGGCTTAAGCCGTTAGTACATGACCCCAACCTTGCAGAAATGGTCAGTTGCCAACCCCGAATTACCACAACTCGGGGCTACTATAACATAATGGTTCTCCATGCTAACTAAAAGATAAGAAAAATATGTCACTAGCAGTCCAGAAAAAAGTTTGGCACACAATGGACCACCTCCCGACCGAGGTTTGTGGATAATGGTAACTCATACTCACAAGTGGTGGTTTGTAAATAGTCCTTCTGATTGGATCTAGGTGTCTACGATGAACATCTACTCATATTATCTCATCTGATCATTAGCGAGTCTAACAACATTTGTTAGCAATTGTTCATCACCCCCCCCCTCCTATTTTTTGTTCTTTTTTTTAATTTGATTTTTAATGGCATAAACGAATGATTACTCGTCATTGTTTATTCGTTGCATTATAGTTCATTGCATCTAAGATCTCATATTTATTAATGAACAAATACAATATAATACTATCATCATTAACACAAACTCATGATAAAACATAATTCCGTTGTGAAAATATACAACCAGAGAGATAATATTTATAATATAATCATGTGAGAATATCATACAAAAGAATTATATTTCACAAACAAGATAAAATAAAGAACATAAATCAACATTTTTGAAGTTAAAAAAAAAAAGTATTTGTCAAACTATTCCGACTCCGATTGTAGCGGCACGAAGTATTGCGAACCATATTTTCACTATTTGGAGGTTACCGGCTGCAAGTTTTCAATAACATTACTACACAAATCATCCTAAATGTATCTGAAAGAGTTACAAAATTGTGGTAATCTATGCTAAAGGCTTTAAGATATATCATTAAAATTCAATCGATTACATATATTTTTTATTATCACATATCTCATTTTTTGAAGAAAACAAAACATCAGGTGAAGTGTTGTATATTGTTTATAAAAATATAGGAAATAAAATATTGTATGCAGGAATAAGGGAAATAAACTAACGCAGGAATAAGGAAAATAAACTAACTCAAGTGTGGCAACATGAGTATTAAGCAAAACCATAAGTATGAGAATTTTATATTTAATATCAATGGTTATCGAAGTTTGTAAAAATAAAAATTTTAATTAAAAAAATATATAGTTCAATCGAAAAATTATTCGCATTTATCCATGATTTTTGTTCTCATGACATACCGTTGTCGAGGCAGAAACCCTGACAAGGGTATCTGCCCAGTGTTTTGAAATGTCGGACGATGTCCGACTTAGTAAATGGTTATTCGGGCTTCATAACTTGATGAGATGGGTTACCTGCCATAAGTTTATACGAACTTGACCTATGACTAAAAAACTAAAACTTATTAAACCTAAGACTCGACGCCTACGGTATATGGATCGACGGTAAGAACTGGCAGCGTGACCGATTTTATTCCCATGTTTGGTAACACCGCACGGACATACGATGTAAAATATGATAATTTTATACTTATTCTATCTAAAATAAGGATGCGCGGTTGCTAAGCCGCGCGATTCAAAACCTATAAGGGCCAATTAAGACCTCCGCGTGTGAAAGTGCACCCCCCCTGGAAGCCACGTCCGACCTATGCATTTCGATGAAGCCAGGCGTGAGCGGGCGGTACGCTGGCCTTGGCAGCGCACCTAGCCAGAGGACCTGGTGCCCCACCAAGTGAGAAGGGGTGGAGGTTTGGTTTGCCAGCAGGCCCAGACCTCAGTGTATGTTAGGCTACAGGGCGACAACCTAGCAACTGGGCGAGCTCCTCTTATAGAGGAGTTGCTCCTATCACTGTCGTGATAGGAGCTAGGCCAGTAGGTTACGGTATGGGAGTGTCACTCGGCAGATACCGGGATCGAATCGGAGGAACCACACCTCTGGGCTAGCTCCTTTTGGAGCAGCCCAAGGCGGTTGGGCGTGACCGATTTCAGTCGCGCGATCACCAAGATCACACAACTGAGACTTGCCCCGCGCAGATTAGCCTGGTCCCTGCGCAAGGATGACACGCATAAATCGAGTCCCTAAGGACTCGAACTCGGGTCTCTGTTTCAATAGGTCGTGGGTATACCACGACACGACGTGACCGTTGGCGAAGCGAACGGATTAAAAAAAAAAAAAAAAAAAAAACTCTAACTAAAATAACACGCCATGTGGCGCAAAGCGGATGTGACAGGGACTTAGAAGTCCCACGAAGTGTAACAGGCGCCTGAATTACGGGCAACCTTTCTATTTAAATGGTAAGTTTTTCTTTTTCTTTTCTTTCTTTATTTTTGTAGATTTATTTTAGATTTCTTTTCTTAGATTGCATTTAAATTTTTTCCTTTTTCTTTTTCTTTCTTAGATTTCCTCTCCGCGCCTGCGATTTGGCTAGATGCCCGTTCATTTCAACGAACGGGTTGTAGGACCTACGACTGCGCCTGAACCGGGCGCGGTTGGCATCCAGGTGCGGGCGCTAATTCAGTCCTTTAGCGTTTTTGGACTTGAGGCCAGAGGTGTGGGGCCGTAGACCGTAGGTGTGACACGCTTGTGGCAGCCAAACGTTCATTGTGACGATTGCTTTTTTATTCTTCGATGTGGGCTCTTCCTACCACAATATCTGTGCGCGTGTATTGGACGCTTTTCTTGCGCTCGATACAGGCGCACAGGCAGGGAAATGGGCTTGGAAGAACCCACAAGGGGTAGAAAACCCCATTGAGCAAAACTCTAGTTCGGTCTGCGAAATGACTAAGGGATGGCTGCTCGTTTGGAAAACGAGCTGCCCCCTGCATAGAAGAACGAGAAGGGGGGGGGACAACTGTAAAGAAAAAGGAAAAAAAAAAAAAAAGAAAGAAAGACTTGGAGGGGAGGAGAAGAGTTGAGAAAGAAGGGGCAGCCACGAATTCGTTCGTGACCGCGGTCCAGATGCACGACAGAGAAGCATATGGACCTTGAAGTGACAGCAGACTGAAATCAACAGTCTGCTGAAAATGGCTTGACGCAGCCACGAAGCCACCTGGCCGGGGAAAGTGGCCAGGTGCATAGCCAAAGCCTGGGACTTGATGTTCCTAGGGGAACATCAAGATTCTCAGCCCTCGATTGAAGTTCAGATCAAGGGTTAGGCTCAACCCCGTTTTTTTGGTTGAGCCTCAAGTGGTTGCCGACCACTCCAGCCCAGCTATAAAGCAGAGCTGGCCTACAACATCCTCACTCAGTTGAGGTGCTTTCCACATTCTGATTAAGTATGGAGTGGAGAGCAGCATTATGTTGCCAGAGTGTTGAGGGCCAACGAGTAAGAGAAGGAGTGGAGTGGAGCTCTGCAGTGAGAGAGGAGAGGAGAGTTGCCATAGCCACTGGGCTGCGCGGTGCAGGGGAGACTCTGCCCATTTTGCACGGCAACAGCAGGTCCTCGGCAAGCGGTGCAGGGAAGACTCTGTCCGTTTTGCATGGCGGCGGTAGGTCATCGGCAAGTAGTGCAGGGGAGACTCTGCCCGTTTTGCGAGGCGTCAACAACCATTTTAGAGCGACTTTGGGGTGATGTTGTTCGCTCAGCACAACAACGGCGGTGCTTTTTGGCCGAGACTCGGAAGCGCTACCGATTTTCTTGCGGCGGAGGCGCTGAGATTTTGGTGGTGGTTCGGAAGTGCTGCCGAATTTTTTGCGGCAACGACACTGGTTTAGTAGTTGTGGTGCAGAAGCGCTGCCAGGTTTCTGAGGCGGCGACCCTGGTTTTAATGGCAGTGGTGCGGAAGCACTGTCGGTTTTCACGGCGGTGGCAACAATATTTTTGCACTGATTACATAAAGCGGTGGTTGGGCATTGACGCAGGGAAGGTGCTGCTGACATGGTAGTGTGTTTTGAAGCGGTGTGAACGTGGCGCCGCAGTGCCGCGGTGACATTGAAGACGTGTAACAGCGACATTGAGACGTCGTCAGATTATTGGAAGTGATTATGTATTGAGGTGTTGTGGCAGGCGGTCGTCAAAAGAGAGTGGTGTGAATCACTTTGTTGACGGTTCGTTGTGATAGTTTTCTCATCTGAAGACAAAAAAGTTTATACGGTTTTCTTGAGTAAGCCGCATATCAACTTCACTCAAGGTCACCCGGTCAGTTGAAGGACTCAGGCTTTCCTTCACACCTGTGTGAATCCACACTTTACTTGACCCTGTTGTTTTGAACGTTCGAAAGAAAAGGTAGAGAAAATTGTGTGAGTCATGCATGTGAATAGGAAGGTCTGACGTGAATCCGGGATTGTACTATTTTCTTTTGAACTTGTTTTCTATGCATGTTGTGCAGGTAGGTAGAACGATGCTTGAAACGGAGATTGATTATGCCTGTTGGAGAAAAGAGAAGAGGATTGTCTTTTCTTTACTTCTCAACCGCCTACATGCCAAAAATGATTCGATGTTTTGAAAAACTCTAATTCTGTGTGCACCACAAAATGAGTTCAATTGAAATAAAGCAGATAAGGTCAAACGGATTTAACTTTCTCCCCATGATTGACTTTCTATCCCGAACGACCTTATCTACCTATACCTGTCCAAATTATTCTCGTTGTCTTTCTTCTTCAATTTCTTTTTCATCTTAGTTACCAAAAACTTATTAATAATGAGAATAGAAGAGACCTACACATGGCGAACAAAATATTTCTCTCTACGAAGCATCTAAGGCGGGGGTTCGTATGCTTTCGAAGTCGACCCTATTATCGACTTGGAGTGGATCCGATTCATCGGGGGTGGTACTCTGCCGACTCGGTGGTGACGGACCAACCTCTGAGATCCGAGACTTCGGGTTTGGGCGAGGTGAAGGAGTACCCACACGACCACTTCCTAAAAGGATGGATGTGTGTCGGAGACAGAAGAAGCTTCAGCCCACAAAAATAAGTAAGTAATGAAAGTGATGATTCTTTTTTTTCGCAGAAATAACGATTGAGGCTTTGCTTTAAGTAACTTGCCAATGAGGAATGAATACTTCATTATTCAAGGAACGGGAATAGTAATTATTGCCCAGGAGGACAAAGCAACCAACAAAATTTTTATTCGCCAAATAATATTTTCCTCCAAGCAAGTTGCATATGGTACGGAGGTGTGGTCAAACCGAGAGTTCAAACTTCGGCCAGGAACCAGATCACTTGTTGATCTGTATGGTAACAGTGGGATGTACTTACAGAAGTTATGGTTTAATAGGTATCAACAGACCCAACCGTAAGTTAAAGGTTAGGTTGTCCTTCCTAATCGTTCGTCAATATCGAGCCTCCGCCTTGGAAGCGGTGAAATAATATTATCTTGAGTCATATAGGCCGGGAAGAATAACTTTGGCAGATCATCTCATCAAGTTAAAATCCAATCTTGTGTGATTGGATATAAAGTGTATTGATTTTATTTATTTATTTTGTGGTCAGAGAGTTATAAAGGGACTAGAATTATATTGTGGGTTTCACGTTTGGTTGAGACTGTCCTAGTCGACTGACGTTCGTTCGTACCTAGGAGATCAGCGCCCTAGGGGACGGACAACATTCAAGTCCACTTGGCGTTAACCAAGCGTACCTATACTCCAGCGAGCGAGCAAACGCCCTCGGCTGACCTACCTCTGCAATTGCATGTAAAAGTTTTCGCATGTGGGTCAGTAGCTCGGTAGAGATACGCCCCTGAGGGTGGTGACAACCTCTAGGGAAGGTAAGATGTGTCCCACGAAAACCTATCTTGTCGTAGGGGACCGCGGGACGTACAACTGGCGCACCCGGTTAGAGCGGCGAAGGGGCAATGCAACCCCGTTCGTCTCGGAGGTTCGCGATATTATTTATGCATCGTCCTAAGTTGTCTCTGGTTTTGTTTTTATTTTAACTCCTGCGTGACATAGCAGGGAAGACTCCCCCGCTTTGCAAAAAGGCGGGAACCGATGTGCTCGACAGGTGGCGTCGTTGCCAGGGACAAAAACTATTTACCGTTGTCTCTAGCGAAACGACACTCGGGTAATATTGTTAAATGATATTATAACGTAGACTGAATGTTATTCGTAAGTTGGAAGGATCTGACCACTCATTATTTTGTTTGATAAAGTGGGTGGTACTAGGGAAATTTTTATCAGCCGGTTAAAATTGATCTCGTTAGTATTGAAATGATAAGATTGAAAGTCAAATGATTATTTCCCCTATTTTTTAATAAAGTATGTTGCCTTTTGAAGGACATCGTAATGATAAAAGGAAAATTTGCTTATATGAGCCCTCTCTTTGAAGGCACCGTGGTCATCAAATTCTTGCAAGCATCATAAGTTTATTTTTGTCTTGAATTTTATCGCCGAAAGGTTGAAGTCTGATATTAAACTTCTTTCGCGAGCGTCTGAGACTTGGGTTGAATTTGAGCGACTGATGCTAGCAAAGTTCTCGAAATCCCCTGAAGATAGGACGTTGAGAGGTAAAAGGAAGTTCGATAATGACTCTGACCTGTTGGAGCGACCTCGTAAGCTTACCAAAGTTGAAAGGGTTACGCGAAATTTGATCCGAGGAGGTCAGGGAACTTGTAGGAAAGCGATGCAAGCTATAGGGAGACACGAGTCGCAGGGAAACATTCGCACTACTTCAGAGAAAAAATTGAACCAGGATGAGTGTTTGAATCAGAGAGTCAAGGCAAGCAAAACTTTTAGGATTCACAAGCTTTAGAAATGCATATACTGTGGCTTTTGGGGTCATAAAATAAGATTTTGCAGACGCATTGACCACGATATTAGGGAGGGAATAATAAGCAGGCCAGAAGGTGGAGTCTGCAAAGATTGCAATCATGTGCTCGTCTTCCCTATTCAAAAGGAAGACAAATTTATTAGGGATGTTTTTTTTGACCGCATGTGGGGGAGATTGAAGAATTAGAGTAAATGTCATATTCATCTCCATCCTTCGGTCGGTCGTCATTACTACTTGAGTCCGGGGTACTTTTAAGCACTATTGAAAGGTCGATGATCTTATCATTCGGATACCTCGGTTATCTTGGTTTTTGGTATAAAAGTTTCCGGGGTTTAGTATTGGGAGGAAGACAGAATATAGGGAGGTTGACTTTTGATTTAATATATTTTTGTATGTTAATTGAATTTATATTACTGCTGATTTGAATTCTCTGAATAGTATGAAGTGGACATGGAGGAAGCTCTAACGTGACATCAACTAGGGGTTCACTAAATTTTCGTTACTCGGACGAACTCGTGTCATTAATAATTGACCACTTTTGTGAGATGGATGAATCTTTATTATGATAAAGGAAATGATTGAATCAGACTATTATAAAATTCCATGGGAAAGCATATTGTTGTGAATTGTTGTGAATTATCGTTAATTGTGTTTTTAATGAATTGAATGTAATGATTTTTTGTTCGTTGTCATGTTACGATATCTATCTGATGTAATTGTGAACTTTGTAGGTGGTAGTGAGGCTCGCGCTGGAGTTGTGCTCTTGGTCTATAGCGAGATGTTGTCTTCCGAATCCTGTGTGGTTTAAGGAAGGGAGGCTACACTATCATTGAAAGGGAGGAAGGTGTTGTAGCCTTATTAAGACGCTGCTTATAGAGGGGACGATTACTGTCGCGTACGAGAGAAGGAGTGATTACCTAATCTTGTATCAAGAAGGATCACTTCACCTCTACGGCCAAGGCCTAACTAACCTGGGTTGTGTGGGGTGAAGATATCTGTCTCTATAGGGAGAGGATTGATGAGGTTACGACGCTAGAATCAAAGGGAATGTGGTGAGGCTCGAATCTTAAGCGGGGTTTGATGTCGAGATGTTATCCTTATACGGATTACACCACTCCTCGACGCATATCGCAAAAGTTCAGAAATATCGGACATAATAGCTATGTGAGTTGTTTTTCTCTCTGAAGTTGGAATAAGAACAAAACTTGGACGAGGACTTTTGAATGAATGGTTGTTCTTTGAGTGGTTCGTTCAGACCTGTCTGAACAACTTCGTACAGGTTGATCTATTATAATATCAACCTGAAGGTTGTCGATTTTAGGCTTACCAGGGGCGAAATCTGGTAACCATTCAAAAAGACAAATTATTGGCCGCTAGTGGGATAATGCTGGGACCATTCTGAGAAAAATCTTCTATATTTTAGGCTTCCAGGGGCTGAATCTGGGTCCAAGTTTTAATTTTAGGCTTACCAGGGGCGGAATCTGGTACTATTCCAATTGATGAGTATAAAATTGTTAAGTTTAGGCTTCTGGAGACTGAATCCAATCTTGTTGTGTTTATATTTAGGCTTCTGGAGGCCGAATCCAATTTTGTTGTATTTATGGTAATGTTGCGAGAGTCAAATATAGTATTGTTGATGTACTTTATTTAGGCTTCTGGAGGTTGAATCCAGGTTGTTGGTGAAAGTTCCAGCTTTGTTCCGGACAATTGTTTTGTTGCTTTCATATGAAAATTTCATAAGAATCTAGACTTTATATTTTTGATGGTGAATGACGTGGTCGTCGTTCAATGGGGCCCGAGAACGCTATCGGGGCAGAAACCCTTACAACGGTATCTGCCTGGTGTTTTTAAATGTCAGACGATGTCCGACTTAGTAATTGGTTCTTCGGGCTTCATAACTTGATAAGATGGGTTATCTACCATAAGTTTATTCGAACTCGACTTATGACAAAAAAACCGGAACTTATTAAACCTAAGACCCGACGCCTACGGTATATGAATCGACGGTAAGAACTGGCAGCGTGACCGGTTTTCTTCCCATGTTTGGTAACGCCACACGGGCATACGGTGTAAAATATGATAATTTTATACTTATTATATCTAAAATAAAGATGTGAGGCTGCTAAGCCGCGCGATTCAAAACCTATAATGGCCAATTAAGACCTCCATGTGTGAAAGCGCGACCCCCCTTGGAAACCACGTACGACCTATGCGTTTCGATGAAGCCGGGCGTGAGCGGGCGGTACGCTGGCCTTGGCAGGGCACCTAGCTAGAGGACTCGGTGCCCCGCCAAGTGAGAAGGGGGTGGAGGTTTGGTTTGCCAGCAGGTCTAGGCCTCAGTGTATGTTAGGCTACAGGGCGACAACCTAGCAATTGGGCGAGCTCCTCTTATAGAGGAGCTGCTCCTATCACTGTCGTAGGTTACGGTATGGGACTGTCATCCGGTAGATACCAGGATTGAATCGGAGGAACCGCACCTCTGGGCTAACTCCTTTTGGAGCAACCCAAGGCGGTTAGGTGCGACCGATTTCGGTCGCACGATCACCAAGATCGCACGACTGAGATCTGCCGCGCGCAGATTAGCCTGGCCCCTGCGCAAGGATGGCACGCATAAATCGAGTTCCTAAGGACTCGAACTCGGGTCTGTGTTTCAATAGGTCGTGGGTATACCACGACGCGACGTGACCGTTGGTGAAGCCAACGAATTAAAAAAAAAAAAACAAAAAACAAAACCTCTAACTAAAATAATGCGCCATATGGCGCAAAGCGGATGTGACAGGGACTTAGAAGTCCCACGAAGTGTAACAGGCGCCCGAATTACGGGCAACCTTTCTATTTAAAAGGTAAGTTTTTCTTGTTCTTTTCTTTATTTTTCTAGATTTGTTTTAGATTTCTTTTCTTAGATTTCATTTAGATTTTTTCCTTTTTTTTTTTTTTTTTTTCTTAGATTTCTCCTCCGTGCCTGCGATTTGGTTAGATGCCCGTTCGTTTCAACGAACGGCCTGTAGGACCTATTACTGCACCTGAACCTGACGCTGTTGGCGTCTAGGTGTTGGCGCCAGTTCGGTCCTTTAGCGTTTTTGGACTTGAGGCTAGAGGTGTGGGGCCGTAGGCCGTAGGTGTGACTGGCTTGTGGCAGCCAAACGTTCATTGTGACGATTGTTTTTTTATTCTTCGATGTGGGCTCTTCCTACCACAATATTTGTGCGCCTGCATTGGACGCTTTTCTTGCGCTCGATACACGCGCACAGGCAGGGAAATGGACTTGGAAGAACCAATGAGGGGTAGTAAACCCCATAATTGAGTGTGACTCTAGCTCGGCCTACGAAATGACTAAGGGATGGCTGCTCGTTTGGAAAACGAGTCGCCGCCTGCATAGAAGAACGAGAAGGGGGGGGAACAAGTGTAAAGAAAAAGGGAAAAGAAAAGAAAAGAAAGAAAGATTTGAAGGGGAGGAGAAGAGTTGGGAAAAAAAAAAGGCAGTCACGAATTCGTTCGTGACCACGCTCCAGATGCAGGGCAGAGAAGCATCTGAACCTTGAAGTGAGAGCAGACTGTTCAAATCAACAGTCTGCTGAAAATGGTTTGATGCAACCACTTCGTGGCTGCACCTGGCCGAGGAAAGTGGCTAGGTGCATAGCCAAAGCGTGGGACATGATGTTCCTAGGGGAACATCAAGATTCTCAGCCCTCGATCGAAGTTCAGATCGAGGATTAGGCTTAGCCCCGTTTTTTTGGCTGAGCCTCAAGTGACTGCCCACCACTCCAGCCCAGCTATAAAAGCAGGGCTGACCTGCAACATCCTCACTCAGTTGAGGTGCTGCCCACATTCTCTGATTGAGTGTGGAGTGGAGAGCAGCATTATGGTGCCAGAGTACCGAGGGCTAGCGAGTAAGAGGAGGAGTGGAGTGGAGATCTGCAGTGAGAGAGGAAAGGAGAGGCTAGACATAATCAATCTCCGTTTCAAGCATCCTTCTACCTACCTGCACAATATGCATAGAATACAAGTTCAAAAAAAAAATAGTACAATCTCAGACTCACGTCAAACTTTCTTATTCACATGCATGACTCGCACAACTTTTTATACCTTTTCTTTCGAACGTTCAAAACAACGGGGTCAAGTAAAGTGTGGGTTCACACTGGTGTGAAGGAAAGCCTGAGTCATTCAACCGACCGACTGACCTTCAGTGAAGTTGATATGCGGCTTACTAAAAAAACCCGTATAAACTCTCGTCTTCGGATGAGAAAACTATCATAACGAGCCGTCAACAAAGTGATTCACCCCACTCTTTTGCAACGACCGCCTACCACAATACCTCTGAGTCAATACATAATCACTTCCAATAATCTGACTACATCTCAATATCGCCGTTATACGCCTTCAATGTTACCGCGTCACTGCGGCGTCACGTTCACACCGCTTCAAACCGCACTACCATTTCAGCAACACCTTCCCTATGCCAATGCCCAGCCACCGCTTTATGTAGTCAGTGTAAAAATATTGTTGTCACCGTCGTGAAAACCGGCAGTGCTTGCGCACCACTTCCGTTAAAACTAGGGTTGCCGCCTCAAAAATTTGGCAGCGTTTCCTCACCACGACTACTAAGTCAATGCCATTGCCGCAAAAACTTCGGCAACACTTCCGCACCTCAAAAAAATCGGCAGCACTTCCGAGTCACGGCTAAAAAGCGCCGACGTTGCCGTGCCGAGCGAACAGCATCACGCCAAAGTTACTTTAAAATGGTTGCCGACGTCGCGCAAAACGGGCAGTCTCCCCTGCACTACTTGCCGATGACCTACCGCCGCCGTGCAAAACGGGCAGAGTCTCCCCTACACCGCTTGCCGAGAACGTGTTGCTGCCGTGCAAAATGGGTAGAGTCTCACCTGCACCGCGCAGCCCGGTGATCCTCTTTTCTTTACTTCTTAACCACCTGCATGCTAAAATTGATTCGATGTTTTGAAAAACTCTAATTTTGTGTGCACCACAAAATGAGTTCAATTAAAATAAAGCAGATAAGGTCAAACGGATTTAACTTTCTCCCCATGATTGACTTTCTATCCCGAACGACCTTATCTACCTATACCTGTCCAAATGATTCTCGTCGTCTATCTTCATCAATTTCTTTTTTATCTAAGTTACCCAAAAATTATTAATTATGAGAATAAAAGAGACTTACTCATGGCGAACACAGTCTTTCTCTTTAGGAAGCATCCAAGGCGGGGGTTCGTATGCGTTCGGAGCCGACCCTGTTATCGACTTGGAGTGGACCCGATTCATCGGGGGTGGTACTCTGCCGACTCGGTGGTGACGGCCCAACCTCTGAGATCCGAGTCTTCGGGCTCGGGCGAGGGGAAGGAGTATCCACAAGACCACTTCCTAGAGGGATAGATGCGTGTCGGAGACAGAAGAAGCTCCAACCCACAAGAAGAAGTAGGTAATGAAGGTGATGGTTCTCTTTGCGCAGTGATAACGACTACGGCTTTGCTTTAAGTAACTTGATGATGATGAGCCTTCTCATTTGAAGACCCTCTCTTTCCAGGTCCTCCCAAATCACTTCCATGAGCACTCCTTCGCAGGTTAGAGCAATATACCTCCACTCCTACAAAAAAAAAATCCCCAAAAGGAGATATATACCCCCACCCCTACAGATAAGTCGACCCTGTGGGTGTGGGAGCAATCCTGTCAACATCCGAGAGTCGGATCATTCGAGAACCCCCTCCGTTATACCTTGCCAGTGATGTTTCCACTAGATCATTTTTTTTTTTTTTTTTTTTTTTTGAAATAGC
>BFEA01000546.1:562677-578866 GCA_003427395.1 Chara braunii | reverse complement strand
GGGGGGGGGGGGACTGCCAAGACGTGACTAGTTCTTTTTGCCCCTTTACCCAGCCCCGACGAACGCATTGCAGCAGTACCGCAGCGAAACCCCGCTGTCCCGCTCTTTCAGGCCGGAGTGGTCTCCTTTTTGGCCACCAACAGGCATTCTCACATCAGGTTACGGCACCAAAAGCGAGGACCTGCTGTGGGACTCACAACATAAGCCCCGGTAAGGCGGGTCTTAGCGCGGATCTTGGTAGTAGTAGCAAAGATTTCAATGAGAACTTGGAAGACCGAAGTGGAAAAGGCCCCCGCGGGTGGGTACAGCTCCCTTGAGCATGGATGTGGCTGCTATGGAGACCCCCGGAACACCATAACGGGGTACTTCGGCGCAATCCCAAAACGGTTTGTGGCCACACTCCATGCCTCCCCCGGTGAATACAGCACACCCCCGGGCGACCTCGCCGGACCCGAAACGTAGATCGTACATAGTCAACATCACCGGCCCCTATACCCGGCGTCATGTCTTTATTCAAAAGACACCGGGACATAAAAATGAATATCAATGACGATAAATAATAGAAATATTTAGAGTCTTTAAACCTCCTGCGTCATTCCGACGCCACCACGACAAAACCAAAGGGGACAGCCCCGCCGGGGCCTCAACCCCCTCGGTCCCTTCGCGCCACTCTGACATTTCCGCGTCGTCGCCGCTTGATCTCGGTCCTTGATCCTCTCAGATGAAAGTCCGATGCCGTAACCGCTGATGTAGAGCCCAAGTCTGAGTTTGGTTCTAACGGGCGCCTAAATAAACGGACACAGCGCGACGCGCCGACCTACTGAAACGCTTTCAGAAGTCACATTGTTGTCGATGCCGTCCTCCGTACGTACGCACAGGTCACAGACAAGCATGTTAACCAACGAGACGTAATCTTTTTAATCCCTATTTAATCAGAAGAGAAAAATCTGGATGGCGGTCACGCCGACTCTTTAATCATCAACAAATAAGAAGATCACGCGCGCCTAAAAAATCCGCGCGCCCACACACTCTCTATCCTAGCCAACCATCCGGTCAGCGTTGGTCACAGACGCAGCCGCGCCTCACACATAATACTAAATTTTTAACCAAAGTTATTTTCCATTACTTGCAAAAACCAGGGCGGATATCCTTGTAAGGGTATTCGCGCCGACAGCTTACCGGACCATATTAAGCGACGTCCCCGTCGCTTTGCCAAATCAGAAAGCTGTAAATTCACTCGCACTTCAAATGCTGACGAGAACAGAACCAATCCGATTAGCCGAAAGACTTAGGTTCGAGGCCTCCAACAATCCGTGTCCACACAGCTATATGCTGCCAGAGTTTTAACCTGGGTCTCCATTGCCCTGACACTAGGACGCCGGTGTATTACGCATCAATACTACAGCATAAGTTCCAAATGCCACCTCAAACCGTCCTCTCCCCTTTGTCTTAGACAAACGCCAGCTTCTCGTTGAGTGTCCCGGCTAGACTCTTTCTCGTAAGCAAAGTCATACCAAGGGACGCGGGCCTTAAATGAGACCTCGGAAGACACTCCTGCCTTCCTCCCGAAAATCCTCACAATCAAGCACATATACGTATATACACTCAAATCTCATCTCGACTCCTTCTCTAGTCTAGTACATAAATGCTAGGTTTCCATCCTGGCCCACCATAGTCTGGTTGATCGAGCCAGATCCACGACCTACCGCATTGTTATCTTAACGACAGTTCCTTCGTTGGTTAAGCATTGATAGGTATCCTCCTTATAAGCATTCAATCAGGACTCCCGAAGGACTCGACTCATATTCCCCTCCATCCCACCGGAGTAATTTCCCTGGGGCGTGCATAACCCCTTAAACTCTTACCCCGCTGGTAGACGTGGGTCCGCCGCCAGGTTGTGCTGGCTTGCAACCATCCAATAGGGGTTGCGCCCTAGAGGTGCTAACCTTCACCGTTTAGCTTGGTATTCTTCAATATGCCTTGGGATTAGCACAAGTATCTGAACGGTGCGTCGCAAAACAGACCACAGGCCCACTGCGAGACTACGCAGGGGTCTTTCTCACCTTAAAGGCGTTTACCTGCTCCCTACGGGACAACATAGGAAGCATGGCCCCTTTTCACAATCACAAACAAGTTCACCACCAGGCTCATACACAAGGCCGTGGCCTGCTGACTTGATCAGAGGCAGGAACCCACACATCCCATGACTATGCACCAACTTGCAACCTTCTCAGTTCCACCAAAAACCCAAACCGTAATTTTGGTTCCTCTCGCCAGTTTCAATCAGCTCAAACACTGCTTACCATGCGCTTAGATCTATTAGCCATGTTTCGCACGAACGAGGTCTCTCTCAGTAGGTCTCCCAACCATCCCTCTCTTTCTAAGATGAGCTATCACACGACCCCTTTTTAAAACACCTCCCTTCAAGAGATGAGTCGTCCGGTAAACAACACTACCCCCTTCCTCAAACTGAAGGGGTCTCAACCATAAAACAACTCAAATTGAGAGGCCTACTTATGAGCCCTCTCCACAACTCAACCACGAACCAACTCAACTGGGGGGCCTGCTTATGGGCCCTTTTCACAACTCAACCGCAAAACATCCGGCATGGTAAGTATTCGAGTCTCAAAGACTCGCAAAGTCTCTTAGGATTCTCACACTTTTGTCACACAACAGCTGCACTACCTCTCCTTACACTTGGCCCTATCACCCGGCCGCCGGCAGATCGCACGAGTGTACCGGAGAGTAGACAGGTCACCTCCATTCATTCTCACAAAACCCACACAAAATCACCATTCATCAAGATAAAGTCCACACATGTGAGAGTGATTGTGATCGTCATATACAAAGAAATAATATCAGACAACGTTCCAGCTCAGATACCCTCAGGGGTATAACATCCCAACTTCAAACGTGAACCAAATGCCCTCAAGTTACATATGCACGCCCAAAGCCGAACAATCTCAACTCATTATCGTACCAGCATCACACAACGAAAGCCGCGTCCCCCCCCCTAACAAGGACTAGTACTGACACAGTCCTGGTCAGGATGTAATCATATCCCTCGAATCAGAGGGATCCAAGTAATTCAAAACATATCCAAATCTTGAACAAGGTAGGACTAAGCCCTCCCTCCGTGTCTCAATCGCTTGAGACTAAAATTTGGTCTAGAATCAAAACACTGTACATATTGCCCTCGCTTACCTAAAACCTAAGTCCAAGACTACCAAAATTCCTTGCACATTCTATACACAAATGCATGGATGCACATGCCCTTGTAGCTCAGGGTAGTATGGCTATGAGAAAATTTAGCCCTCAAGACATAGTCCCCCTTGTCCCGGATCCCAGGGCAATGTTTCTAAACATTGGTCTAGAGGGAGTCAAAGATCACAATCAAAGTCAAGTCAGCCCTTCTAATAGGATCACATCCTCATATGACCTCCCGACGCACGCAAGCGTGCCCTCTGAGCCATACCCTCATCCATATTTGCCTTCAGCAGTCCATACATGCGCGAGGCTCGTTTCCATGCTTGGGCCACGCTCCTGCTATCCTACCTTCAAACAGTCGCAGGGGCTTTAGAAGGGTATTCGTCCAACCCCACCCTAGAGCCTCCTATGATCCATCATATATACACAAGTCTCACGCAGTGCACCTTTAGGTTAGGGAGTTTACCTTCTCCCACATCAAGGTTTCCCCTCAAGTCCCTCAGATCTCTCTCGTATATACAACCATCCGGACCTTAAACAGGGCGTAGGTCTCGTCTTTTCTTCTCTCACCCAATAGGTCCAGGGAGATAGACCCTTATTTAAAACTCATCTCCCCGCTCTAGTCACTAGAGACATATCGATAACACGATCGGAGGGAGACCTAAGATACCCCCCATATACAACTATTCTATTGGGGTCTCTTTTGCCTACAATTCAGGCCGTCTTACCGGACCATTATTATGAAAACCCCTCTCCCTCTGCACGTCGCATCTATTCAAATGGGGTTTTCTTGCTTATCTCTGCAGCCTCCTCAAACTTCCAGGCCCTTCTCACCCAAACCCGTCTTCTTTACAACTCATCCCTGCAACCCATCTTGATACATCTTGTCGACTAACACATAGGGGCTCAGTCCATACAACTGGTTGGTCCGCCATCCTAGCTCTCATCTTCGCCTATGTGCACATTGCCTACGAGAGATACACCCTAGCAGGATACATGGACACTCCCTACCGGCCAATAGCGGCACGAACCTCCTCTCAGTCTACAACTCCTTCATTTGGGTCGTAAGAACTTGCATAAGCATCCACTACATTGACCAGGTTCTTAAGCTCCTGGCTATGGGGCAAAAACTTTCGGTCCAGGTACAACCCATTTATCAACTCGCACGTGTACCTTGCATATCCCCACTCTCGCACCTTCACGGCAGCCTCTGCTGCGGCCTCTACCCTTGCCTGTCCCCCAAACATTCCTCTATCAAGAACCCTGGCAGGACAACTTCCAATGAGGCTGAGAGAAGTGCAAACTCTTCGGCGTGCTTGACCTCTACACGGGTCTCCACTTGCTCCTCTCCCTTCTGGACCCTGTCATTCGTCCTCTTTGCTGCAGCTTTCTCAGCTACCCTCAAACGACTCGCCAACAAGCTCCCATGCCCAAGCGCCAACTCAATCCCATGTAAGGCCCAAACGAAGAAGACACATACGAAGTCACCCTTACGATCGCACAGTTCTGACAACCATCAAAGTCGGACTCGATCCAGGCAAAAATACCCTTGCCTATCAGTGCGCCCCACCAAGAAGAGATGTACTCCCCCTCCCTGACTCGCCTCGACAAAGAAATCTCAGGCCCATCTTCCCCCTTGACAGGCGGGGTCACACTAGGATCTTCCTTCACATAAGGCATCCTAAGTTGCCTTTGCTACGATCTGGGTTCTGCCCATCACCGAAAAACGTCCAGCATGCGCTTTCTGTTATCATGTTGGTAATCATACTCTACCATCTTGCCTCTAAACCCTTATCCCCAGATCATCTTTCCCTAAAATCGTTCATTTCCAGCATCTGCGACCACCCAGCGTAGGGAAAATTTTATTGGTAATATACCTTGTGATAACATTTTCGCAAATACAAACTTCATAATAGTGATTACGCATAAGGAATGGTATATTATTTAAGTAACGGATGCCAATAATGCCCTGCTGAGATTATCCCGATACTCATTACGTACGCGCGTAGGAGAGTCTATTCGAAACAACCGATTATACCGAAGAGAGTCTTTTGCACAAATATCCATCTGAAATAAAACACCAAATACCCATCGATAAAACCCTCGAATCATAATTCAGTCATTAGTCAAATATCACTTTTATCACCCAGGAACGACACAATATACACGTCATATAGGCAGGTACCCCAAATATGAATCCGAAATGCAGTACAACCCACAGTAACTAGGATATACTCGTAATCACGATCACAACATGGTAGAGACGACTTATTTGCAGGGGTTGTAACTGAAGAGCACAATACGCTTTATACATAACAACATGAAGCCAACCCAACTGCGAACCATATAACAAGATAACTCTCAAAACGTATCTTAGTTTATACAAGACAGAATAAGACTGACAATAAGTAATTAGAATGATACCATTGTTACCTCCTTCATCTCTTAAGCGAAGCATATAGTGCAGAGGGGCGGTGTAATCTTCTTGAGATAACATCTTGACTCCTGAGCCCCGCTCTAAAGATCAAGCCTTACCGCAACCCTCTCTGATTTCAGCGCTTGCACCTCACTGAACCTAATCATGGTCAGATGGTCAGCCCCATTCATTCCTGTCAAGATAAAGGATAGCAAGTGCGCGCCCTTACAAATATGATGACCTTGCTTAATGCGAGGCGAACCTAGATCGCTACTCTCGAACCGCCCTCACTAAGCAGTAGCTGTTCCGCCTGGCCATCACAGCCTCAACGAAGGTAGCAAGCCCTTTCCTCCTCTCTCAACAGAGATAATGTAGTCACCCTCCTATCATAGGATAGGTAACAACACCCCACTAATGGACCAGGAACATAATTCTGGCGTGGGTCTCACTATCATCCTTGAGACTGATAATCTGCTTCCTTAAGCCCCAACAATCAGGTAACAACTCAATAACACACTTCCATTCAGGACACATCATACACGCTGATTGACTCTCTTAAGGAAGAACCACCTTCCTCAGAAATGAGTCACCCTATTCACCTCTGGTCCCATGCCAGATGTGGGTTTCATGCAAGGTCTGTGTTCTCTTTTGGAAGACAAATCCATATATACACCATTAATCAACCACCAGAACAAAATAAAATGAAAGCACACATACCCAGATAGCCCAATAAACCATCATAAAAACAGATACACCTATATCACAAATACTTAAACATAGGTCTCTCTTCGGATTGGTCACACCACTAACCAAGTAACCTACTACCTCTCAACCTTTATTGACAACCATAACTAGACAATCCCCTAGATGACTCACCTTACCGCCAACTGCTACCATTAGGGGTCGAGGCTCGGTACTCATCGCAGTACCCATCACACCACAACTTACTATGTACTCATAAAAGACTTTGGCAATTAGATCCTCCTTTAACTCAACCCTCATTAGTCATCCTCTTATCCACGATGCTTACATACCAAAAGTTTCCCCTAAAACGGGGCTCTAACGACCATGGGAGGACGCCTCAACTTAACACCTCTACTTCCCAAAGCAGGCTTAGCTCAACACTCACGTAATCATAAGTCAACTAGCCTCGCGGCTTTGACGGTCACTAATAAGGCTTGCCTCCATAGGGGACATACCCACCAATGCTGATGTTGCCTCGACTTAACCTAGGCCGCATCAAACGTGCCACGTATCACCTAATCACTTAAAAATACGCAAGATAGCAAGGTGCTCCCTGAAACAGCTGCTACATGAGTCAAAGTACGTGGGCGTACAACTTAGCATTTCCTCCCTCAAGCAAAACATGCATACGCTTAAAATCAGCACTTTAACACTTAGACCATAACCTGAAGACACT
Source organism: Chara braunii (assembly GCA_003427395.1). Taxonomy (NCBI): domain Eukaryota; kingdom Viridiplantae; phylum Streptophyta; class Charophyceae; order Charales; family Characeae; genus Chara; species Chara braunii. The sequence goes on along the minus strand of BFEA01000546.1, from coordinate 571,823 downwards.
CCCAACGATGACCAGGATATCAAACAGTAGACCATGTACGTCCAAGGAGAACTTCTCCTTTTTGCCTAGTTCTCACAATCGCATACCCGGATGTCGTTCCACCAGAGACAACGGTAGGCAACCGTCATCCCCGGCAACAACGCCACTTGTCGAGCGCATCGGTCCTGCACCGCATGTGGCAGCGTGGGACCCTCTCAGCCGCGTCACAGAGGAGTTGGACCAACCTTGCCGCGAACACAGAAATGGAGCTTCCTTAGGCCGCTCCGGCTGAGTGCGCCAGCCATATCTCTCGCGAGCCCCTACGACAGGATAGCGCCTACGCGAGACACAACTTACCTCCACCTTACGGGAGCTGTCACCTCCCTTCGGTGGGCGTATCCCCACTGAGCTACCAGTCCACAATACGAAAGCTAATCGGTTGCAATCGCAAAGGTGGACCAGCCGGGGGCATTTCTCGTTCGATGTAGCATAGGGGGTACGCACGGTAATACGCCTATCGAACTCACAAGCGAACTGACATCTTGGGGGGCTGAAGTCCCAAGCGCGGCTCGTCGTCGGTTTACTAGAACACATCCCACACACCACGCGCACACCACTTTACGAACATAAAAATAAAACACACACGCACGCGCATACAACACGACACAACACAAACAACGCGACAACGCTCCTGGTCCCTCGGTAGCCAACCCATAACTTTTTCATGCGAAAATCAAATGGGCGTCCCGTGCGAGGCTTTGTATAAAACCGCGCTGACGCAGGGCCTACTCATATCGGCTAGCAATGCAAACGTACACAAGCGGTCACAATGATGGCGTACTATGTAGTACCCATACTCACGAGGTCCTCGTTAATCTCGGGGGTCGCGTTCGACACTCAACAGTCGGCTGACACGCGCCTTGAGGGTTAATCTCTCGACGTCAGACAACCGCCATGCGAGGTTGAAGACCACACACCCTCTTCTGCACTCTGTGCAGAGTGGGTGGTACACAGGTCCATACATGTGGTGGCAGTCGTTTCTTGCGGCCCTGGGTATGAGTCCTACCGAAGGCCTGGGCAGAAGTCAAGGTGTTTGACTTTGACGGCTGCCACGGACTATAACGTCCAACTATAAAGCTCCCAAAAACAAAGGATAACAGAGGGTCTGCCTTTTCTCTTAATCCATAATCCAACTAACCCTTATGCACAACTACAGTAGGTCTCTCAAATACTCAGGGCACTTATAAATATATAAAGGTTAATTTTATAGGACGATCAATTCTCACAGTCACAGTGGGGCTCCTCTCAACCATATATGTATGTAATTGCAGGCAATCACATCCAGAGTCCGAACCACAAACGCACCTGCAATCACATCAAAGATTCATCCAGAAGTCCACGCACTACACGGGGTCAACTTCAACCATTCCTTGCACTCATACCCCTCGCTTTAGCCATACAAGCTTCACTCGTGCAACTCTTAAATAAATACTAAGTATTTTTTTTGGATGGCCATTCAATAAAGTCCGAGTGAAAATACAATGAAACAATTCAAATCACAGACTAAAGTCTTTAGGTTGAATGACAGGAGTGAATTGGAGTTGAATCGTAAACCGACGAATCGGCAACCGACTTGTTATCAGTGATAACAGAAGATGATCCTCTTAGGATCAAACTGACACTAGTCCAAGTCCTAAATCAATCGACCAAGAAGACCTATAACACAAGACACGTCAACCCCCAAGCTAAAATCATAAGTGTATGGAGAATACAACTCCGTAACACATTCTCACAAAAAATCCTTCTGATTGGCTAAGCCTGAATCTACCTTTAAGCAGTGCCCAAAGCAAAGGTAGACCCTGGCATTATCCCCCCATATACAAAGTAGATCGCCAGAATCGCCACTTGTCAAAATATAATCTATCTCCTTCAAATCAAGAAAATTTCGGCAGCGCTTCATGTAGGAAAAATGTCTTTTTAGAATTCATATCAGCCCGAATATGAAACCAGATTTAGTCTTTGACTTTCCAAAGTCAAATTTTGCCTAACTCCCTGAATTAGCAAAAATTTGGGCCGCACTCCCTATAAAAAAGGAGACTTTCCAGATTTTTACTAAGTCATATATAAACTTCAAACAAGTTGAACTTTGACCAGTCAAAATTTGACTAACTCCTTGGATTTGCAGAAATTTCGGCAGCGCTTCCCGTAGAGAAAGTAGCTTACCAAAATTTATACAAAGCGAAGTATAACAAAAGATCCCAGAGAATGCGAGAATTGATCTAAGTAAAAAAAACTTAGCTCAGAAAAATGCAGGAATTGGCCTAACTCATATCGCTCTAGCACGTGACGAGCGTCTAAAGCAACTACCTGTCAACTTGAAACTCAAACCAGGTAGTAATCTCGCTCAGCCACATGCAACGTCAAACCACAAGGGTAAATACTCTCACCAACCCGAAGTCAACTTAGCAAACAATAGTTCGTGTCTTTCGGTAAGTTACCTATTTATACCCAACTTACATAGGACGTAAAATCAAGCCATCCAATCTTATGGAACATGCCTGACTCAACCATCGAGTATACACGAACAGGTTGCACCACTACTTCTCTCTTCTTTTGGGCATATGACTAAGTTGTTCATCTTAGAAACAAGGCTTAGTCGCCCTGAACTGTTTAACATCCAAGTTATATATACCTCTCCGAGCTTAGTATTCAAACGTCGGGCATAGGACTTAGTTGTTCATCTTAGAAACAAGGCCCAACCTGCCCAAGGTTACCTTCAGTTAAACTCTTAGTTATACTCTCTTCATTTCATGATAAGCTATAGCCAGGCCATCCAATCTTATGGAACCCGTGCCTTACTAGCCTGTTCATAGATAAGATAGTAATAAAATATAACCAAATTATATTCTTTAAGGTTCCAGCATGTGTGAGGTATTGAGTAAGCCAGGTTCGTTTCTCTCTGATCCAGCTGTGTGCGGTGTCGCGCGCGGCGGTCCCACACCCAAACGTAAAGTAAAGTTTTTGGTGTTGGACCTCACGGTCGTGTCACGTAGGAGTTTCTTGGTTACTTCACGAAATACCAACTCCGACCGTGCGCGCGTGCTATACCTCTCGCGACTCCCTACGACAGGTTAGGGATCCCACGAGGTACAACATTACCTCCATCTGCGGGAGCTGTCACCATCCCTTAGGTGGGCGTATCCCTGCTGAGCTACTGACCCACATACAAAGGCTTTTACATGCAATCGCAGAGGTAGGTCAGCCGAGGGCGTTTTCTTGATCACCGTAGCATAGGCATACACGCGGTAGAACGCCTTAAGACTGACCCGTATGTCGAGCCCCGAGGTGCCAACTCTCCGGACCGACTGTCTTAATCGGGTCGACTTCTCGGACAGTCTTCCACGCTTAGCTAACCATGACTCTATGTTTCCTTTGTTAACCTTATGAAATGTCAGAGTCAAGCCCTTAGTAATCTCTTATTCTTCCCAAAAGAAGTCCCAGACAAATGACTTCCTGGATACCGACAAAACCTATTATCTCACTCACAGATATGTATATAAGTATGTATATAATATCAGGGGAGCTGAATGAGCGGTGAACCTCACTCTCACAGTTGTTGTGTCCTGCTGTCCGAGTATCCCAGGTGATCCCAAACTCAGAAGACAAATCAATGCTCCACACCTTTGCAGATGCACGAACCACATGCAAGCATACAGAGGCAGACACAGAATGCGCTACACGCGTCAACCTTTAATCCATTCATTGCATGTCACTCACGCCCCAAACCCTTGAAAACAACATTCCTTCCTAACCCTGACTCCATTTTACCTCAGCCCCATACATTTTCGAAGACTTCAGAGTGTGATTTGGACAATTTAGGCATAGATACAGGGGGAAGATTTACCTGTTCCCTTCTTAGGTCTTGTCTTAGGTGTGGGTGTCAAACCATGGTGGAAGTTGAGTCAGAGTTCTACCGACCTGTTATCCACAGATAACAAAATTGCTGCTCTTACAGATTCTCCGTAAGTTCTTCGAAGTGTCGAAACCTGTAGACACAACACAGTCCAAGAGAATCTTAACATCTCTCTTCCTAACTGAGATCTAGAAAATTTCTTCTAGACTCAGTGTTCCCTGTCTGACTCCTACTATTCTTAACTAATTGTTTGGGCTGTTGCCCATTCCGCTTCAGGTAGTGAATAATAATTCACTCCCCTTTTACTGTCACGACAATTCTCCATACCCCTTTTCACTATCTCATTCTTATCTCTTTTGGGATTATCCTATCTGAGGTCCCTTTCCTTCTCCCAACACACATGATCACATCATTAATCTAACTTGTGGAAAAAATCTCATGGAAAGGAATCAGATGAATGGATAGTCCTTTCTCTAAGCCAAGGTTTCACTTATCCCGTTTCAGTAGAATCAGAGATAGTTAGTTAGGACTGAACAATGCAGATTGTGGAGAAGGTTAGAGGTGGTATGGCAGACCATTCAGGATATATGATATATCCACTTGTTACTGGAACTTTGTTGGACAAAGGCAACTCAGTGGGCCTTGACCCCTGTGTGCCAAGCACATTTGAGCGGTAGGCTTATCCTATGGCTAGCCACTGATAAGGCAGGTGTCCCTGAAACCTCACAACTTCTTATATCGGACTAGTCACTGATAAGACATGATTCCCCTGCTACTCTTATCACTGACTAGCCCTCAATAAGGAGGGTACCCAAGGATCCTTACTACTTTTATCACTAACTAAGCCCTATGATGTTCATTGATAAGGCATGTGTCCTTAAAACCTCACAACTTCTTATATCGGACTAGTCACTGATAAGACAGGATTCCCCTGCTACTCTTATCACTGGCTAACCCTCAATAAGGTGGGTGTCCAAGGGTCCTCGCTTACTCTTACCACTGAAAAAAATGTTAGGTTTAATCAATGATAAGGCATGTGCCCTTGAAACCTCACAAATCTTATATCAGACTAGTCACTGATAAGACAGGATTCCCCTGCTACTCTTATCAGTGGCTTGCCCTTAATAAGGTGGGTGTCGAAGGGTCCTTGCTTACTCTTACCACTGAAAAGAATGTTAGGTTTAATCAGTGATAAGGCGGGTGTCCTTGAAACCTCACAAATCTTATATTAGACTAGTCACTGATAAGACAGGATTCCCCTACTACTCTTATTAGTGGCTTGCCCTCAATAAGGTGGGTGTCCAAGGATCCTTACTACTCTTATCACTGAAAAGAATGTTAAGTTGGATAATGATAAGGCAGGTGTCCTTGAAACCTCACAACTCTTATATCAGACTAGTCACTCATAAGACAGGATTCCCCTGCTACTCTTATCAGTGGCTTGCCCTCAATAAGGCGGGTGTCCAAGAGTCCCTGTACTTACCATTGACCAAGCGTAAGGCTCATTTGGAGTTAAGGCAGGCTTCCCTGCTATTCTTACCTACACACAAGTCTTACCTATGGCTCAAGTCATCGCCTTTGATGGCATTCGAGCCCTGAATCGTTGTTAGTTTGGAGACTTATTGCTGGATCAGATGAATAATGAGCAATGATCGGTGGGATTCATGATAGTTAATTATGGCAACTCAAACCAAGGTTTTCATCATGTGTTTGGATGGGATATAGAGAGAATGATCGCGAGAGGTCTGATAGCCTGTATCCATACCTCCGATTTATGCCCATAGCCAGATTGTTGTATCCAGAAGCAATCAGTTTCACACTCAGCCACCTTTTTTCTCTACCCGCAATCCACGACTTTAAGAGTTTTGATTATGACTCCCTAACCCTTATGATCATTGTCACGACGATAACCCGTATGAGACAGCATCTGGGTCGAAGCAACGTACCTTGCCATTCCCTGCCTCCAGAGTTCCGCCTGAACTCCGGCAGAGCTCCGACAATCGCCCTGTTACATGGATCAATTGAGGAATGAGAGCCCTTTGTGTATGAATCCTGATCTCAGTAAACCATTGGAACATAGTATTTTCACCTACGTTGCTTGAAGGTAGTTGTGTACTCATGTGGGGTTTAGGCATAGGAAAGCAAGGAGGATGAAGGAGGTAAGAGTCGTCATACTTGTTGGCGCCCCTCCTTCGCTCCGTTGCCTCGCATCCCTGTCCGATTAGGATTCTTATTCTAGTATGCGATCTCAAATGATATAATATAATAATAATACTAATAATAATAACAATAATAAAAATAGTAAGAATAATAATGAAACACTAATAAAATAATAATAATAATAATAATAATAATAATAATAATGATAGTAATAATAATAATAATAAAATAATAATGATAATAACAATAATGATGACAATATCAAGGGATTATCAAGACGAATGATATCAAAATCCGGATTGCGAGATCACACAATCGTGTGAATAGTCATATATAAGCAACGAGTATCATAGCTCTGCGCATTCAGCCAAACAGAGCAATACGATGTAGAAGTGAGTCAAGCTCAAGTTTTCAGGCCCATGTCAACCCCAATGCCCTAACCTATTTCACTCCACAACTTTACCTGCGGTCCCTTCCTTCTTTCTCTCTTTGCGCCCCTTTGTTGTAAGTATGTCTCCTTTCTCTCCGCGTCATTGTGCATCACAGCGCTGTTGTTCTCATGTAGGAGAAGGGTAATGAAACGAATCTGCTAATAATAGTAATAATAATAACTATAATAATATTACTAGTTAGTTACTAGGGACATGAATGTAGACGAAGCACTGAAATTCTCCTCGCAGATCACATGATCAGTCCAAGTAGCCAAAACAAAGAGTAGATAGCATAATGGAACCAAGTAGCCACCCTTTTGAAAATGATACAGCAGGTTTGTAATTCAAGGTCCAAGTCTAAATGGCAATACCAACAGTATATCCCCAATCTCCCTCTTTTGATTGACGCATAGTGCTTACACCGGGGAATGCGCCGGTGTCCCAATCATATTTGTTTTCCTGGTGTGTCTTTCACGCGGTATTGCCTGTCCACCCGAGATTGTCCGTTCGCCCGGTATGTGTGATCACCCGGTATGTCTGATCAACCGGTATTGTTTGTTCGTTTTTCCCTATTCCCTGCTATGTGCGTGTGTGTCCCAGTGTATGAGTGTGTCCTACTGTATCTGTGCGTGGGACACGTGATTGTGTATCCGCCGCAGCATATCTGAGCGTCGGTCTTTGGCTGTTTGTCCCAGACAGTTGCGTTTGTCTGGCTCAGACTGTGCCCGTCTGTCCCAGTCCATTTCTGCAAGTACTACGAGGGGCCGTGTGCACCATGGGACGACGGAAAGGGAAGATCAGCAAGCTGCAGAAGTATTAGTCAAGAGACAGCGGCCGACCTTTGATTCATTCCCACTCCGTAAGCCATGCGGAAGCGCTGCTGCCACGTACCGGGCGTCTTTGTGTATGCCACAATGGCAGTGTGCCCCGTGTGTCACTGTGAATCTGCGACTGTGAGATCAGAGTGTCGTGTGTGCGACATTCAGTGCTATCCAATGTGCATGAACAGTGAATGGTCAGGCGCTGAGTCGTCGTAATTTTCAAAAGTGAACCCGTACCTGGGTTCCCATATCTCTGAGTTTTTAGTGGTACACATCACCAGTTTGCTGCGTTACTGTTCGCATGCATGAAGGTAAAAATCGGGTCTGAGATACTACTACTTCTAATAATAATGATAATAATAATAATAATAATAATAATAATAATAATAATAATAATAATAATAATAATAATAACAGAAAATAAATGTTAAGGGACATGAATGCGAAAAAAGTACCGAAATCCACATTGCAAATTCTCACCGAAGTCAAGGTAGTTAAAGCCAAAGCAGATAGTACAATGGAACTGAGTAACCATCCAATTGAGAACAATACAGATGAATTTTGAGTCAATGTCCAAGCCCATCAGGGCAACATCAACAGCATAATCCGATGTAGCTCTCTGTCTGAATGGTGCCAGGCGCCCTACCTACTTTATAGACTAATACTACAGCTACGACATGGAAGCACCCAGACAACTTGTCGACCAGCTAACGAAGGCGTCAACACCAAGGCCGACTTCCACCTTCACCAGGTATGTGTCTTCTTCATCCACACTCTCCCTTCACAACCCACAGTGCCCTTTACTTCTACTGCACTCCCATGCGGCCCGGCTATGGCCGCCAGTGCCCCCTATGTGCGAGCAGCGCCCTACACCCTAGTGCTAGCCTCCCTCATCAGCGCAGCGCAGCTCCGCACCTCGCAGCACCTCGCATTAACGCAGCATGCTTGCATGTCTGCATTGTCCAAGGTCCCTGCTCAATCACACTCTCTTCCTACATGCCAATGCTATGCGTGGGCGGCCTGCCTTGAGCTTGCGTTTCAGTCCCAGACCCTGCGCCCATGCCCAACCCCGACGTGGCCCCGGCTGTGCAGTTGTGCCCTTTGTGTCATGGCCTTTGTCCAGATGCAGACCCCTATCCCCGTTTCCCCATGGTCTGCTTGGCCTCAATGACGACAAGGCTGCTTTCCCATTGGTCTGCGATGGCAATGCCGCTTTCCCATTGGTCGACATCCATTGTAGGATGTGTCAGCCTCCCCTGGCCTGTGCCCAGGGCTTAACCAACTGAGGCCCTGGCTCAGGTGCTTCCTCGCAGGAGGCTGGGTTCCCCGATGCACTTCAACCAGCTGTTGTGTTGCACTGTCGAATACCCTACTCAAAGTTTTGAAGAAAGGTCGTTCGTGGACATTCTGACCAGCCTTCACTTAGGGCGGTCACATGCCTGGCCTGCCTTCACTTAGGGTGGGCACGAGGCTTGCTGTACCAGGCAAGTATCTTCCTTCATTCGCAACCTTCGATCCCCAACACACAGATGCCACATCCACCCAGGGATTACCGGGCACCTAATAATTATTAATGAATAATAATAATAATAAAAATAGTAAATATAAATTGTAATAGTAATAGTAATAATAATAATAATGATAAAAAGATGAGCAATAGCGTATTTCAACAGTCAAACAACATCATACATATGAGTCCAGAATCAGCAGCATTGCTTCACAACTTACTAAATAAGGGCACACCTAAGCTCATAATTGATAATTGTGCCGGACCCGCCGGGATGGCGGTCCGTTAGGATGGAGACGAAGAAGGAGGTAGAGATGGAGCTGGAGGGGACAGCG
>BFEA01000546.1:541067-552242 GCA_003427395.1 Chara braunii | reverse complement strand
TGAAGAATGACCAAAAAACAGACTGCAGCTGGGGTATACCCCCAGCGGACTGACTGGACTGGACTGGACTGGACTGGCCTGGTACCGACCGTGGTACCGGGCGGGACTGGACTGGACTGAAACAATATACGACCTGTGGGGTCAGGCCACGGCCTGGTCCCACAGGCCGAACTGGCAAATAGCCAAATAGGCCCTGGCTGTAGGCCAGGGCAGATGAAGGCCCGCTGCAATAATGTTGAAAAGTCTCATCATCATTATTAACGAAGAACCAGAGTTGATATCCTGCCTGGTGCTCAGCGCCCAGATTACATGTGGCAGGCCCTATCTAGCCTATACTACAGGGCTGAAGACGACATCAACAACATTCCCGAGTATGAATAGATCTCGGCCAATGCTGTACGCGTCGAACACCGGGCACGTCTCTAGCCTTACTCACAACTTTGACCCCCAACTCACAGATGCCACATGCATTCAAGAATTAGTAATAATAGTAATAATAATAATAATAATAATAATAATAATAATAATAATAATAATAATAATAATAATAATAATATAAGGAAAGTTAGCAACAGCGAGACGAGAATTCCAGTTCACACCATCACGGTGAAAGCAAGATAGTCACACAGCGTCCAGAGAGCAACATTGCATCAATAATACATCAATAGAAGCTCTTTAGCACTGATAACCAATGTTCATGGAGAGCATACCCTCTCCTCTCAACACAGAGTCTAGTTCCTTCACACTCACTCTCCGCGCTCAGCGCCTAGCCTACTCCTACACTGCTACTACATATTACAAAAAAAAAAGACAATGCAACTGTTGACATTCTGCGACCGCCCAGAGTACCTGAGGGTGTTGGCTATCGCAGATCATTGTCAATACAAGGTAAGTACCCTCACATCTCCATCATCACTACCATCATCTTCTCTCATCTCCTCCTTCTCTCTCCCTTTCTTTCTCCTCTCCTTTTCCCCCTCACGTACACACACACACCCGRCTGCATACTGTAAAAGTGCAGGTCAGAACAAGAACCGACCTTTCCTATAAGTACAAGATAGCGCAGCGGGAGACTTAGATACCAAAGATCCGAACAATCAGTATTGTAATGCAGCCCCAACATATATCATCGTCGTCCTACGGTGTGAAGGGGCCAGGCGATCGCACAGGAAGAACACGCCAGTCCCTGTCATATACAGACGAAGATGAGAGGAATCAGACAAGGACGAGGGGAATCAGACGAAGAAGCGGGAAAAAGGTAGGAATATCGTCAACACCAAGTCTCATTACACGTCCCAAATAGTCCCTCTTCAAATGTCTAAATCCCAATGTCGAGTCTAAACCCAATGTCTTCAAGTCTCGCGTCACAACTCTTTTTTCCCTCTCTCGTAGTCCGCAGATACTGAGAGGTCAGGTAGCGAGAGGGTGAGGGAGATGGTGGACTTAGAGGAGGAAAAAGAAGAACTCTCCCTCTCCCTTTCTCTCTCTATATCTGTCTTTCTGATTTGTCGGTCTGTTTTTGACTGTCTGTCTCTCTCTCTCTCTGTCCAGTCCGACTGTTTGTCTGTCCAGTTCGACTGTTTGTCTGTCCAGTTCGACTGTTTGTCTGTCCAGTCCGACTGTATGTCTCTCAGTCTGACTGCCAGCCCAATTCATCTGTCAGTCGGGGCTCTCGCGTAAGTGTGGTACCGTCATGTGTGTGGTACCCTGGGTGATCCGGTGTACGCTAACAAGGAGGTGTTTGGGTACTGAGTCACTATAGCCAATTGGAAGAGTGCTCGCACCCGGATGTCGTATCTCTAAGTTTTGAGCGGGCGTAAGTCGCCAGTTTGCCGCGTTACTGCTTTTTTATGCATGAAGAGTGTGGATGGAAGCGAGTCGGATTGCTCAATTGTGGTAATAATAATAATAATAATAATAATAATAATAATAATAATAATAATAATAATAATAATAATAATAATAATAATAATCAGAGCAATGACGAAGTTCAGCAACCAATCAGCGACGTATACACAGACCAGATAGCCGTAATCTCGAACCAATGCATTGCATCACGAGTTTCACCAAATAAGAGTAGAGCAAAGCTTCTAATTTGACAATGCTGAGATAGTCCCTTTATCACCAACGAAGAACCAGAGTTGGCAGATCCTACCTAGCCTATACTACAAAGCCGAAGTCTGATGACAACAACTCCCCCGAAGTACGAGCAGATCTCGGCCAATGTCGTTCGCCTGCAACACCAGGTATGCCTCTGGCGCCTCTCACACCCTCGATCCCGACACAGATGCCATGTGTATTAAGGCCACTGGTTGTATAATAACGATAGTAATAGTGATAACAATAATAATAATAATAATTGCAATGAAATTAAGCAACAGAGAGGTGACAACTCCTGATCACGTCATCACATGGAAGGCCAAATAGCCACACCATATCCGAAGGACAGTATCCCACTAATGATACACCAATAGAGGTTTGTTGTACTGAAAACAGGTGTCCATGGAGTGCATACCCTCTCCATTCTCAGCACAAGAGCCCAGTTCTTCCACACCTACGTGCTGCTCAGCACCTAGCCTACTCCTACACAATTATTACTACAAAGACAACGCAGCTGTTGACATCAGCAACAGCCCGAAGTACTTGTGGGCGTTGTTCATGCGAACATGAATCCAATACCAGGTAAGTGCCCCACGTCATCATCATTACTATCATTGTCATCATCCTTCATCCTTTCGCCATCACCCTCACCATCATCACCCCATCATCATCAGCTCCATCATTACCCCGCTGTCTTCATCAACACCATCCCTTCGTCATCAACATCATCCTCCATCATCACCATCATCCTCCACCATCATCCTCCTCCTCCACCATCATTATCCTCCCATCATCATCATCATCATCCTTATTTGATATGTACAGACACATGTCGTACGCAATAACTGAGGATCTTCGATGTGATGAAAAGGCTGAATGGACAATGCGGTGCGAATAGGATCTTGGCAAGCGATACGCATTTTCATACATACATAGTGGCGCTGATCAGTGCARTGAAGACTTAKATATGAAGTCTGATCTATCCTGGACTGACCTCTGTAGTGCACGTCAGCGCAACAGAATGCTAGAAYACCAATGYTGAGCTCAATCAACGTATTAATGTAGACCAAACATGCATTGTTTCTACCACCAATAGTGATGGAGCCTGGCGCTGTTTGGGAAGAAACGCCAGGTCCAGACATACACAGACGAAGAGGAACGGATCAGACGATTGGAGGGGAGAAACGAGAATGTCGTCAATCACCAAGTCCTTGTCACCGATCCCAAATAATCGTTCGCTGTAATGTTTGAAGTCCCAAAGCCGAGTCTGGATCCGATGTCACCAAGCTCTGCCCCTCCCCCTTCGTTGCTTGTCAGATGTTAGGAGGGGGAGAAAGAGATGGTGGACTGAGAGGAGGAAGAAGAAGAACTCTCTTTCTCTTTCTCTCTCTCTCTCCTTCTCTCTCTTAGCCAGCAGATACTGAGAAGGAAGGTAGCGAGAGGGTGAGGAGCCGAGGGTGGACTTAGGAGAGGAAGAAGAAGAACTCTTTCCCTCTTCATCTCTCTTTCTCTCTCTCTCTCTCTCTCTCTCTCTCTCTCTCTCTCTCTCTCTCTCTCTCTCCTATCCCCTTTTTCATTTCCCTTCGATCTTTCTCTTCTCCTCTTCTCTCTTCGACTTCCCCATTTTCCTTCTATTCCTCAACTTCTCTCTCTCATATCCCCCTTCCGTTGAACTTTCTCTCTCCCTCTCTGGTCGAGTCATGAGCGTCTCACACACACACATTTCATCGACAGGACGAGCAAATCGGTATGAATCTTTTGCCAATACGGGGAAATATACACTGACACTTTTGATCTGCTCGTTCTTTCGATCCAAGTAGAGTGCGGCGGGTCGTGGTGCTGGGACGTATAGGCTCTCTCCTTTAACCTCTTTCTCATCTCCTTCTCGATCTCTCCTCCCCTTCTTTCTCTTCGCTTCCTTCTGTTTCATGCACAGATACGTAATGTACTTAATGACCGAGGACCTCCAATACGACGGAAGGACTGAATGGACACGTGGTGCGACTAGAATCTCGACAAGCAATGTGCATTCTCTTTCATCCATAAAGGTGATGAATAGCGCAGGGAAGACTTAGATACGAAGGCTGACCTGACCGGGACTGCCCTCACTCTCGTAGTACAAAGTAGCGAAGCAGAATACTARAATACTAATAGCGATCCCGACCAACGTCATACGTCGTTTCCATCACTAGGYGTGAAAGAGCCCGGCGCTATTCACGAGAAGAAGCGCCAGGTCCRATCATGCACAGACGAAGAGGAGGGGATCAGACGAAGAGAGGGGAGAGTCGTGAATGTCTTCAACACTGAATCTTTGCCACCTATCCCAAGTAATCCCTCGCCGTTATATCTGAAGCCCAAAAAGCCTRGTCTCGGTCCGAAGTTACCAAGCTCTGTCCTTCCCCTCTCGTAGTCTGCAGATGCAGTGAAGTCAAGTGTTGAGAGGGAGAAAGGGAGATGCTGGACTTAGAAGAGGAAGAAGAAAAAAACTCTCTCTCCCTCTCTCTCTCTCTCTCTCTCTCTCTCTCTCTCTCTCTCTCTCTCTCTCTCTCTCTCTCTCTGGTCGAATCATGTACGTCTCACACACACACATCCCATCGATTGGGGCGAGCAAAGTCGGAATGAATCTTGAAACGGGGAAATATACATTGTTACTCTTTGACTTGCTTGTTCTATCGATCCAAGTGGCCCGCAGCGAGCCGTGGGGCGGCAGACTTGGCTGTTGGCCAAGGTCGGAGACTTATCGTCTCCCTCTCTCTCTCACACACGCGCACACCTACATATATACACACACAAATGTGGTAGTGTATACCCCCACGTTGTAGGGATATATTCATTCGTTTTCTATTTATTTATTTATTTATCTATTTGTTTATTTATTTGTTCATCCTATCGAGGGAAGCACCTCGTAAAAGGGAGCTAGCTTTGGTGGTTGGGCAGATTCGATCCCCGGGTCTGTCGCATGATAGCTTTGCACCAATACCTACTGAGCTAGCTCCCACTTCGAAAAGTAAGGGAGCAGCTCTAGTATCTATAGAGCTCCGGCTCAGCCCTACTAGCGGCATGAGCCTATTTCGAAGTTCGTGCTTGTGTATGCGTGTCGGTCCGCACGCCTGTCGGTTTGAATATGTGTTTGTGTGGCCTGCAAAAGTACTTGGCTGCTTGGGAGGCCCGCAGACCGGTAGTTACTTGTAACCGTGACATTGAGGGTCGTGGTTGGAAAAACACTCAAGTGGCAGGAAAAGAAGCCCGCGACACTTTAGAGTAGCGTAAAACACTCGAGTAGCAGGTAGGTCGGTACCTCACTAAGTAGAGGTAGATGCATCGGGTACTTGACTCGGAGGCCGAGTACGGAAAGACAAAAAAAAACTTTTAAACCCCTGGTACCGGTAGACAGACAGGTACCATACCAAATCTCAGTGTGTGTCGTAGATCTCCCTGACACAATATTAACCCAACTGACCCTTCGGCCTCTTTTGTCGAGGGGTATCACTACTGAACCTTATCATTATGACGCGCGTTATAGTAACACGCGCACACACTTAACGAATTTTTGTTTTTTTTTTCACCGATTTCTGCCCCGGCCTTAGTGGCCGAGGATTTTTGCTTTCAGTGTCACGCCAAGCGTACACACCTATTCTCGTTCCAGACTGGCTACGCCATGGTGGCTGAGGCCATCACCGTGCCGAATGCAAAGACATGGCAAAATACCCTTGTAAGGGCATTTTGTCCGACAGCGGCATGAGTCCAAAGCTGTCCAATCTTATGGACATGCTTTGCCCTCAACAATAATTATCCCCTCATAATAAAACCGGAAGGGGCTGGGCCGTCCAATCTTATGGACTTGCTCAGACCTCCTTGCTCAGAAACAAATGAAACAAAATAAACCCCAACTAAACACGACAACCAAGCCCTCCAATCTTATGGTGCAGGCTTGGCTCCTGAAAAGTCTACCACAGTCACGCCCTCACAATTCAGAGCAATCAGACCATCCAATCTTACGGAACTTGTCTGATTCTCCATGTTTTTCAAAGGAACAAAACACATCGGTCAGGCCATCCAATCTTATGGAACATGCCTGACCCCATAGGACCCTGCCAAGCTCAGGCAAAACTATCTTTCACCCACCCTTCCCCCAGATGCAGCCCCTTCTTCTGTACAAGTCTGCTTTTAGGTAACCAAAAGAAACTGAAACCAAGTTCTCTCACGCATTCCTTTATTTAATCTGAGTTGTGTCCTAAAGTGAAACTGAAAGTCAAAGTATAATTGCATGCAGAATACTCATTCAACTCATAAACGTGATATAGATAGGGGATATAGTCGGGGTTTATAAAGGGGAAGCAATGATTACCTCTCAATTCCCTGCCTCCAGAACTCCTCCTGAGTTCCGGCAGGGCTCCCGCAATTGGTGGGTGGACTCCCCACAGAGCCTTGCTGCGGTCCTACGGGTTGCAATCCCGCCTGCCGCCTTCCTCTCAGAACCAATAGACTAGACTTAGAGGGAGAAGGGCAGAAGGAGAAGTTTTGAGGCTCTCAGATCCCAGAATGGTGCACTCAGACTCGTGCGAGAGGGCCTTGATACCTCAATGCACCTGAGGGCCCCGCAATGATGGCCAAAAACGCAACAGTTTGGTCAAACTCCCGATGTTAAACTGCCAAGGTCAACACCTTGCCGACTCCTCCATCCGCAGCAATGCCCCTCTGCAAAAAGCTTTGCCCCTTCGTCGAGATCTCGACACCGAGTTGCGTGGACTATGGGTGGGTTTGCACTCCCGCAGTTTGCCTCCGGCTAACTCGCCCAGCCCGATAAGCAAAACACCAGCCAGCAGGTAAAGTGCAGTCTCCACATCCTTGCTCCTCACCCCTTCATTCTGCACGGGAGCCGGCATCCTTGTGGCTGGTCCCCAGCAACTCCGTACATGAGGGCCAAGAGTACATCGCCCATAGGTAAGCTTCCAACCCGCAACCTGCCTGCAGTCCACGGGTTTAACCGGTGGGTTCCCGCTCCCGTACTCGCCTCCCTACTACTCCACCCGACGGAATGAAACGGCGCCTCGATCCGTAGGTAAGTGTCCATCTGCTCGTCCTGACCCCTGCTATTCCCGTGGGTAAGGCAGGCAGCATACCAGTCAAGAGATCAGTCCTCACTTCCTCGGCAGGACCCACGCGACTCCCATCCTTCGAATGAGCCGCGCACCATGCCGTCAGGTCCGTACACAACTTTGCAGATCACCTCGTTATTCAGATAGGCGAGTTCCCATCCTGCAGCCGCCCTCTCGCTGCTTCCTCTGGGCAACGTACCACTGTATTGGTAAGTCCTCCCCTGTCGCTTACTCTTGTCATTGCCCTCACTCGGTAGACTGAGCGCCTCACCACTTCGTCAGCCCACCCCGTTTTCGGTCACGACTCGAGGTCGGACCTCTCGTTTAGACCATGGCCGGGTGCACCTCACCGGCTAGCAGGTAAGTTTCCAACACCGTGACTAACCCAGCACTGCCTCCATCGACCGCATAAGGAGAATTGAATGAACCTACGACCTGATCATGGGCGGGTACACCACCAAACTCCCCTGGCATCTTAAGCTCAGGGCCGCAGCTCGACTTTCGGTTCACCCGGCATGGCTGGTTCTCCGCCAGCTACGAGGTAAGTCTTCGTTAGCTCTCCCTACCTCCCTCTCTCTCTCTCTATCTCTCTGATCATATGAGAGAAGACACGGTGAACCCTTCGCAAAGACGCCAAAGGATAGGCTGTCGCGCCAAAAAATCCATCGAACCGAAACAGGATGGCTATGAACCCCCCGCCGAAACCAGGCCAGATACATTCAACGTTCCTGTTTTCACCTCCAGCGCAGCCTATTCTCTAATTAACTCCTAACTTACTAACCTGTCACTAAACTAACACTACCACCGATTTCGCCCTGACCAGAAATGTTGAAGTAGCACTTTCCCTCATTCATTTTGATCGAGGATCAAGGTGAACACCCATTCTTCCCGTCTTCTTCCCTCACATATCCCCCATAGCTCCATGCAGCATGTTTCTCACTAACTCACTATCTTTTTAATCTATCACTAAAACTAAGCATTCCATCGCACTCGCCCGGGGTCAAAACCCCGGAATCGTATCTTCCCTTCCTCAAAACTGTTCACGAACGAGAGAGATACGTATGTTTTCGTCCTTCTCCCCTTGTCTTCCGCCATACCTCGGCGCACACCTCTTCTCACTAACCTCTCCCTATGCTAACTCTTTCACTAATCTAATGCTTCCAACAGATTCGCCCTACCAATAAACCTCTATCCAACGCTTTTCCTCGCTCGTTTTGATTAAGAAGCGAGCGGGATACGACTTTTCTGTTTTTTCCTCCCCATAGTCATACTTACCTCTGTTTCCGAATGCACGTGTGTGCGGATCCCGCCCAGGTTCATTCGTTTCCCTTTCCCAATTCTTTCCCTGGTGTCCGTCCGCGCCAGCCCCTGCCCCCTAGCTATGCTTATCGCCTCTCCGGCGTTCACGTTAGTCCGTCACTTGCCGCGGCCGCTATTGCTCCACTCTCTCCCCCTCCTGTTGCTTCAGTGCCCATCGCTTCTCCGCCTCGCCTGCAGTGCTCCACTTCACCTCTCTCTATAGCGCCCCGACTCACCTTCTCACCACCTCCGCTATTCCCTTATCGAGCGTACCCGGCACATTTTCAGGCCGGCTTCGCTCCCACTTTCCCTGCCGGCTGCCTCAACCCTCTTGCGCCCGCCCACTAGCTCTGCCTGGCACCTGTAGCTGCGCTGTCTCAGCGCCCGACCAGCCCCTTCACCATCCATTTTCGTCTGCAACTACCCGGCACCGCCCTACGTCCGGGTTAACCCCCCCCCTCTCACTTACTTTAACTCTCGTTGCCCTGCTGCTATTACGGTGCTCACGCTCCTGCAGGTGGTCATAACGACCCGGCCCTATTTTTACCCAAAGGTCCCAGCCGCTGTTACCGTGTTGCCCGACCTAGCCCGCTGCGACTAGCGCAGCGCCCGACGTTTACTACCTCGACTTGCCAACTCAGTGCTCGATGCCCAGTAGCGCTATCAGTTCCGCCCCGCCACTGCCTTCGTAGTGGCGCTCGGTCATATAGCCCAATGGTAGGACCGCTCCCTCACTTTGGCTACCCTGTGGAAGCCGCGGGGGGGGGGGGGGGCCGACTGCCACGGCCTGACTAGTTCTTTTTGCCCCTATACCCAGCCCCGACGAACGGATTGCAGCAGTACCGCAGCGAAACCCAGCTGGCCCACTCTTCTCAGGCCGGATTGGTCTCCTTTTTGGCCACCAACAGACATTCTCACATCAAGCTGCGACACCAAAAGCGCGGGCCTGTTGCGGGACTCACAACATAAGGCCCGGTAAGGCGGGTCTTAGCGCGAATCTTGGTAGTAGTAGCAAACATTTCAATGAGAACTTGGGAGACCGAAGTGGAAAAGGCCCCCGCGGGTGGGTACAGCTCCCTTGAGCACGGATGTGGCTGCTACGGAGACCCCCGGAACACCATAACGGGGTACTTCGGCGCAATCCCGAAACGGTTTGCGGCCACACTCCATGCCCCCCCCGGCGAATACAACACACCCCCGGGCGACCTCGCCGGACCCGAAACGTAGGTTGTACATAGTCAACATCACCGGCCCCTATACCCGGCGTCATGTCTTTATTCAAAAGACAACTTAACATAAAAATGAATATCAATGACGATAAATAATAGAAGTATTTAGGGCCTTTAAACCGCGTGCGTCATTCCGACGCCACCACGACAAACCCAAGGGCGACAGCCCCGTCGGGCCCTCAACCCCCTCGGTCCCTTCGCGCCACTCTGACATTCCCGCGTCATCGCCGCTTGATCTCGATCCTTGATCCTCTCAGATGAAAGTCAGACGTCGTAACCGCTGGTGTAGAGCCCAAGTCTGAGTTTGGTTCTAATGGGCGCCTAAATAAACGGACAGAGCGCAACGCGCCGACCTACCGAAACGCTTTCAGAAGTCACATTGTTGTCGATGTCGTCCTCCATACGTACGCACAGGTCACAGGCAAGCACGTTAACCAACGAGACGTAATCTTTTTAATCCCTATTTAATCAGAAGAGAAAAATCTGGTCGGCGGTCACACCGACTCTTCAATCATCAACAAATAAGAAGATCGTGCGCGCCTCAAAAATATGATCGCCCACACACTCTCTATCCTCGCCAACCATTCGGTCAGCCTTGGCCACAGACGCACGCGCCTCGCGTAAAATACTAAATTTTTAACCAAAGCTATTTTCCGTCACTTGCAAAATCCAGGGCGGATACCCTTGTAAGGGTATTCGCGCCGACACCGCTTCAACCTGAGGACCGGTCCTTTTTTTTTTCGAAAGTTTCAAGACTACCAGAGCTAGTTGTAGGTAGTCCGCAATTTTGCCAAGGACTGGTCCCCCAATTTTTTTTGCCCCTTAAAAACCCACTTTGCGTCCTGTCGCCCGCCGCAAAAAATGCGACACCTTGACACAGACGTCGAAGCCCACTATACCGCAGTCTTAGGGCTGCGAATACGTCGCCATGATTTTTGTTTTTTGTGCATTTCCGGAGTAGTGGAGCGGTGTGCGGGAGAGTGCTTGCCATAGTCACCGCTGCTACTCGATGGCGGTCGGGGAAGTAGGCGGGAGGCGCAGCTACTACCAAAATGCTCCGTCTTTGCATTAGACTCCCCCCCCCAACGGTGGCCCCACCCTACTCCCTGACTACCGCCGATAAGGGCAGGGGGTAACATGCATCCCCCCCCCCACACACTCTTCGAGTTGTGTATACCCCGTATTTCGTTTGTTTATGTGGTTCGGGAAGGGTAAGGTATTGATTATATTGTATGTATGTTTTGTCATGTTCGCAATACACAACTCGAAGAGTGTGAGTGGGGGGGGTGCCGGTTGGTGCTTTATTCAAGATGTTCATGGGACGCTGGACCTAGTTTCCAGCAAGTGGCGCTCCCCATCAATAGACAGGAGAATGTATATGCGTGTGTGTGTGTGTGTGTGTGTGTGTGTGTGCGTGTGTGTGTGTGTGTGTGTGTGAGAGAGAGAGA
>BFEA01000546.1:517047-538817 GCA_003427395.1 Chara braunii | reverse complement strand
CTCTCTCTCTCTCTCTCTCTCTCTCTCTCTCTCTCTCTCTCTCTCTCTCTCTCTCTCTCTCTCTCTCTCTCTCCCCCTCTCTCTCTCTCTGGTCGAATCATGTACGTCTCACACACACACATCCCATCGATTGGGACGAGCAAAGTCGGAATGAATCTTGAAACGGGGAAATATACACTGTTACCTCTGACTTGCTCGTTCTATCGATCCAAGTGGCGCACAGCGAGCCGTGGAACGGGAGACTTGGCTGTTGGTCAAGGTCGGAGACTTATCGTCTCCCTCTCTCTCTCACACACACACACACCTACATATATACACACACAAATGTGGTAGTGTATACCCCCACGTGTAGGGATATATTCATTCGTTTTCTATGTATTTATTTATTTATTTATTTATTTATTTGTTCATCCTATCGAGGGAAGCACCAGGATCGCTCGCGAGGCAGGAGACTTACCCACTCTTTTCTCCCGCTCCCCCGTCGTCGTCACCGTTGTCGTCGGAGCCGTCACCGTTGGAGCCGTTGTCGTTGTCGTGCTCTTCGCACGACCAGGTAAGTGCTTTCTCTACTCCTTCTCTCCTCCTTCTCCTTCCTCTCCTCCTTTTCCCTCTTCTTCTTCTTCTTCTTCTTCTTCTTCTTCTTCTTCTTCTTCTTCTTCTTCTTCTTCTTCTTCGTAATAAAGCTTCACGAACTTCTCCTTGGCGGCAGACTGCCGAGATCATCGCAATCCAGACACTTCACCGGCCCACTCAATCGGTAGGAGCGACGGCGGAGTGTACAAAGGGCAGGGACGTGATCAACGCGAGCCGATGACCTGCGCTTACTAGGCATTCGTCGTTCAAGATCGATAATTACAACAATCTTCCTCGTCGCGTTGAACCCCCTTCCTTTCTCTTTCTTCTCCAACTCTCTCTCTATCCTTCCCCTTCTTCTACTTGCCATCACGCTTGTCTGCATGCGCTCCTCCCCCGCGCTACCTCTCCGTGTGATTCTCGCTCTTCTCCTATTCTCCCACAGTGCCCAGGTTGCGCCCCCGGCTTTCGCTGCTCCGCGAGTATCGACGTCGTGGCGCTGTAGTCCCAAGCTGCCGGTTGCTCTTGGCCAGTCCGTTGCCTCATTACCAAACTGAACCCGCCTTGGTTCCTGCGGTAGATTTGTAAAAACGAATCCACCAAGAAGATCACGGGACGAAATTTGAAAGAAAGAAAATTAATAAATGAAAAACGAAATCTAACTAATAAACACAAAAGAAAATAAAAGAAAACAAAAGAATCTAGCCACTAACCACCTTGCCTTGCCAAGTGGCATGCCCTGTTTTTCAAACGGGGCTAACTGTAATCCACTGAATCTACCTAACTCGGATCTACAGGTCGCGGGTTGAGCCCCGACCAACTCAACCGATTGAAGACTAAAATAAAGCTCCTCGTAAAAGGGAGCTAGCTTTGGTGGTTGGGCAGATTCGATCCCCAGGTCTGTCACATGATAGCTTTGCACCAATACCTACTGAGCTAGCTCTCACTTCGAAAAGTAAGGGAGCAACTCTAGTATCTATAGAGCTTCGACTCAGCCCTACTAGCGTCATGAACCTATTTCGAAGTTCGTGCGTGTGTATGCATGCCGGTCCGCACGCCTGTCGGTTTGAATATGTGTTTGTGTGGCCTGCAAGAGTACTTGGCTGCTTGGGAGGCCCGCAGACCGGTATTTACTTGTAACCGTGACATCGAGGGTCGTGGTTGGAAAAACACTCAAGTGGCGGGAAAAGAAACCCGCGACACTTTAGAGTAGCATAAAACACTCGAGTAGCAGGTAGGTCAGTACCTCACTAAGTAGAGGTAGATGCATCGGGTACTTGACTCGGAGGCCGAGTACGGAAAGACGAAAAAAAACTTTTAAACCCCTGGTACCGATAGACAGACAGGTGTCAAACCAAATCTCAGTGCGTGTCGTAGATCTCCCTGACACAGTATTAACCCAACTAACCCTTCGACCTCTTTTGTCGGGACGTATCACTACTGAACCTAATCATCACGGCGCGCGTTATAGTAACACACGCMCACACTTAACGATTTTTTTTTTTTTTTCACCGATTTCTGCCCCGGCCTCAGTGGCCGAGGATTTTTGCTTTCAGTGTCACGACAAGCGTACACACCCCTTCTCGTTCCAGACTGGCTACGCCATGGTGGCTGACGCCACCACCGTGCCGAATGCAAAGACATGGCAAAATACCCTTGTAAGGTTATTTTGTTCGACAGTATCCCAGACCTCATTAAGCGACGTCCCCGTCGCTCGGAGAACTATATGCACATAAAGGTGTTTTTTGACAAGCAATTCGTCAAAATCCGATTCCTGGAATGAAATGTGGTTTCAGGATTGACGCCGTCACCTTACTTTTCATTATTACTGCCGGGATTTTAACCCGGGTGTCCCACATAAAATATAATGACTAAAAGTGGGGATATACTAGATCTGTACTACAGTACATGAAATAGTTAAGCATGACAACGCACCTTTCCTTCCCCCACACCCTTAGTCTTTGGTCCAGGTATTCGTTGGTTGTTTTCAGGGCCGGTGTTCGCGTACGAACTCAACCCGTCAAACGCGGGTCCTAACCGAGACCTTGGGTGTTCAACTCTTGATATCACAATCCAAAGTTGTCTGTCGTCCTGCCCGAAGCCTAATACAGGAGGACAACGGTCTCCATCCTGACCCACCACAGTCCTGCTGATCAGACCGGAGCTGCGGCCCACCGCGTTGTTGCTTATCGGTGGTTACCCTCGTCGGTTGCGCAACGAGGGAATATTCATCCTATCTTTAAAAATTTTCTAATCTCGAACCCTTCGACATGCACCTGAATAGATCCTTTCATTGGGGTGGCCATCCCTCTAGCTTCTTTTCTAGGCCATAGTCGAAGGGTCCGCTGTCTGGTTATGCTAGGTCAGCAGCCCACGCTGGGAGTTACGTCCCAACGATGCTAATTTTCCACCATAGGCTTGGTAATTTATGCCCTCAGGTTAACCCTTGAAGTGGATGAACGATGCTTTTTAAATAAACCAAATAAATGAGATTTCTAATAATTGAACATTCGTCAAGCTGCCACTCAGGGTTGTGCCCTCCAAGTCTTTGATCATAGCTCGGTGAGGCACGCACCTCGGGGTCATTTTGTATATATATAACCATTATTTATATATATTTACCGGGCAGTTGTGTTTGTGACGATATATAACCATTATTTTTAAAATAGACTTTTATTGACCCTTTGCTTGTCAGAATCCACAAAAATAAAAAATATCATTTTCATAGAGATTTTCAAAAAGAATTTCTGCAACAGAAATGATAAGACTCAAAGGAGTCTACCCATGTCGTAGCATGGTTTCAAACAAGAAATGTACAATCAATCCAGCTTTTGAAGCTTCACAAACTCATCAAACTTTCACATGAGATACAAATCCGCCCATTCCTCTATCACCTCTTTAGATCTCAACGGAGTTTTAGTAGTGATAGACGAAGGGAGATCTTAGGTTATCAGAGACTCAACCAAAGACAAAGGCCCACACACAATGTGACAAGTGCGTGGTGTCCACCAGCTCATCCCCCTGAGTGATATATATAAATACAAGTATGTTACAGAGTCAGATCATCACTCCACTCTACTATCCCTCAAATACCTCTCATGTCATTTCCTATACTACTTCCTATGCTAAGTTCCCTCATCTGACTGAAGAAAGCACACAACTTGTCTCACTCGTGTTTCTCATGTCTAATTGAAGAAAAAAAACACATATCCCCTTGCTCTAATTTACACTTTTCTCTCTCTCATAACTCTCCTTTAAGCCAATTCAAGTCATAGTTTACTCAAAACATCTACCTATTCCTACCTAGAAACCAACTAGCAGTCCCAGTATCCTGTGAAGTGCTACCCTGCCTCTCTCAGGTATCCTGGGAATGGTCTGCCCTGTGCCGGCCACCAATCTCTTATGACTATCATATTTGGCTTTTCCTTCCTTTATATAAATTGCTAGAATGGAACACTCATCCCTGAGGTGCCCTTCCTGAGCGCAGAAGAAACATCTCTGTCCAACCATGCTAGGCTTGGTTCTCTTTGTGTCTGGCTGGATTGAAGTCTCAGCCTGATCTTCAGCCACCTTTGGTGAGTCCAACTGAGATTCCTTTTGCCTTTTACCTTCTCCTTGCAGAGGCATAGCCACAATCTCACTTACTTCCTTTTCTGGTGCAGGAGACTCTTCTTTCTTCTCCTCAGTCTGTGCCCCCTTCTCTTCACCACCTTTTCTTCCCACCATCTCTGTTACTTTCTTCTCTTTTCCCTGTTGGCTCAATCTGGATTCCTCCATTCCTCTCAATATCTCTTCTCATATTTTCTCCCACTTTTGTCCCAACTTCTTTCTTTCTGAGATTTCATTGTCCAAGTCCTGCCCTAGCACACTGACCTCAGAAACCAGACCATCCACCCTTATTTCCATCTTACCTCTTGTGGCCACTTCCTCTTCCAGTTCTCTACTCCGCACATTCAGGGTGACCCTCAATTGACTCATTTCTTTTTGCAATTTCTCCTTCTCTTTCTTCAATTCCCTCACTTCCTTCCTCATTTCTTCCATATCTCTCATCAACTTCTTCACCTGGCCATCCTTCTCATCTTCCTTCTTTTCTATCCCACTTGTCTCTTCCTTGTCCCCAATCGGCCTCTTTTCCTTAGTTCTCTTGACTTTGGGAGTCTTGCTTCCTCCCCGGACCTCCTTTCCCTCTTCATCTTCTTCTACTCCTTCCCCTTTTTCACTCACCCTTTCTTGTACCTCTTTCCTTCCACTCTCAATTACTCTTTTCTTTCCAAGTTTCTTCTTCCTTGGTACCATACTGGCCCCTATGCTTGTTTTCCTCTCCTCTGCAGCCTCCTCCTCTTCCTGTTCATCTTCCTCAGCCTGCCTAGATTCCTTGCTGCTGCTTTTGGGGGAGACCCTCGCCTTGTTCTTCAACTTCTTCAGAGGTACATTATCCTCTTATTCATTCTCTTCCTCCTTCCTCTGTGGCTCAGTCACCTCTCTTCCAATCCATAGCCCCTTCTTTTGCAGCCTTTCCTTTCTCGTCTGGTCTTGCCTGGTCTGGGTGTAGGCTATCCACAACTCTGCCGTTATCCTTTTCCAGGTCCGACTCCCTTCCACAATTCCCCTTATTTCCTCCTTTTCGCCTTTGTCTGATCTTGCGATCAACTGCTTCCTCTTTTCCTCCTCGCTCCATCCGCCCCTCTCAGCGGTCAGCTGCAAGCTCTCAATAAAGTCTTCCAGATTGGTCCCATCATACCTCAAATCATCCTCCACACCATCCCTTGGGAATTCCCCCATGTCTCTCCATAGTCTCACCTTGCATACCCTCCATCTTGTGCACCCTGTTACCACTCCTTCAATTCTCCTCTTGTACATTCCTGCTCCACTCACATTCGCAATCTTCTCCCTGTCACCCCATTCTCTCCTGAAGGCGTACTCCTCAAGGTCTCGCAGGAAATCTCGCAGACTATCTCCAACCCTGTAAATTGGCAGCTCCTCCAGGTTCCTTGAGATTCTCTGTTCCCTCCTCTGTCCTTCCTTTCTCAAGGCAGGTCCAGAGGGCCCTGCCACTTCTCCTCTCTGCGCCATGACCTCTTCTTTCCAAGGGTCACGCTTGCACACAAAGAAGGAGCAAATGACAGGTACGAGAGTCAGATTATCACCAAGGCAACGTTCCTTGTTAACACAAGTTGACAATGCCCTCCTTTATCAGATACTTACAAATACGCACATATCCCCACTTACCCCTCTGCATCCATGTACGTACACATACATACATACATATATATATATGTATGTATGTAGCCATATATGTATGAGCATAATCTTGCGCAATTGGGTACATACCCGCATAGGAACTGATACACAGACACATGCCTAAATACCTTCCCAATCTATCCAAGCTTTCGTATCGTAGTTGGGCTTACCTCTTCTCTGACTTGGAACTTCTTCAGTCTAGATCTTGAGACCCAGTCCTTCCTTGGAGTCTCATCCATCTCTTCCAGCTCATATGCCCCATGAAGTCCCTGTTTCTTGACTTTGAATAGTCCTAGCCACCGTTTGTCCAATTTCCGCGACCACTGCATTTCCAGAGAGGAATCGTAGAGTAGTAATGTCTCGCCAACTTGTAGAGGTTCGAGTCTTACTCTAGGTAGCTTGTCCCACCTTTCCTTATCCTTTCCTCTGTTGTCTGCAACGTTCATGGCTGCTTCCTGCACCCTTTCTTCAGTAACGTTGATTTCCCTTGCCCTTAGATCTAGCAGTTCCTCCAAAGTTAAGTTGTTCTCCAGGTCCTGCCTGCGCCAAGTCTTAAGGAAACTTTCAGTAGGAAATGTGGCATGACGCCCATACCAGAGTGTCGCAGGTGCATACCCGGTCGTCCTTTTTACAGTGATGTTCTCTACAAAGAACACTGTTTTTATGAACTTTGGCCAGAGATTCGGCTTCCCACTGGTCCATTTGGCCAGTAAGTTAGTAATTGTGTTATGACCTCTCTCAACCGGCGCATTCGCCTGTGGATGAGTCCGAGTCGTAAAATTACCATTCACCCCCAATTCCTTCAACAATTATTTCACTTCCCCACATGTGAACTCAGACCCCCTGTCCATTGTAAACTCCAATACGAAAGGATATCAGAGGTAATATTCTTTGATACAATCAGCCAGCGTTGCCCCGATCTTGTTCCTGATCGCTCTGCCATCAACAAATCCAGTAAGGTGGTCCCTTGCGTCGAATATATAGTTATATCCTCCAAGACCTAGTGGCATAGCCAGTAGATCCAGGTGAACAGTCGCCCCTACTTCCTTGATATATCTAGGATGCAGGGGTTCCTTGTACCTGATAGGCGATCGAATTTGACAGGGTACACACGGCTCACAATATTTTCGCGTCATCTCAAACATCCCTTCCCAGTAGTAGAGCTCCATCGCCTTTTTGTAAGTAGCCGCGAAACTCCGATGTCCTCCGACTATCCCATCGTGCAATTCAACTATCACGTCAATCTGACGATTCCTCCCACGTACGACATGTCGCGGCGGCCCTCTCTTGTCCCTGATGAACAAGTGACCACCTCTTACCACATAGTGGTCTCTCACCCTGAGAGTCTTCTCACTCACTTCTCTCTCTCTTTTATCTTCAGAGAGGAGCAACCCTATTTCCAGGTAAAATCCATCGTACTCTTCCTCCCTGAATTCTTCCGAAATCTCCTCTTGCTCGAATTCTCCTTCCTTCTCTTTATCAAATTCATAATCATCACCAATGATTATTTCATCAGCCTTCACTATTCCTCTCTCATCATTCGCTTGAACCTGTAATGGCGAATTGGTCAGGTAGTACATTCTTCCCATCATGGCTACCTGCTCGTCTGCCTGTTGGACTCCCGCTTCGATCGTTCGCGGCTCATCCATTATCCTATAGTTCTCTGCCAGAGCCAATTCCATCATCCATTCTGTATTTCTCTCTCCCCAAGAGTCCTCCTCCTCTAATGGAGTGAGTATCAGGGAAGGTTCTCTCATAAATTCGGGAGGCGGATGCCACATCGGATTTTCTCTCCTCGTTTCCTTACTCTCGACAAACATGAACCARCAGTTCACGTGAGTTCGCATGTCTTCCCCTTCGTCCAAAAATCCGTCTACTGGAGGCGTTTCTTCATTGGATTCTTCTTGATTTCCCCACTCAATTCTGCTCATGTCGTCCGCCCTGTTCTTGTTTCCAGGGATCTGCTCTAACTGGAAGTCGAACATCCAGATATAGGTGAACCATTTGGCTATGGTCGGATCTGAGGGCGAGAAATTCTTGAGTGAGTACACAAGTGCCGTAGGATCGATCCTAAGTACAAACCTCCTCCCAAAGAGTTAGTGCCTAAAGATCCTTAGGCAGTGCAGGACCGCCAAAGCTTCCTTTTTAAACTGCGAGTAGTTCCTTTCTGCCGAGTTCAGTGTCCTGCTTTCAAACCTCAGTGGCCTCTCCTTTCCTTCACTGTTTGTCTGAATCAAGACGCCTCCCAGGACGGTTGGTATAACGCCAGTTTCAACTATGAAGGGTCTTTCCATAGTTGCATCAAAGTCTGGTACCCCTAGTACCAGACCTCCCTCTCTAAACCCCTTCTTCAATTCTTCCACCACTTCCTCTTGATGGCTTCCCCATTCCCATTCTTGATCCTTCCGGACTAGCTTCCTTAGATGCTCTGTTTTGCTAGCAAACCTCGCTATGAACCTTCTCCATAACCCACAGGTACCAATGAAACTTCGGACTTCACCCACATTTCTGAAAGGAGTGGGTCATTCCAGGATTTTATTGGTCTTCTTCTTATCAGGGCGCCGACCATGTTCGTTGCAAATGTATCCCAGAATGGTTACCTCTTTCACGCAGTGTCTTGACTTCACACCACTGGCGGTGAGGTTGCACTCTTCTAATAGAGATAAGACTTCTCTTAACCCTTGAACATGTTCCCACACAAACGTTTTCACCCCTGGAGCCGCTTCAGACTCATCCTTCTCTATTGGGCCCTTGACAGCAAGATCGTCTATGTATGGCTCGGTGATCTAAGGGCTGATTGGCTTTATTACCCTGATCATGCTTCATTGCACCATGGCCACAACATTGGTCCATCCTTGCGGCGCAACATTCATATGGACTAATCCCCTTGGCGTGTGCATCGCCGTGATAGGACAGTCTGCCGGATAGACTGGAAACTGATCATATCCAGAGTAGAGGTCGATGAGGGACACAATCCACCTACCCGCACAAGCTTCTGATAACTGGTCAGCATTGGGCAGAACCCTTGCATCTCTTACAGTTACCGAGTTCAGTCGTTGGAGGTCTTGCACCCATCTGAGAACTCCATTTGGTTTTACAAAACAAAACCATGGAGAGGCATATGGTCCACTGGAGTACCCTGCCACATCCGTGCGGATCTTCCCATTTAGGTACTCTACCACCCTTTTGCGATCCTCAGGGTTGGGATACTTAGCTCCTCGGATGTTCCATGGCTCATGGGGTACCGTATGAATGCGGATCATTTCTATCTTGTCCACATGTAGCCTTCCATGTTGATCATCGCTGAAGGCATATGCCCCATGTTTTTCACGTATCAGTTCTTTTACCAAGTCCTCCTCTTGCATTGTCAGAAAGCCAGGTTCCCCTATTATCAGTTCTTTCTCAGTCTCATCGTCGATACGACAAGGCCCGTTCTGGATGTCTTCCCTCATTCGCTGTATCAGTTCTCTTTCCTGATCATAATACACCCCTTCTTCTTGACTCACGAGAACTGGCACAGGGTGACTCTTCTTATCTATCGTCTTGTACCTTCTTCTGGAGCCCTGCTTGAGGCCACCCCTAAAAAATATTGACCGGCAGCTTGAGCATTCGGCGCATGCGGCACTATCATCGGAGTAGAAGGAGGTGGCCGGTAAACGAGATCGACCCTTCCTCCTTTCGGATCGTCCTGGATTCTTTCTGCGAGTGCCCTGACTGCGTCCGGATCAGCCATCCTATAAGCCGATACCAGTTCCACTGCGTCATTGATATTTGTTAGACTTAATACAAGTCCTTTGGCTTCTTCATCATCTGACTCCTCTTCTTCTTCTTCCCATTGCAATTCTCTCCTTCTATTCTCAGATTCCTCGAAGGTGTAAGATCCTACATTGAGCCTGTTCTTCGTGTTGTGCGGGCCTGTGTTCCTACAGGTGATAACCTCGAAGTTCCCACAGGCAGGATCGCACAAGATGACGAACATAGTGCCGTCATGCTTGTTCATAATAAGTGATTCATATCTGCACAAGAATGACCTTCCCAACAATATTGGAAGGTCCAAGCTGGGCATGACGTAGAAGCACATATGTACCTTGACTCTTCCTATTTCTATGATCACATTTGATGCGACACCGGTGTATCCGGTCTTGCCACTGACTCCGTTGAGGAACCCGCAATCATTCTCATCCACCTCTAACCCTAATTTTACCGCGGTTTCTCCATTTACAATATTCATTTCTGCCTCGGTATCAACCATCCTAGGACACATCTTTCCCTTTATCATAACATCAATGGACCCTGTGCCTACGAATTTCCAGTCCATTTTGCTCCCTGCCACGCTCCAGTTTGCCTCTTTGGGAATCACATCCCCCATCCGGACCGAGGCTACTCTCCGGCGTGATAACCTAGCCTTCACCATCTCTCTTAACTTAGGAGCTGAAGCGAGGATTTCTTTCAGGTTTAATTGTTCATTGTGCCCCTCCAGCAGTTTATTCACCAGGCCTTCCAGATCCACCCCTTGTTCGATCGAGGTTTGGTACTTTCTCTTCTTGCTTGGTCTCGTATCCCCTTTTGATCTTCCTTCCTTAGCTTCTCCTTTCCTTCTCTTAGCCCTTATCTCCGCCTGCCTTTCTTCTTCCTCCCTAATCTTCTCATCCTCATCCTCATCACCCTCTACTGTGATAGGTGGTTCTTCTCCTGCTGGCTGGGAAGCCTGGGCTTGTTCCTTTTGAGGATTCCCTCCTGCGGGTCTTCTTGTAGCGAATGAAATCGTTCCTCTCATACTTCTCTGACTTCCACTGTTCCTTGCGGCCATATTGGCTCTCAACATTCTCGGGTTGGGTTCATTGGGCCCAATTCCCGTTCCCCTACGCCCCATGGTAACTACCTTTGGGCATCCAACTCCTTCCTTTCCTGCTTCTTTACATATCCCTTGAAGCCTCAGATGTAGCCTCTGCATTTTGTCTACCAAGTCTTCCATCCTATCGAACGTGTCTCTGACGTTAGCCATAACGTCTTCCTCCTCTGTTTCTTCTTCCACCAGCGGCACGTCTCCCTTGTCTTCTCCAATCCCCATCCTATTCATTTTCTCTTCTAAGTTAGTTATATCTTCCACTGGCACTACAGGTTCTTCCATTTCCTGCCAAATTTGGAACATTCCTAGTGCGTTGGGACCAAGTGCGGCCACACGAAGAGCCTCGTCCCTTGTGCCCCCTGGAATCTCAGGATCTATCACCCTACCATTTTTGTCAAACACCTCGCCCTCCATGTTTGATGTTATGAGCCCTTCCCGCTCGTCAAGCTTCCTAACATGACATCGTTTAACCGTGTGCCCTTTAATCGCGCAGTGGGTACAGATACATTCACTGTAATCAATCCACCCCCTGCCATATCCTTGTCCATGCCCGCTTCCTCTACCATACCCCCTTCCACAGCTTTGGTCATATCCATGACCATACCCTTGCGGGTATTCCTGTCCAACTGGATTTGCACCCCCTTGGGGCTGTCCCCAATTCCTACCTTGGTTTCCACCTCCTCTGTTACTTGCTCCTCGTTCCCTTGATCCCTGATTTCAACCACCATTCCTACCTCCT
Source organism: Chara braunii (assembly GCA_003427395.1). Classification (NCBI taxonomy): domain Eukaryota; kingdom Viridiplantae; phylum Streptophyta; class Charophyceae; order Charales; family Characeae; genus Chara; species Chara braunii. The sequence continues at coordinate 527,415 of BFEA01000546.1, read as the reverse complement.
CCACGTCCTTGTCCATGCCCCTGTCCTTGTCCTTGGGACCTGTTCTGGTTTTGGCCACTCTGGCGACTTGATCCCCTTTGGTTCTGCCCCGTTAGTTGGAGTTGTCTCGTGTTTTGTTCTCCTCCCAAATTCTGATTCTGGGTAACATGGGATACGGACCCTGTGTAGGCCATGGCCCTACCGGGAAGTATCCAGGCCATGCTCCCATAGGCGGATCTACGGGTCATTGACCATATTGCGTTGTGCTCGTTGATGGCTCATGTCCATACTGGACTATCGCCTGTTGAGTAACTTGTCCTTTTCCTGAGCCTTGTCCTCCGATAACGATATTTTTAGCTTTCCTCTGACTCTTGGTCAGTTTGCCCATTCCTTCGGGTTTCCCTTCTTCAGCCTCTTCCTCTCCATCTTTCTCTTCCTTCCTCCTCTTTCCTGACGGTTGTGTCACTGTTAACACTTTCGACGGGGCCACTCTTTCCCTAAGCTCTTTTATCTCATTTGCCATATTGCTCAACATTCCTCCAAGTATACTATCCGTTCCTTGGAGCGTCCCTACTGCCTTTCTCTTCTTTCGTTCAACCTTGATTTGGTGATGGAACACTTGGTCCATGTCTCCTGCCGTGATGTTTCTTTTGATGGTATCCCAAATTGTCTTTCTCCCAGCGGCTCCTCCTCGAGTTAGTTTCATTGCCTCATACCCAGAGAATTTCCCTAGGAAAATGACGCACTGCATCTCTTCAGACAGCCCCGGAACCCTATCGGTTGTCTTTTCGAATGTATTGGCGAATGATCTGATCGTGGTGAAGTCATCTCTGTTCATGTTATAGAGATGGTCAATTGTGAGCAGGCCATCTCCTAGCTTAAATGTCTTCTACATGCCCCTCTTAAACTCAGCCCAATCATTGTTGGACTTTTTCACTACCTCTTCCACGTCAGAGGTGCATTCCCACCATACATATTCGAACAATTGGGCAAATTTCTCGGCTGGGGTCAGTTGATTGAATATCTGCTCGAGTAGCTCCAACCAATGCGTCACCCTATCCCCTTTGAATGGGAAGATGTCTATCCTTGGTAGGTTAGACCTCTTTATCGTCCTTTTCTCTAGTAACTTGGCGATTACCGCCGCGGTGATTGGCGGATCTCCATTGGCGCTGGCTTCGCCCATTCCTTTTTTTTTTTTTTTTTTCTTGGTTCCTGCTAGACAGTCGACCCTGTTAAGACATACAAAACGACCATTGATCCACCCTTTTTGTCACTATCTTGACGTAACTCTTTACGCTATATGACTTTTCATACCTCTTTTCTCTCATCCGAGTATGTCCTCTAGGAGCACCCTGTCCCCATGCCAAAAACTTCTAACCTTACCAAATAAAAAAGAGATCTCATCGATAAATTCTTTGATACATGCCTCCCGACAAAGATTGCGCCAGTAGGTCGAGAGATCTTCCAAATGGTAGATGCGTAGATATGTGTTTACCACGCATAGAACGTTATAAAAATCCCTATTCTTTAGTTTTGGTCTCATCTCCAAGTATAGGCGGTAAACAACTTTCGCTGCCTCGAATTCGAAGCCCATCTCTGGAACAGATCGGGCTGCGAGTACTGCCCGTTCTACATTCTCAATCCCCTAAAATGCTTCATCAATTATGAAGCTCGAAAGCGTGGTTTTAATACACGTTGTAGGATATACGAACTCAGCGACCCACTTTGCTTCGATTGATTTTATAACTCTTCCTTCTTCTTCTCAATACATTCTCCTTGAAAATGCGTCAAGGGCTATTCCGGCTATCAACATGTATCTAGAGACGGGGCGGCTTTCTCCTATCGCAAGATCGATCGAGTGTGCCCTCCAGAGAAGGGCTGGTAGATAAAGGGTCACTTTCACTATTGCCAACCTTTTCCTTGTGGTCCACCCAGTTTCTATCCAAAGGAAGGCTTCCTGTCCTATCGGTATCCCGCACCATGACTCCATTTCCTCATCCAAATCTATTGTCATTTTTTTTAGTGTCATTTTGACTACTCCTTCCCTTGGCTCTGGCAGGTTGATCATGAAGCTCCGATCAACGAACCACATCAAAGGAGCCATCCTGGTATACCTGTTACAACAGCCAAAGAAAGGACCTTTTTCTTCTTATCATCCTTATTTGATATGTACAGACACATGTCGTACGCAATAACCGAGGATCTTCGATGTGATGAAAAGGCTGAATGGACAATGCGGTGCGAATAGGATCTTGGCAAGCGATACGCATTTTCATACATACATAGTGGCGCTGATCAGTGCARTGAAGACTTAKATATGAAGTCTGATCTATCCTGGACTGACCTCTGTAGTGCACGTCAGCGCAACAGAATGCTAGAAYACCAATGYTGAGCTCAATCAACGTATTAATGTAGACCAAACATGCATTGTTTCTACCACCAATAGTGATGGAGCCTGGCGCTGTTTGGGAAGAAACGCCAGGTCCAGACATACACAGACGAAGAGGAACGGATCAGACGATTGGAGGGGAGAAACGAGAATGTCGTCAATCACCAAGTCCTTGTCACCGATCCCAAATAATCGTTCGCTGTAATGTTTGAAGTCCCAAAGCCGAGTCTGGATCCGATGTCACCAAGCTCTGCCCCTCCCCCTTCGTTGCTTGTCAGATGTTAGGAGGGGGAGAAAGAGATGGTGGACTGAGAGGAGGAAGAAGAAGAACTCTCTTTCTCTTTCTCTCTCTCTCTCCTTCTCTCTCTTAGCCAGCAGATACTGAGAAGGAAGGTAGCGAGAGGGTGAGGAGCCGAGGGTGGACTTAGGAGAGGAAGAAGAAGAACTCTTTCCCTCTTCATCTCTCTTTCTCTCTCTCTCTCTCTCTCTCTCTCTCTCTCTCTCTCTCTCTCTCTCTCTCTCCTATCCCCTTTTTCATTTCCCTTCGATCTTTCTCTTCTCCTCTTCTCTCTTCGACTTCCCCATTTTCCTTCTATTCCTCAACTTCTCTCTCTCATATCCCCCTTCCGTTGAACTTTCTCTCTCCCTCTCTGGTCGAGTCATGAGCGTCTCACACACACACATTTCATCGACAGGACGAGCAAATCGGTATGAATCTTTTGCCAATACGGGGAAATATACACTGACACTTTTGATCTGCTCGTTCTTTCGATCCAAGTAGAGTGCGGCGGGTCGTGGTGCTGGGACGTATAGGCTCTCTCCTTTAACCTCTTTCTCATCTCCTTCTCGATCTCTCCTCCCCTTCTTTCTCTTCGCTTCCTTCTGTTTCATGCACAGATACGTAATGTACTTAATGACCGAGGACCTCCAATACGACGGAAGGACTGAATGGACACGTGGTGCGACTAGAATCTCGACAAGCAATGTGCATTCTCTTTCATCCATAAAGGTGATGAATAGCGCAGGGAAGACTTAGATACGAAGGCTGACCTGACCGGGACTGCCCTCACTCTCGTAGTACAAAGTAGCGAAGCAGAATACTARAATACTAATAGCGATCCCGACCAACGTCATACGTCGTTTCCATCACTAGGYGTGAAAGAGCCCGGCGCTATTCACGAGAAGAAGCGCCAGGTCCRATCATGCACAGACGAAGAGGAGGGGATCAGACGAAGAGAGGGGAGAGTCGTGAATGTCTTCAACACTGAATCTTTGCCACCTATCCCAAGTAATCCCTCGCCGTTATATCTGAAGCCCAAAAAGCCTRGTCTCGGTCCGAAGTTACCAAGCTCTGTCCTTCCCCTCTCGTAGTCTGCAGATGCAGTGAAGTCAAGTGTTGAGAGGGAGAAAGGGAGATGCTGGACTTAGAAGAGGAAGAAGAAAAAAACTCTCTCTCCCTCTCTCTCTCTCTCTCTCTCTCTCTCTCTCTCTCTCTCTCTCTCTCTCTCTCTCTCTCTCTGGTCGAATCATGTACGTCTCACACACACACATCCCATCGATTGGGGCGAGCAAAGTCGGAATGAATCTTGAAACGGGGAAATATACATTGTTACTCTTTGACTTGCTTGTTCTATCGATCCAAGTGGCCCGCAGCGAGCCGTGGGGCGGCAGACTTGGCTGTTGGCCAAGGTCGGAGACTTATCGTCTCCCTCTCTCTCTCACACACGCGCACACCTACATATATACACACACAAATGTGGTAGTGTATACCCCCACGTTGTAGGGATATATTCATTCGTTTTCTATTTATTTATTTATTTATCTATTTGTTTATTTATTTGTTCATCCTATCGAGGGAAGCACCTCGTAAAAGGGAGCTAGCTTTGGTGGTTGGGCAGATTCGATCCCCGGGTCTGTCGCATGATAGCTTTGCACCAATACCTACTGAGCTAGCTCCCACTTCGAAAAGTAAGGGAGCAGCTCTAGTATCTATAGAGCTCCGGCTCAGCCCTACTAGCGGCATGAGCCTATTTCGAAGTTCGTGCTTGTGTATGCGTGTCGGTCCGCACGCCTGTCGGTTTGAATATGTGTTTGTGTGGCCTGCAAAAGTACTTGGCTGCTTGGGAGGCCCGCAGACCGGTAGTTACTTGTAACCGTGACATTGAGGGTCGTGGTTGGAAAAACACTCAAGTGGCAGGAAAAGAAGCCCGCGACACTTTAGAGTAGCGTAAAACACTCGAGTAGCAGGTAGGTCGGTACCTCACTAAGTAGAGGTAGATGCATCGGGTACTTGACTCGGAGGCCGAGTACGGAAAGACAAAAAAAAACTTTTAAACCCCTGGTACCGGTAGACAGACAGGTACCATACCAAATCTCAGTGTGTGTCGTAGATCTCCCTGACACAATATTAACCCAACTGACCCTTCGGCCTCTTTTGTCGAGGGGTATCACTACTGAACCTTATCATTATGACGCGCGTTATAGTAACACGCGCACACACTTAACGAATTTTTGTTTTTTTTTTCACCGATTTCTGCCCCGGCCTTAGTGGCCGAGGATTTTTGCTTTCAGTGTCACGCCAAGCGTACACACCTATTCTCGTTCCAGACTGGCTACGCCATGGTGGCTGAGGCCATCACCGTGCCGAATGCAAAGACATGGCAAAATACCCTTGTAAGGGCATTTTGTCCGACAGCGGCATGAGTCCAAAGCTGTCCAATCTTATGGACATGCTTTGCCCTCAACAATAATTATCCCCTCATAATAAAACCGGAAGGGGCTGGGCCGTCCAATCTTATGGACTTGCTCAGACCTCCTTGCTCAGAAACAAATGAAACAAAATAAACCCCAACTAAACACGACAACCAAGCCCTCCAATCTTATGGTGCAGGCTTGGCTCCTGAAAAGTCTACCACAGTCACGCCCTCACAATTCAGAGCAATCAGACCATCCAATCTTACGGAACTTGTCTGATTCTCCATGTTTTTCAAAGGAACAAAACACATCGGTCAGGCCATCCAATCTTATGGAACATGCCTGACCCCATAGGACCCTGCCAAGCTCAGGCAAAACTATCTTTCACCCACCCTTCCCCCAGATGCAGCCCCTTCTTCTGTACAAGTCTGCTTTTAGGTAACCAAAAGAAACTGAAACCAAGTTCTCTCACGCATTCCTTTATTTAATCTGAGTTGTGTCCTAAAGTGAAACTGAAAGTCAAAGTATAATTGCATGCAGAATACTCATTCAACTCATAAACGTGATATAGATAGGGGATATAGTCGGGGTTTATAAAGGGGAAGCAATGATTACCTCTCAATTCCCTGCCTCCAGAACTCCTCCTGAGTTCCGGCAGGGCTCCCGCAATTGGTGGGTGGACTCCCCACAGAGCCTTGCTGCGGTCCTACGGGTTGCAATCCCGCCTGCCGCCTTCCTCTCAGAACCAATAGACTAGACTTAGAGGGAGAAGGGCAGAAGGAGAAGTTTTGAGGCTCTCAGATCCCAGAATGGTGCACTCAGACTCGTGCGAGAGGGCCTTGATACCTCAATGCACCTGAGGGCCCCGCAATGATGGCCAAAAACGCAACAGTTTGGTCAAACTCCCGATGTTAAACTGCCAAGGTCAACACCTTGCCGACTCCTCCATCCGCAGCAATGCCCCTCTGCAAAAAGCTTTGCCCCTTCGTCGAGATCTCGACACCGAGTTGCGTGGACTATGGGTGGGTTTGCACTCCCGCAGTTTGCCTCCGGCTAACTCGCCCAGCCCGATAAGCAAAACACCAGCCAGCAGGTAAAGTGCAGTCTCCACATCCTTGCTCCTCACCCCTTCATTCTGCACGGGAGCCGGCATCCTTGTGGCTGGTCCCCAGCAACTCCGTACATGAGGGCCAAGAGTACATCGCCCATAGGTAAGCTTCCAACCCGCAACCTGCCTGCAGTCCACGGGTTTAACCGGTGGGTTCCCGCTCCCGTACTCGCCTCCCTACTACTCCACCCGACGGAATGAAACGGCGCCTCGATCCGTAGGTAAGTGTCCATCTGCTCGTCCTGACCCCTGCTATTCCCGTGGGTAAGGCAGGCAGCATACCAGTCAAGAGATCAGTCCTCACTTCCTCGGCAGGACCCACGCGACTCCCATCCTTCGAATGAGCCGCGCACCATGCCGTCAGGTCCGTACACAACTTTGCAGATCACCTCGTTATTCAGATAGGCGAGTTCCCATCCTGCAGCCGCCCTCTCGCTGCTTCCTCTGGGCAACGTACCACTGTATTGGTAAGTCCTCCCCTGTCGCTTACTCTTGTCATTGCCCTCACTCGGTAGACTGAGCGCCTCACCACTTCGTCAGCCCACCCCGTTTTCGGTCACGACTCGAGGTCGGACCTCTCGTTTAGACCATGGCCGGGTGCACCTCACCGGCTAGCAGGTAAGTTTCCAACACCGTGACTAACCCAGCACTGCCTCCATCGACCGCATAAGGAGAATTGAATGAACCTACGACCTGATCATGGGCGGGTACACCACCAAACTCCCCTGGCATCTTAAGCTCAGGGCCGCAGCTCGACTTTCGGTTCACCCGGCATGGCTGGTTCTCCGCCAGCTACGAGGTAAGTCTTCGTTAGCTCTCCCTACCTCCCTCTCTCTCTCTCTATCTCTCTGATCATATGAGAGAAGACACGGTGAACCCTTCGCAAAGACGCCAAAGGATAGGCTGTCGCGCCAAAAAATCCATCGAACCGAAACAGGATGGCTATGAACCCCCCGCCGAAACCAGGCCAGATACATTCAACGTTCCTGTTTTCACCTCCAGCGCAGCCTATTCTCTAATTAACTCCTAACTTACTAACCTGTCACTAAACTAACACTACCACCGATTTCGCCCTGACCAGAAATGTTGAAGTAGCACTTTCCCTCATTCATTTTGATCGAGGATCAAGGTGAACACCCATTCTTCCCGTCTTCTTCCCTCACATATCCCCCATAGCTCCATGCAGCATGTTTCTCACTAACTCACTATCTTTTTAATCTATCACTAAAACTAAGCATTCCATCGCACTCGCCCGGGGTCAAAACCCCGGAATCGTATCTTCCCTTCCTCAAAACTGTTCACGAACGAGAGAGATACGTATGTTTTCGTCCTTCTCCCCTTGTCTTCCGCCATACCTCGGCGCACACCTCTTCTCACTAACCTCTCCCTATGCTAACTCTTTCACTAATCTAATGCTTCCAACAGATTCGCCCTACCAATAAACCTCTATCCAACGCTTTTCCTCGCTCGTTTTGATTAAGAAGCGAGCGGGATACGACTTTTCTGTTTTTTCCTCCCCATAGTCATACTTACCTCTGTTTCCGAATGCACGTGTGTGCGGATCCCGCCCAGGTTCATTCGTTTCCCTTTCCCAATTCTTTCCCTGGTGTCCGTCCGCGCCAGCCCCTGCCCCCTAGCTATGCTTATCGCCTCTCCGGCGTTCACGTTAGTCCGTCACTTGCCGCGGCCGCTATTGCTCCACTCTCTCCCCCTCCTGTTGCTTCAGTGCCCATCGCTTCTCCGCCTCGCCTGCAGTGCTCCACTTCACCTCTCTCTATAGCGCCCCGACTCACCTTCTCACCACCTCCGCTATTCCCTTATCGAGCGTACCCGGCACATTTTCAGGCCGGCTTCGCTCCCACTTTCCCTGCCGGCTGCCTCAACCCTCTTGCGCCCGCCCACTAGCTCTGCCTGGCACCTGTAGCTGCGCTGTCTCAGCGCCCGACCAGCCCCTTCACCATCCATTTTCGTCTGCAACTACCCGGCACCGCCCTACGTCCGGGTTAACCCCCCCCCTCTCACTTACTTTAACTCTCGTTGCCCTGCTGCTATTACGGTGCTCACGCTCCTGCAGGTGGTCATAACGACCCGGCCCTATTTTTACCCAAAGGTCCCAGCCGCTGTTACCGTGTTGCCCGACCTAGCCCGCTGCGACTAGCGCAGCGCCCGACGTTTACTACCTCGACTTGCCAACTCAGTGCTCGATGCCCAGTAGCGCTATCAGTTCCGCCCCGCCACTGCCTTCGTAGTGGCGCTCGGTCATATAGCCCAATGGTAGGACCGCTCCCTCACTTTGGCTACCCTGTGGAAGCCGCGGGGGGGGGGGGGGGCCGACTGCCACGGCCTGACTAGTTCTTTTTGCCCCTATACCCAGCCCCGACGAACGGATTGCAGCAGTACCGCAGCGAAACCCAGCTGGCCCACTCTTCTCAGGCCGGATTGGTCTCCTTTTTGGCCACCAACAGACATTCTCACATCAAGCTGCGACACCAAAAGCGCGGGCCTGTTGCGGGACTCACAACATAAGGCCCGGTAAGGCGGGTCTTAGCGCGAATCTTGGTAGTAGTAGCAAACATTTCAATGAGAACTTGGGAGACCGAAGTGGAAAAGGCCCCCGCGGGTGGGTACAGCTCCCTTGAGCACGGATGTGGCTGCTACGGAGACCCCCGGAACACCATAACGGGGTACTTCGGCGCAATCCCGAAACGGTTTGCGGCCACACTCCATGCCCCCCCCGGCGAATACAACACACCCCCGGGCGACCTCGCCGGACCCGAAACGTAGGTTGTACATAGTCAACATCACCGGCCCCTATACCCGGCGTCATGTCTTTATTCAAAAGACAACTTAACATAAAAATGAATATCAATGACGATAAATAATAGAAGTATTTAGGGCCTTTAAACCGCGTGCGTCATTCCGACGCCACCACGACAAACCCAAGGGCGACAGCCCCGTCGGGCCCTCAACCCCCTCGGTCCCTTCGCGCCACTCTGACATTCCCGCGTCATCGCCGCTTGATCTCGATCCTTGATCCTCTCAGATGAAAGTCAGACGTCGTAACCGCTGGTGTAGAGCCCAAGTCTGAGTTTGGTTCTAATGGGCGCCTAAATAAACGGACAGAGCGCAACGCGCCGACCTACCGAAACGCTTTCAGAAGTCACATTGTTGTCGATGTCGTCCTCCATACGTACGCACAGGTCACAGGCAAGCACGTTAACCAACGAGACGTAATCTTTTTAATCCCTATTTAATCAGAAGAGAAAAATCTGGTCGGCGGTCACACCGACTCTTCAATCATCAACAAATAAGAAGATCGTGCGCGCCTCAAAAATATGATCGCCCACACACTCTCTATCCTCGCCAACCATTCGGTCAGCCTTGGCCACAGACGCACGCGCCTCGCGTAAAATACTAAATTTTTAACCAAAGCTATTTTCCGTCACTTGCAAAATCCAGGGCGGATACCCTTGTAAGGGTATTCGCGCCGACACCGCTTCAACCTGAGGACCGGTCCTTTTTTTTTTCGAAAGTTTCAAGACTACCAGAGCTAGTTGTAGGTAGTCCGCAATTTTGCCAAGGACTGGTCCCCCAATTTTTTTTGCCCCTTAAAAACCCACTTTGCGTCCTGTCGCCCGCCGCAAAAAATGCGACACCTTGACACAGACGTCGAAGCCCACTATACCGCAGTCTTAGGGCTGCGAATACGTCGCCATGATTTTTGTTTTTTGTGCATTTCCGGAGTAGTGGAGCGGTGTGCGGGAGAGTGCTTGCCATAGTCACCGCTGCTACTCGATGGCGGTCGGGGAAGTAGGCGGGAGGCGCAGCTACTACCAAAATGCTCCGTCTTTGCATTAGACTCCCCCCCCCAACGGTGGCCCCACCCTACTCCCTGACTACCGCCGATAAGGGCAGGGGGTAACATGCATCCCCCCCCCCACACACTCTTCGAGTTGTGTATACCCCGTATTTCGTTTGTTTATGTGGTTCGGGAAGGGTAAGGTATTGATTATATTGTATGTATGTTTTGTCATGTTCGCAATACACAACTCGAAGAGTGTGAGTGGGGGGGGTGCCGGTTGGTGCTTTATTCAAGATGTTCATGGGACGCTGGACCTAGTTTCCAGCAAGTGGCGCTCCCCATCAATAGACAGGAGAATGTATATGCGTGTGTGTGTGTGTGTGTGTGTGTGTGTGT
>BFEA01000546.1:473936-487894 GCA_003427395.1 Chara braunii | reverse complement strand
TCTCTCTCTCTCTCTCTCTCTCTCTCTCTCTCTCTCTCTCTCTCTCTCTCTCTCTCTCTCTCTCTCTCTCTCTCTCTCTCTCTTGCTCTCTCTGTAGCAAGATGCAGCTATAGGTGTAGTATTGGGGACGATCGAAGATGACGGGAGTGGATGGTGTATTAGAAGCGCAAGTGAAGTTTTAATATCGTTCGAGTTTGAGGCACCTCATCCATTGTTATCAAAATTATAATAGATTTAGAAAAGTAGTTAATTGAAATTTGTGACTTAACATTTTTTTGTGAGATGTCATCTCTCTCTCTCTCTCTCTCTCTCTCTCTCTCTCTCTCTCTCTCTCTCTCTCTCTCTCTCTCTCTCTCTCTCTCTCTCTCTCTCTGGGTCTCTTTGTTTTTTTTGTTTTTGTTTTTAAAGGGGTTGAGGGGTTTTGAAGACAGTTTCAGGCGAGGTCCGTCGTGAGGAAGTTTGTAAGAGGCGGACACACCACGTTCAGCCTTCAGACGACACAGTGAACTTACCCACACACACACACAAAGAAGGGTTTTGTTTCTCTTTCTCTCTAACACATTGTTGAATTTGTTTTTTCCGAAGTGTAATTGAAACTGTATATGAATGCATGTGTTTGAAGTTTTTCCGTTTATTAGTTTATTATTGATGTGATGATCTATCACTGGCAGAATTACATGTCATTTTGCAAGTATTATGTTGGAGTTACCGGAAGCATACTATGAACCAGAATTATTCACATAAGTCTGTTGGGTCAACTTCTAAGCTAATTTTGATCAGATAGGGAAGCCTCGACCGCAACCAAAAAATTCCTAAACTTAGATAGTAGTGCATATGCCTGTTTGTATACCGTCTTGTGCATCTGTCTAGGCTAGCAGTCTTGCCCAGCAGGGATGTTGCCAGTACTATGGGCATCGAATTGGGGTCGGACACGGATCTGCCTGAATGGTCTGGCTAATACTCTTCTAGTAGACATGAGTTGGGTTATTTGTGTTTACGAAATTGGGTGGTAGATTGTCTTGGTGACATGGGTTGTTTGGTGATAGTCATTGAAAAACAATACTTACAATCCAGTCACGGTAACGATTCAGGGACCCACCACTAGGACTCTTGTAATGCCCTTTAGTAAGGTGCAAGGAGGATCTAAGTGACAAAAGACAAAGTACATCTCTAGCATGAATGTGAATCAGATGAACATCTTTATAAGTTAAAAACCCTTGTGAAACTCAACCTAAGAAACGAGAGAGAATTTCAAGCATAATTTCCTTCAAACACATCATATTCATTTTATTTTTCATTGAAAAATAAACTTTCAGTTTAATTCCATGAAAACCATGCAAATTCCGTTTATCTTTCCCTCAAAGATAAAGTTCCACTTTAATTGTCGGTCAACAAGTGACATTTCAGTTTACATTTCTGTTCATACATAACATTTCAATTTAATGATCCGGCTATAGGTAACTTTTCAGTTTAATTTCAGTTATCTTTTTAGCAATGTTAAACTGAAAGATAATATTTTAGTTTGATTTTAGGCAATACATAACATTTCAGTTTATATTAAACAACAATGTTATATTGAAATTTCCAAGATTGTTCCTGAACTTTTAAGCAAAGAATGTTTTTCCGTTTAATTTGAGAGAAAAATGGTCACCATAAACTGAAAGTCTCGTGATGAACTGAAAGTTTTGAAATTAACCTGAAACTTTATGAGTTAGCATTTCTTTGAACTGAACTTTTATATCTTGAATTTTTATGTTGTATCCCCGACACCTCCCAAAGCTAGTATGAGACAATGCAACGACGTTATGGGTCTCGCTCCACTACTCTGGACTCACGAAAATTTGTGAGTCGGGATCACTCCACTACTCTCAAAACGGGTTTGGCGAATCCTCTTTGAGAATAGTCAGGAAGGACTCACCACTACTTTTGAAACAGACTTGGCAAAATTTTCTCAAGAGTAGTCAGAGAGGACTCATAAAGATAATATTGAGGCGTCGAGAGTCCACAACATGCAACATCCCAAATGTCTAAGGTGATTGTCCCTACCTATTGCGAAGCTTTGTTTTTCATGAGTAGACCTGAAATTGGGGCCGACAAGCAAACCGTTTGGCTGGAGGATAGTGTCCATAATGTCTTGTAGTGCATTCCAACTTCATAAGTCCTGCCTTCTGGAGTAATAAGTGGAGCGAAGGTCAGAATTTCATGATTTTTCCGCCTTTGACAGCTCTCGACGAACTCTCAAACCACCTTCGACAACTCTAGTCGAACTCTCAAAAATTTTGGAGAGTCTAGAGTAGTGGAGCGAGACCCTATGGCAGGACCTAACCCGAAAGATGGCTTGTTTAGGGCCTCGCTCCACTGCTCACTAAATATGCAAAACTTGAATGAACCCTGTCCCGATCCCCCTAACTTTTCGTAGAGGCTTATTTGCATTTTCAACATATAATGATAATTTAATGAGCTTACTTTTCTTGCATTTGTCGATGCCAAATAACTTTGTCATATACTGTGCATAAGAATTATCAAAAAATAGTTATTCCCCGTACAAAAAAAAGTCGGAGCCTTGAAATATTGACAATAATGTGTTTATATTTTCTACATTGCATCTATTCCGTTATATGTTAGGAAAAATCGGTTTTGGTTGATATTTTTGTGACAGTGACCAATGCATTTAAACTAGTTTTCAAAAAAAATACTCGTATTGTTTTTGACGCACTTTCAGTTTTGCTTACATTTGTCAATGCAAAGCAAACGTTGCCACATACTTGTTCATACAAAATTTTAAAAAATAATTTTTTTTATGCGCAACAACCTAGAGCCTCGGTTTATTGCAAATAATATGTTTCTCATTTTTTTGTTCAGCATCTGTTTCGTTCCTTAACCGGAAAAACATATTTCTGCAATGTTTATGGTGACATTGATCAATGCATGTCTTGTGTAAGAGCCTTAAAAACTAATTAAAAAAAAATACTCGTAAAGTTTTTGATTCGAGTTCAATTTTTTATCAATTGCTTGTTATGCCTAGTTTACCCGACCATAGATCTTTTTTGGATCTATTAGCATCACTGCTAAATCTAAATTACCTTTTTGAATATTTTTCAGTGATTCTAGCGCTGTAACCATTTTTTCGAAAACAAATCTCCCGTGAATGAATATCGTTTAGTCTATTCCCATAAGGCACGAGAGGTGGACTGTTAATCTTTCACCCATTGTCTTCGCTAATAAAATGTAGTAGATGTTGAGGAGTGAGTTCGACCTCCAACTCTTGATGTCTGCGTTATACATCATTGATATAATCTCATAACTCATTTAATGACCGATTTCATTCCACGACATTACATTGTACAATTCTAGTAGATGTGTTGCAATAAGACCCTAATGTTGCAGATAAAATTTGATTGGTAGACCATCGCTCCAGGTGCCCTGTCTTTTTCCATCGCTTGTGATGCTATTTTCAATTTTGCTACATTGATAGGTGCGAATAGATCCGTCTTATCTGCTGCACTGATACAAGTATGCAAATTATTCCAATGATTTGAGTTCACTGACAAGTTCTGTTATGGGACCTCCGACGGTCTTCTGCTGGTGAGAATGCCCTTGTATTACAGTACTCCATAGTCACACATACTTTCAAGTGATACAACTGGTCTGGTTGTAGAGAAGAAATGATCTTGAAACGTCTGCCTTGTATCTTGTCTTTTGTACGGGCTTAAGGAAAGACTCCCTTGTTGTTATGTTGTAAACTACCACCCCCGTAATCCTCAAATGTTTTGTCGATATGTCGGATCGGCATTTCATCTTATTTTGCTAGCAATTTTGCCCCGTTTTCTGCCCAAGCCGCTGCTGCAATGGGAAGGTTCAATCGTTGATCCACCTCTTGTAACCTCTCTCTTATGTTATGTTCCACTTGCTTCTTCTTCGCGTTCAGGATCTGTGAGAAAACACTTAGTATATTTGAGGTGAGAATATCCCTGTGTCCCACCAATCCCTCAAAGTTTGAAACTGTTGTTTTGACTCTTTCCATAAATTCCTCGTCCATCGTGTCAAACCCTGGTTCCTCAAAGACTCCAGATTTAGCTTGAAGTAACTTTTAACACGCTCTGTGACTTCTGAGTGCTTGAACATGACCATCACTACTTGTGATCAGACAACGCTTCCCATGCGGCGATTTGTTTCACCATAAGCTTGCAAAAAAAAAAAAAAAACTTCGATGGAAGCCAACAGTTTTTTTTTCCCCCAGTCACTGTCGATAACCACGTATGGTCTGGGTTCATAGGGTATATAAACCGGAATGAATCAATGAATTTCAATTTCACCATATACTTCAATAAAATCAATGCTGCTCCGGGTGCGGTTGCTGAAACCCCTATTTCATCGAGTGTGTACTTCCAATCACCAACAATCAAAGGGTGATGTACATCGGGAGTATGAGTCACCATGATAGGTTCGAATAAATCATCTTATTTTGCTAGCAATTTTGCCCCGTTTTTTTGCCGAAGCCGTTGCCGCAATGGGATGAAGGTTCAATCGCTGATCCACCTCTCTCTTATATTATGTCCCACTTGCTTCTTTTTCTCGTTCAGGATCTGTGAGAAAACACTTAGTATATTTGAGGTGAGAATATCCATGTGTCCCACCAATCCCTCAAAGTTTGAAACTGTTGTTTTGACTCCTCTCATACCCGTTAGTAGAAACTCTTCATCCATCGTGCCAAACCTTGGTTCCTCAAAGACTCTCGATTTAGCTTGAAATAACCCCTAACACGCTCTGTGACTTCTGAGTGCTTAAACATGATCATCAGTACTTGTGATCAGACAACGGTTGCCGTATTAATTTGATGTTTTGCAACGATTTGTTTCACCATAAGCTTGCAAAAAAAAAAAAACTTTGATGGAAGCCAGCTGTGTTTTTTTTTTCCAGTCACTGTAGAGAACCACGTATGGTGTGGGTTCATAGGGTACATAAACCGGAATGAATCAATGAGTTTCAATTTCACCATATACTTTAATAAAACGAATGTTGCTCCGGTTGCTGAAGGCCCTATTTCATCGAGCGTCCACTTTCGATCACCAACAATCAAAGGGTGATGTACATCAAGAGCATGAGTCATCATGTCTTGAAAGAAGGCAGTGCGCTCCGATCTATCTGTTAGAGCGTATAGGGTGATAACTCCCCAACATGTATCATTCCTTTCCAACAAGACTCACGCCCATCTACCCAACAAGTCTACATTATAGTCTTCGATGGCAACGTCAAGCTGCCTATCGATCATGATGCAAACACTGGTCTTTGACTCATTCGTCGAGCCTAACAACCAAGGGTCATCCCACTACGACCCTAGACTAGCAAGTTTGAGTTCACTGAATTTCATTTCCTAGATAAAGGAAAACGGGATTCTGTGTTTGTGTAATTAGGACTTTAGTCTAGATTCTTCTTCGATCTCCTAGTCGTGTCTCCTAGCCCACAAAAATCTAGGTTGTTACTCTAAGGTTGTCCATTCACGTTTGTTGTGTCAGGCGCCTGCTGGGTAGACTCCTTCATGAACCCTTGAAAACTTTACCTACTGACAACATATCGGTATTCTTTATTTATGGTTAGTCGTAGGTATTCAACACATTGTCGTAGTGGTGTGTTTGCAAATATCTAACACAACCGCACGCAAATCTTTAAGAAAGCATGAATTGTTAAACCTGTTTATCCCCATATGGAGCTTATGGTCCTGTTCTGGTCCCTATATGCAGCGGTTTCTAAATGTAAAACTTGGGGTCATTTGTAATGCTTTGCAAAAAATTAAAAAAAGTTTTTTGTTTGGTGAAAGTTTTTCATTCAAGCCAACTAGGAATGATGTTGGGATCTCTTGATCCACTCTGATATCATTCAGGGACTTAGCTCGGTTTTGTAGGAACAGTGAGAAATGCAGCGTCCTCGGACTATTCTCTGTGAGTTCATGAAAACGTTTAGACGAAATATAAGCGTCCAACAAAGCTACATTATTTTTTATTTATCTATCCTGCTAATCAATGTAAAATCGATGCGTTGAAATTTATGAAATTAATCTTAGTAGTATAAGTTTGCCAATGCTCTATCTAGTTGCTGAGAGGATGCTATTTGACAAACTTAGTTCTTTTGTAACCATGGAGTGGGTTGAGATTACCCCTTGTGGAGATAACCACGCAAATATAACCATGCAAATACCTTTACAGTTTCATTGACCAACGAGCAAACAAAAGGCAAAAACTTTTTTTCCATAATATAAGATTATTATTTGTCGATTACTACCGTCCTCTTATCTCGCTTTATTCTTGCCCCGGCCCCCTGGTTTCGGATATGTAACCGTCTGTCCATCCAAACCTGGCGATCTTTATGAACTTGCAACTGATGTTTGAGAGTCTTCGGCCTCGACTACTTAATGTGCACCTCCATCTTTCAAAGTGTCTTCACCTTGTCCTAGCTTGCTTCAAAGGAGATCAGCCCCGCGAGTTTCTTTGAGAGGTGGACTGCAAATATGTATGATTAGCTTGTAAACTTAAAGTTCCTCCTTCAAATGGTACCAATGCATTGCCCACTTTGATGTATTCCGTACTCATGTTCAAATCTTGTTGATTTTCTAGTCTCTTTGAGTATGCGAGCTCGCTCGATGTGTACGAATCACTAATAGGACCCACCAACTGTGTATCCTGCCCGATATCTAGGGATCGGTGAAAATAGTGGTTTGGACCTGGGATAAAGGTCTTGCTGCAAGCCAAGATCTTTATGTTGCCCACTTACATGTTCCACCATCATATCCCTTCTAGACGAGTGGCACGAGATCTGCGAGCCACTGGGCCGAGTTCCCTTTGGTATCTGCTCCGACCTCGACTTTCAAGTTCTTGGGTGCGTTATTGACTGTTGGAAGGACCGACACCGTACACTTGAGCTTCGTCTGTGTAAAAGTTCATGCCAACTACCATGACTACGACTCACGATTGTTGACGGTCCTTATTGAATCACCTTGATTGCTTATCGGATTTCGTGTGTTTTCCTCCTCTTCATGGAAAAAAACCCTACATCTTCTGCACCACGACATTGATGAGCAGACTAACTTTAACTCCCTCATATCTTCGTTATCCATTCTAAACCAGGTTCAGTCGACCATCCTTCCCTTGAACTGTGGGTCAATATCGTACTTCATATTGATCGATTCAAGTTTTATGTAATGCCTTATGGGTGCATATTCTTTTGTTATTGGTCCAGACCCATATTCCTTCGGATAGTTGTGACGAACTATCTTCTGTAACCGCGCGACTTTCTGCGTGAAGATGCGGTGGGGGAACGAGTGGACTTTGATGGGTGACGGGCGTAAGCAGGGGTTGGTTGGGCAAGTTGCATGGATGCCCTCACTTCTTTTTTTCGTTCTCTGTTAGAATTTATCGGGCTGGTGTCCCGGAAAATCCCGCGCCGACTATCGAGTGGCCGCGCCTTAGTAAGCGCGAGAAATAACGATTGCCATAACTTCTTTCTTGTTCTGCTGTGAGCACTGGGGATTTTGGCGAGATTAGCGCGCGGGAATTTTCCTTTTGAATTTTGAACTAATGCCGAGCCCCCGCAAACTCTCGGAATTGTTTTCTCTTTCAATTTTTTTTTTTGCAATTAGGATTTAGACTAGGGATTTAGACACCTCGCAAATTGGATGCACGACGCTTCTTGCTCGCACACGCCGTGCCTCGACAGGATCTGGGCCCTGATTTCAATCTGCGCCTTAATCTTGTATGTAACTGTAGTTTTTGGCGGGCGCAATCGCAACTGTAATCTTCTTGTTCTTGATAGTATTTGTGTTTCCTCTTTTCCCGCCTCATCTTCGCTTGCGCATGCACACCCTTTTCCTTTACTCTGCCTGGTTCCTATGGTTGCATGCCCGGATTGATGCACGGAGAGTGGCTCTGTCCCCCGCGCCGCAGCCTGGATATACAGACGTAGGCACTTCCTCTCTTCCTTCGCTTGGGCGTAATCCCGAATTCATCGCGCACTCATGCATGCTATAAATGTCGCAAGGGCGATTAAGTTTCTCTCTGAATTTTGAAGGTTAGCGTGGTCAGTGAGGATCGGCGAACGAGCAAGTTGGCAGGTGAGTAGATTGGGTCGGGCGATCCGATGGGCTGGCGCCAAGCAAGCGGGGTTGACGTGCGGGCCACGGCGGACTGTGGCGCACAGGCGAACCTGACGGGCATGCTTGGGCTAAGCGGGGTGACGACTTGGTGTTGGTGCGCCGCGACAGACTGCCCGCATCAGAGAGAGAGAGAGAGAGAGAGAGAGAGAGAGAGAGAGAGAGAGAGAGAGAGAGAGAGAGAGAGAGAGAGAGAGAGAGAGAGAGAGAGAGAGAGAGAGAGAGAGAGAGAGAGAGAGAGATGGTGTCTTTTCATTTTGTTTCTTCTTCTTCCAACCCTCCTGTGCAAATTTTGGATTTTCGCCTTGGCCAATTTTTGGTGTTGCAACTTCGGACTTTCCTTGTGAATTGTCTCGAATTTTGGTGTACATCATCTTTTGTTCTCAGCTCTATTAGATCTGCATGTTTGACAGTTCGATGGATGTCTGTTTCCTCTCATTCTCTGTTTTTCGGCGTGATTGACATCTTTAATTTCTTTTGCAAAACTCATCGGTGTCTGTGCAGAATGTATGATGTCTCCCCCCCCTTGATTTGCGCCTGCTTGTCGCTTTTTCGTCCTCGATAAGCATGAATGAGTCTGATGGGAATTTAGTCGCCTTAATGAATGTGTGAATGAAAACCCAGGATCGCGAGTCGTTTCCGCGGACCCTTCGGATTCGCCTCATAGGCTAGAATTGACAAGTCATACACGTGTGAATGAGAGCCGTGATTTTGTGGTCCCATGATTGGTTGCATGCGAGGGACTGAGGGGTCGCACACGGGTAAGACATGCGCCTTAGAAAAAGGAAAGGGCGATGATGATGGGCAGTAGAAAGTGACGAAATTTTAGTTTAGCTAACTCGGACTGTACCTTTTTGAACGACCCTCGCTTACGCCCACTTCTGCTAACACGAAGTCATCCACTTATAAAGCCGTAAGCAGATTTTGTGCACGCACGTGTAAGACCGACCGAAAGGGGCGGTACCTACACGAGTGCCTACAAGATCTGCGCGCGGACCATGACGGCGCTTGCATCGAACTGACAGGATGATTTGCATCACTGATCGGGAAAGTCTGCGGGACCCCGAATTTTGAAAATATTGGGCACGAAAAAACGCGTACTTCCTCGCACAGCCCCGACCCGATCCTCCGAAATTCCCCTATCAGCGAGGGAACGAACGAGTGTTGGGATATAGGAAGAGCATTGGACGTTGTTCCTTACGAGGCTCGATTCCCGAGTCCCACACGAGCCACGTCTTCTCCAAACCTGAGGTCATCGTCCTAATAACTCACTGTTGGCTTAACTGAGTGGTGTTACACTTCCACTACCTCACCGTCATCCCGTGGCACTCGATCGCTCACTACTGGCCCCGAACCCCTTGCTCTGAGTGCCAGCGAGATAGCGAGTACTGAGTCTCGGGATTCATCCGCCGAGTGACGAGCATACAACCTTCGGCTGAGACCCTCGTCGTCCAATTCCGAAATTTGCAGCGATCGACGACAACAGCTGACCAAACAGCGCGATACCCATAGCGTGCAACCCGTCCATCAGGTCCGCAACCGACCACAAAGGCGAAATCAGAGGAGATGGTGATTCCCCAACTCTCGGGCCTAAGGCATACGAAAATCCTTGAGAAACGCGCTTGGGTTCGTTGGTAGGGGCAATGTTGTTGGAATTTCGTTCGAGAATGGAAGAGTACTTAGATCTATTGGTGTTGTGATTACGGAAGAGTACACCGGGATTTTTAGCTCGATACACTGCGCATGCCATCTGCCTTATGGTGCACGACATCTGCAGCTTTCCTTCTCTACGCTAAGTTCGAGAGGCGGTCTACCTGCTCATAAAACTCAAAACGCGACATACGACCTGCACATGCCCTCTTGCACTTTTACCCTCGAAACTTGCCACAGGAGATCTCCGTTCTGTCTTGGGACTCCACCCCCACTTTCCTACAATCCTTGGCACCCCCCCCTTTTTCGCACTTCCGGGCCTCCATCCCTTTCCGATCAGGAAATCGCGCCGGACTTGAGGTTGGGGCGTCACATAGTCACATTAGTGTGCACTACTGCATCCAAAGAGACTTGTAATTGCCATCACCCAAAATAATTTTTCATTTCTACTTGTCCCAATTCGCTCCATTCAAGACGTGTCATCCATTGCCTGAAACTCATAGAGTAAGAAATCTCAAACAAGCTGGCTTCATTGTCTTCTTGTTAATCAACGAAGCAGAGATTGTCTGATTTGTGGCGACATAGGTCAGCTCATTTAGGCTGGTGCCCCTTTGAATTGGAGCTTCAAAAATTTAACCATGCACCCACCCATTTTCATAGGTCCGAATGAGGTGTGTATTAACTTTATGCAGCAAACCTTTTGCAGTGTTTCTGAATACCATAACCACCGTCCTCTCTTTACGCCACGCTACTAAGCAGTTACTTTAACCCGGTCGAATTCTGGATTGACCCTTAAGATGACTCGGACTTCTCTTTCAACGATTTTTAACCTATGACAAGGTACATCCTCTGGAATGGTTCCCTCCTTGTAACATCGTGCAATTAACTCTCATACTCCATTTTCTCCCAAGTCTGCATTTGGCGCTACCGGAGGCGATCTTGCATTGGACTGGGCTGGCTCTTCCATAACGACTTCCGGTTGGAGTAGTTCCACCATTTCCTACTTCGATTTACAGGGGTAAATATCTTTACTGCCCCTGCCAAGATGTTGAACTTGTTTCTCGCATGGTCGACTGCCATAAGGTATTTATTCCCACGTAAAAGCTCGACTAGGAGTCGCCAACAGTGAATTCTAGATGTCTAGTAAGCGCCTACTCGTCACACCCTTGTCTCTATCTAGCCTCCGAGTGCACTTCTAATCGTGTACCTTAGTAAGGTTTGACTATGGCTACCCAAAAACGTTACTGCGGAGTGAAGACGGAGTCCATGTAATGTAGGCCTGCACAGACACGTTACTGGGTGGGCCACTGGGACTACTGTACAGTGAGAGGTGCAAGTGCGAGCACTAACACAGGGCAGATCGACCGAGACGCGGAATCGTCTTCCGCAATCAATCAATGATGATATTTGAAGGTCGTTGCCCTTTAGAAAAAAGAAAGGAAAAGAGAAGAAAGGATAAGGAGAAAGCAAGAAAAAAGGAAGGCGGAATCCCAAGGCCATGCCACGGGGATTCCGCCTTCCTTTTTTTTTGCTTTCTTCTTATCCTTTCCTTTTTTTTTAAAGGGCAACGACCTTAAAATATCATCATTGATTGATTGCGGAAGAGGATTCGGCGTCTCGGTCGATATGCCCTGTGTTAGTGCTCGCACTTGCACCTCTCACTGTAGAAGAAAACAAAAAAAAAGGAATGCGGAATCCCGAGGCCATGCCACGGATCCAGCGGCCTAGCTCAGTTGGTAAGGCACGCAAGTGGCATTCAGGAGGTCTTGGGTTCAATCCCCATCGGCCTCATGTACCTTCCTGGGCATGCTTGGCGCCCGCCACCTAGAGATAGCCCGTTGGTCCCCCCAATTGGCATTAAAAAGCAGTCTCTGCTGATGTTCATAGGGGGAGGGGTACTCAGGGAGGCACAGCGACTGGCCACTCAGATGATGCTCGGTCCCTCTGCTACCGGCTGTCCCCTGGCCGGTGGCCCCCAGTGGGGGATCCCTGAAGGCTATCAGGCCACCCTAAGGCTATCAGGCCACCCTGGGCTGAAAAGGCCACCGTTGTCAGATTAGACACAAGATTGAATTTACCTGGGCTGGTTAGTCCGATGATAATACCTCAAGGCCATCTCCCTTTGCAAAAAAAAAAAAAAAAAAAAAAAAAAAAAAAAAAAAAAAAAAAAAAAAAAAAAAAAAAAAAAAAAAAAAAAAAAAAAAAAAAAAAAAAAAAAAAAAGGCCATGCCACGGGTTGCTTAGCTTGCAATCCTAGGTTAGGGTCAAGCCCTACGAATCGGTGGCTCATGACAAAAAATGAATACAGGAACAGATACATCCCAGACCCAGTAGACCGCCCACCCTACTACCGGGTGCGAGGTCCCAGGCCGCACACCCTACTGCAGGGTCTGAGGTCCTACTTGCCAGGTCCCAGCAGGCCACACACCCTACTGTGGGTTGCAAGGTCCCACTTCTCGGGTCCCAGCAGACCACACGCCCTATTGAGGGGTGCAAGGTCCCACTTGCCAGGTCCCAGCATACCACACGCCCTACTGCGGGTGCAAGGTCCCACTTGCCGAGTCCCAACAGGCCACACGCCCTGCTGCGGGGTGAGAGGTCCCATTTGCCAGGTCCTAGCAGGCCACAGGCTCTACTACCGGATGCAAGGTCCCACTTTTCGGATGCCAGCAGGCCACACGCCCTACTGCCAATGCAAAGTCCGACTTGTCGGGTCCCAATAGGCTGCATGCCCTCCTGAGGGTTTGAGGCCCATTCGTAGGAATGCGTATGTTTCCTGGAAATTCATCTCCGGAATCAGAGAGAGAGAGAGGGAGAGAGAGAGAGAGAGAGAGAGAGAGAGAGAGAGAGAGAGAGAGATGCTGCAGAGCGATTCAGAGGGTGAGAGAGAGAGAGAGAGAGAGAGAGAGAGAGAGAGAGAGAGAGAGAGAGGCTGCAGAGCGATTCAGAGGGTGCGAGCTGGCTGCATCGCCTGACATGGACATCGACAGGCGACATCAACGACCAAATCGCGGTATGAGTTCCTCCTCTTCCTCCTTCTACCCTCCCTCCTCCGCCTCCTCCGCCTCCTCCGCCTCCTCCTCCGTCTCCTCCTCTTCCCCTATGTTCTCCTTCTCTTCCTCCTCTTCATGGCCGTCCTCCTCCTGCTCCCCCTTCTACATGTGCGTGTTCTGGCCCTTGCTTGTCAGTTCTCTCCTTCGCCTTGATTTTCTTCCTCCTCCTCGTCCTCCGCGTCCTCCTCCTCCTCCTCCTCCTCCTCCTCCTCCTCCTCCTTCTTTCTCTTTCGTAAGGGTTGACGTGTGGCGATTGGCCTCGCTACTTCATTCTCTTTTCTTCTATTCTCCTTCTTCACCTTGGCTACTCGAGATGGGTAATGGGAATTTTGTTGCGGACGTCACCAGCTTGCAGTTTTTTTGTTTTCTTTTTTTTTGTTTTCTTTTTTTTTGTTTTTGGTGGTGGGTCCGGATTATGGCAGAAGAAAGCAAAGGGCATGGATTCGAAAGAAAAAAAAAACCCGAAAAAGCAAAAGCCATGGATATGCTTCTGAGCACGTAGTAGTTGAATTCATCGGAGGACAACCACGACGTCCACTAACTCAGGACGCGCACTTACCTGGACGCGTTTTTTTTTTTTTTTTTTTTTTGTTGTTGTTAACCCTGGACGCGTTTGGACGGGCTGTGCTCCGGTTATCCTCAGAGGCAATCAAATCCTTCGCTGCCGGCTTGCGGCTTCCTGATCTCCGGGCAGGGATTTATTTTTCTTTTTTTTAAACGAGAATTTTTTGGTCTTCGTCTTCTTTTAAAAAAAAAATTAAGACCCCTCTCCCCCTCCCAACTCAAAGCTGCCTTCTCCTCATCGGGGGACAGCCATATATTTTTCTCTCACGGTGTCTCACCTCACATATTTTTTAACTGGCGTTCTGCCATGTCATCATGGAACACATGTTCCAAGACGAGATTTTTTTTTTATTTGGACCATTTCTCGATTTATGCGTGTCATCCTTGCGCAGGGGCCATGCTAATCTTCTCTGTATCGTTCCAATTTTAACGGATGTCCCGAAGGACAGACGGGATGTTTTTGGGTCGCTCTGAAGAGAGAGAGCAGTGAAAAAGAAAAGAAAAGAAAAAAAGGAACAACAAAAAAAAGGAAAAAAAAAGGAACAAAA
>BFEA01000546.1:460063-473540 GCA_003427395.1 Chara braunii | reverse complement strand
GCCGAAATGGGGCAACGTTGAATCCATGCATTTTGGGCTTCGAACCAGAGACCTGAGAGCCGAACTGGGCTTGGAAGCAGAGACCTGATGAGCCGAAATGGGCTTTGAACCAGAGACCTGAGAGCCGAAATGGGCTTGGAACCAGAGACCCGATGAGCCGAAAATGGGCTTGGAACCAGAGACCTGAGAGCCGAGATGGGGCATCGTTGAATCCATGCATTTTGGGCTTCGAACCAGAGACCTGAGAGCCGAAATGGGTGGCTTGGACCATCCCGCTTTTCCTCAGCCCTGGGGGCAAGTACCACTTGGTACCCGAATTCTCAAAATCTGACCGTAGATTAGGAAGATCAACGGCCAGAAATGAAGAATCAGCGTCAGTGGGACTTGGCCCCTGGTGGTGTCATTCATGTATGGGGGGGGGGGGAGAGGTGGTTCTCCACATCAGCTTTCAGAAGGATGGACGTGCGCGCTTCTGGTTGACTGATTGAAAAGGCCTGAAAGGCCTTCCTGTCCAGGTATGACAGGTTTTTTTTTTTTTTTTTTTTTTTTTTTTGATTGGTTGGGCAAATTTTGTGTGTGTGTGTGGGGGGGGAAACGGTGGCAGGACCCGGGACAGCCTTGCATGACTGATTGCGGGGGTGATTCCTGTGGCTGTGGGGTGTGCATTTAGGCTACCAGAAGGGCCCGGGAACACTTGCCCGGCCGGGCCAAAGAAAATATTTTTAATGTTATTTTTTATTTCACATTTCGTAAAGAATTTCGATGTGGCCCTTTATTTTTCTGCATAACATAGTTTTTTGTTTCAGAGTTTTTTTTTTTTTTTTTTTTTTTTTTTCGCAGGTACCTTCCTTGGTCCTTGCACGGCTGCGCCGCCCGGAAAAACGAGGTGACCCGGGCGGCCCGGCTGGTATCCCAGATGTGCATGTTCCATTTGAATTAGTTTGCCCATTCCCTGATCTGTCCGTGCGCATCCGTTTCTGCATCTGTGGGTTGCGGGTGTCCCCTTTAAGAGAATTGAAATTGGATTAAGCTCCCGAATGTGGTCGTGTTTTACGCACAGATGCAGAAATGCAATTCAATCAAGATTTTCTGCACCTCTCCACAAACAAGTCCAGATTCAGACTTTCAATTCATTCCTCTGTGCTAGTGGGACCTGGCCAGTGGATTTGAATCAGAATGACAATGTCTTCTTTTTTTCTCTTTTTTTTTTTACTTCGGACCCCGTTCTCATTTGTAATTCACCCTCCCCTCCCCCCCCCCTCCCTTTCAAAAGAAAAAAGACAAAAAAAGGGGCCGTTTGGCCCATTTCTGGATTTATGTGCGTCATCCTTGCGCCGAGACCACCATGCTAATCAATCTTCTCTGTACGGTTCCAAATTTACCGCACGGCCCTAAGGACTATTTTTTTTTGTTTTTTTTTTTAATGTTTACAAGGAAACGCTGCTCTCTATTATCATTTTTCTTTGTTCTGAAATCACGCTTTTCGTTTTTTTTTTTTTTTTTTTTTTTTTGTGCAAATGAAAGGTAAAGAGACAATGACGTGGGGCGAGAAATGGCGGGAAGAGATGTGTCGGGATCCCAGCCCACGTGGCTGATTGTTGCAGACATCTAATTGCTTCTTTTTAGCGAACAGATCATGAGTTCGAATCTCGATGGACGTAAGCGGATATTGTCCCAAAGGACTTTCTTCTCTTTTCAACGAAATCACGTTTTTTTTTTGTTTTTTTTTTTTAGGTCAAAGAGGAAAAGACAGTCATGGGGCGCGAAATGGCGGGAAAAGATGTGTCGGGATCCGAGTCCAAGTGGCTGATTGTTCCACACATCTAATGGTTTAAATTTTAATCAGCAGATCATGCATGAGTACCAAGCTCGATGGACGTAGATGGTTGGCTATAGGGCCTCGCTCGCTGCACTACTTTCCACATGCACAAAAGACAAAAAAGATGGCGTGTATCTTTCTTTCTTTCTTCTTCTTCTTCTTCTTCTTTTTTTTTTTTTTTTTTTTTTTTTGTGACACGCAGACAGAACCAACCGAGAAGGGCCAATTGCCGTAAATGTTATCGTTTTGCGCTTTTGGAGAGTAGTGCAGCGATGCCCTTAGATTCTGGTCTCTTCTTTGAAGTGCGGCCCGGTCTTCGTTCATAAGGATCAGTTCAATAGCCCAGTAACATTTGCCAAATTGAATATCTTCTGCCCTGTAACTCTGAAGTACAACACTCTTTCTTCTAAGAGTAAACTACGGCGCAGTCAGGGTTTGAGTTTGTAATTGCACTTGATTGAGGCAAAAGGGCCGGTCGGTAATGGTGAATGTATATGACCTACGTTTCCGGTCCGGTGGGGTCACGTGGGGGTGTGTTGTATTCGCCGGATTGCCTGAAGTGCAGTTACAAACTGTTTCCGTGACCGTGCCGAAGTTACCCCAAAAAAGGAACAACAACAACAACAACAACAGAAAACTACGGCGCAGTCAGGGTTTGAGTTTGTAATTGCACTTGATTGAGGCAAAAGGGCCGGTAATGGTGAATGTATATGGCCTATGTTTCGGGTCCGGTGGGGTTACGTGGGGGTGAGTTGTATTCGCCGGATTGCCTGAAGTGCAGTTACAAACTGTTTTCGTGACTGCGCCGAAGTTACCCCTTCTTCCAAACTGTTGTGTTAATCATTAACCAAGAGAGAGGGGGTCTCAAAATACCTAGGCTACCAGAGTGGCCCGGGATCACTTGCCCAGCCGGGCCGCTGGGGTCACCCTATTTTCCGGGGCGGCCCGGCCGTGCACGGACCAGGGAAGGTCCCAGCCAAAAAAAAAAAAAAAAAATCCAAAAAATCCGGAAAAAAAAAACTATGTTATAAAAATGAACTGAACATTTTTTGCCTCAGGGTCACATCGAAATTCTTTACCAAATTTAAAATAAAAAGTCAAATTAAAAAAAAAATATATGTATATATTTTTACTTGTTTATATCTTTTTGGCCCGGCCGGGCAAGTGGACCCGCGCCACTCTGGTAGCCTAGTTTTTAATGTTATTTTTTATTTCAAATTTCGTAAACAATTTCGATGTGACCCTTTATTTTTCTGCATAACATAGTTTTTTGTTTCAGAGTTTTTTTTTTTTTTTTTTTTGCAGGTACCTTCCTTGGTCCTTGCACGGCTGCACCGCCCGGGAAAACAAGATCACCTCGGCGGCCCGGCTGGTATCCCAGCAAAATACCTAATATATGGATGTTAGACTGCAGCCGTGCTCCCTCCTCGACCGCATCGAAACTAGTTGAGGAATATTGGAAAGGGGGATATGAAAAAAAAAAGAAAAAAAAAAGAAAAAAAAAGAAAGGGGGATATGAGGTCAGGTGGGTTACTATGGAGGGGGCGCGGTGCTACTGGGAGGGCTGTGTCGCATCGTCGTGTCGGCGGGAAGGATGATCTTACGCTGGCATGGAGGGCAGCGATGAGTGGTGGGGATGTGCGAGGTGATGGCACACATGCTGGCGACGGTGGGTTGTGCTACAACGACGTCGTTGTTTCGGCCGGAAGGAAGATCTTACGCTGGCATGGAGGGCAGCGATGAGGGGGGATATGCGAGGTGATGGCACTACAACGGCGTCTTCGTTTCCGCGGGAAGGATGATCTCACGCTGGCATGGAGGGCAGCGATGAGGGGGGATATGCGAGGTGATGGCACACATGCTGGCGACGGTGGGTTGGGCTACAACGGCGTCGTCGTTTCAGCGGGAAGGAAGATCTTACGCTGGCATGGAGGGGATCGAGGAGGGGGGATGTGCGAGGTGATGGCGCACATTCTGGTGGCGGTGGGTCGGGCTACAACGGTTTCTCGTTCTGTTTCATGCCGACCGTGTATCAACTTTCTTGTTGACCTTTGTCCATCTGTTGGTCAGGATGTTCCTGGAGGCTGCATCGCGGTTTTAGTCTTGCCTGAACCCTCCTCTATGGGAGCGTGTAGGCGGACTTTATAGGGTTTCCGATACCATGCTCTGATTTGCATTGGTACAGTGAGACGGGGTGTCACAACTTGCAAGAAGAAAAAGGATACTGTCAGGCTCAAAACTTGGCTTCATCAGAATAAAGTTTAGATCATTGCTCTTCTACATGAAACTAAGCTAAATGTAGAAAAGATCAAGCTCGTCTGGTACAAGGAACTAAGCTAATCGAAATGTGGAAAGGATCAAAGCACTGGGAAATTAATGGAGTGGCAGACAGTGGTGGGCACCAGCAAACGGAATGAAAAGGGGGGAGGATGCTATTTTATTCCAGAAAGATGTTGATTGTTAGGTTTTGAATTATTTCTTCTTTTTCTTCTTTTTCTTCTGCTTCTTCTTCTTCTCCTTCTTCTTCTTTATTATTTATAAGAATTTGGACCATTTCTCGATTTATGCGTGTCATCCTTGTGCAGGGGCCATGTTAATCTTCTCCGGATGTCCCGAAGGACAGGTTTTGAATTATTTCTATGATTCCCTCAGTGGCAGGGTTGCATCTGCTGTTACATGCTGCGCCTGCACACGAGGGCCATTTTCCAGGCCCTGCGTCCTTCAGGCTGAAAGCCTGAAATTAAGGGCCTACAGGCCCCGTGTCTGTTCAGCTCGAAAGCCTGAAAACAGGGGCCTACAGGCTCTGTGTCGTTTCAGCCTAAAAAGGGACTGTCAGTGAGCCTTTTTAGCCTAAAACGAAGGGCCATTTTCGGGCCCTCATCAGACTGACCTGCCCTGAAACTCAGGCACCAAAACCAGGGTTTTAGGCACAGGCTATTTTGTCCTGTCCCCAAGACAACCTCTGTTTGGGCTGCAACACCAGATCCTGGCACGTTTTGGCATTGCCAAGAGCAGCCTCCCGGACGGGCCAGCACTATATAGGACTGGCCCGCCCTGCAGACCGGCAGGTAGTGAGACGCAGTTCGTGGGAACTTCCCAGGCAGTTCACGTGCAGGAGGCCGGAGGCAGTAGTCTTCAGGATTCGGCAGCAGCACTCTCGAGGGGCGCCGCAGTAGTATTAGCGCTAGCAGTATACTCCAGCGCTGGGCGCTAGTAGCGTTAGTTGTAGTCTTCAGCGCTGGGCGCTATTAGGGAGCTAGAGTAGAGTGGGAGAGAGATGGTTGGCGGAGGCCAGGGAGGCTTACCTGTGGCGCCATAGCTCCAGCTTCATCTTCGAGGTACCTGCAGCAAGGCGCCAACTTCACAGGTTAGTACTGGATCGAAAGAGAGAGAGAGAGAGAGTTCTTCTCTTCCTCTTCTCAGTCCACCATCTGTTCTTCACCCTGTCGCTACCTGACTTCTCAGTATCTGCAGACTACGGGAGAGAGAGACTTGTGACTTTGAGACTTGACGACATTTGGAACCAGACTCGACATTGGGGTTCAGACATTTGACGAGGGATTATTTGGGGCTTGTACCAAAGACTTGGTGTTGGCGACATTCCCATCTCCCCTCTCCTCCTTTGTCTGATCCTTTCTCTCCTCGTGTGTGTATGGTTGGACCTGGCGCGCTCTTCTGTGTAAGCTGCCAGGCCTTTCACACCTTGCAACGATGATGATGAACGTTGGGTCTGTATTACGACATTGGTTGGGATGATCATTGATATCTTAGCATTCCGCTGCGCTATCTTGTACTATGTGCAGCAGGTCGGTCCTTGTTCTGTTTTGCACCATTACGGTATCACATAGTTCGGTATCCCTCCTCTTCTGACATGTGTATGTATCATGAGATGCCATGTCAGTCCCAGTCAAGTTAGGACTCGTATCCAGGTCTCCCACTGTGCTACG
Organism: Chara braunii; assembly: GCA_003427395.1. Taxonomy (NCBI): domain Eukaryota; kingdom Viridiplantae; phylum Streptophyta; class Charophyceae; order Charales; family Characeae; genus Chara; species Chara braunii. The sequence goes on along the minus strand of BFEA01000546.1, from coordinate 467,774 downwards.
GAGTACCATTTTGCATGTATCAGGATGAACATTGCTTGTTGAGATTTCATTAACACTGCATTGTCCTTTCAGTCCTTTTCATCACTTTGCGGATCCTTGGCTCCCACACATTGCCCGACTGGGCATGTAACAGTTGGTATCGGAGCTACGCATGTGAATCAGGACAACCTGATCGACATCTGGACTTAACTGCTGAAAATCAAAATTTTCTTTTTTTTCTTGGATTTTGTTTTCCCGCTATTTCTGTTGGGGGAAAATCGCAATAGCGCAACACCTGAAATTTCCGTTTTCGTTTTTCTTCTGAAAATTCAAAATTTCGTTGTTGAAAATCCGGAATATTTTTTCGTCAAAACTTTCGATTTCCTTTTTATTTCCCGCTATTCGGAAAGCCGGAATATTCTGTTATTTCCGAAATTCGTTTTTTTTGTTCAAAAAGGATACGGGAAATCCCTCTTGCAGTTACCATTTTCCAAACTTCGTGTATTCCCATCTGAGTAATTCTGAATATTCTTTTTATTTATTTTTCTGAGTTTTTTTTTTGCAGTTCTAGAATTTTTTTTTACTATCGGCAATCATTGGCAGTCTGAAAGTTTTGAATTTTTTTTTTCTCATTGGTACTTTAGAGGGAATTGGGAGACCTACTGAATTTACAAAAAAAAAAAAAAACGAAACGAGTATTTTTTTGCAAAGTTCAAACTTTTCTTTTTTTATTAGTGGCTCCTTATCTGGGCTATTTATCCCACCCACCCCTCCCCACCTACGTTGTTGCCACCTCTGGTCTTATCTTCTTCATCTGCTTCCGGGTACCCCTGCGGCGGCATTGGTGAGTTGCCACATCAGCAGGCCATGTCAGCAGACCACATCAGCAGTGATGCGTCTATGTTTGACTGACAGTTCACTACACTTAGGCCGAACCTACAGGACTGACCCTAGGACTGCTAAAACTAAGGTCTACGGGTCAAGTCTACGTGACCCGATTATACACACGAGATCCAAACATACGTTTTAGGGAACAGGTCACGGGTTCGAGGCGCACAGGGTCAACGGGTAGCTGTACAGGGGTTTAGGGGGTAAGTCTAGGGATCGAGCCCTGGGATCTGCGATTGTCACGCGAACTGGGTGAAACCCTTTCACTCAAAGCAGATGAGTAAAATATTACAATTCTGAGTACTAGGTGAGGTTCGAACAGTTTCTCACAGGAAAACCGGTGCAATAGGCGTCGGGTTAGGGACACGCTACAACAGAGTGGTAGAAAGGGAGCTGCACAGAAGGATGAAAGGATGCTTTTACACTACTGTCTTCCCCCGAATACAACGTACCGTCATTATAGCTGAATTTGGGGTATCTTTCCCCCCAATACAACTTAAATGACCGTACGTTGTATTCGGGGGAAGAAGGTAGGTGAAACGGTTTTCACCTTTGCAGTAGCGGATGCAGATCCCAGGGCTCGATTCCTAGACCTCGCTCACCTGTGTACAGTACCCCGTGAGTTTGAACCCGTAACCTGCGTCTTAGGGGTCATATGTTGTCTGTCGTAGGTTTGCGTAGTTGTCGGGTCTTGAACTGTAGGTCTGTCGCATAGGGGTCAAAGTTATCGTAGTGGTTGTAGCTGTAGCTTTTCTGAAAGGTCAACATCGTAGCTGCTACAATCCTGAAAGGTCAAGGTCGTAGCTGCTACAGTACCTGAAAGGCCAGCCCGTAGGCTTCCGGAAGCTCCGGAAGCGACCTTTCGAGAGGGTCCCACCACTAAGTCATAGGCAAGTGGGCAAGTGGGGAGTCCTACCGTGCTGAGTTTGCGGTACCAGTCCCAGTCGCACTTAGTCCAGTCAGCAAGTACCATGTGGGATTGTGTGCACCAAGGGCCCGGTGGGAAAGGGGCAAACCAGCGGCCAATAGAAGTATAAATCAAGCGGCAGCGCCCAGCCATTCATTCATTCTGCTGTGCGCCATGCGGAAGCGCTGCCCGAGCGTCTTGTGCGAAGGTGGTCTGCAGATGCCCGTAGTTGAAGTGGGTGAGAAGACTGCTAGTGTTAGTATTAGAAGTTAGTAGCGGCCATAGCCGCCGAGGTAGAAGGTAGGAGACAAAGGGTTAGTGTGTGCGTGTGCGTGTGGGATATTCAGGGTGATCCAGAGTGAGTGCGTGTGTGTGCGAACAGTGGTGGACAGTCGAGAGTGGGATGTACAGGCGCTATTGCGCCATAGCCTGACGAGTTGAGTTTGCATCTGAACTGTGTTCTCAAGTTCCATGTCTCTGAGTTTTGAGTGGGCGCTGAGTGCCAGTTTGCCTTCCCATCTGTTTGCATGTATGCGAGTTGAAGAATAAAGCGAGTATGATTCCGTTGGTATCGGAGCTGGTTCCCGTTATCTCACACGCCGCTGTTGTTGTCCACCGTCGGGCGCCATAGCTGCACCGCGCCATTGAGGAAGGAGGTTCGCCATAGCCGCGCCGTAGGAGGAAGGCGCCGCGTACCTGCAAGAAGGGCAACGACGAAGAGAGAGAGAGAGAGAGAGTGTGTGTGTGAGAGAGAGAGAGAGAGAGAGAGAGAGAGAGAGAGAGAGAGAGAGAGAGAGAGAGAGAGAGAGGGGAGTGATAGAAGATTGTTGTGCGGTCCAAGGAGAAAGAAGGCGACCATAGCCGCGGAGCTCGGACATAGAGGAGAGAGAAAGAGAAGGTGAAGCGAAGGAGGGAGGAGAGACGAGAAAGGAGAAAAAACCATAGCTGAGGAGGGAGGAAGGAGGGGCAATGAAGGAGAAGGCGGACATAACCGAGGGTGAAGAAAGAGAGAAGTGAGGAAGTAGAAAGGAGGGAGAAAGAGGAGTGAGGGACTGTGCGAGAAGAAGTGTCGGCAGCCATAGCCGAAGTGAGGGTTGACTAAGGCGTTGACTCCGACGTTGACCGAGGGTTGACAGGGCATTGACCGAGGGTTGAGCGGGCGTTGACCGAGGGTTGACCGGGCATTGAACGAGGGATGACCGGGGCATTGACGAAGGTTGACCGCGCTAACCAAGGCATTGACCGGAGCTGCTGACCACGAAATTGTCCAGGCTGGAGTTGGTATAATCTCGCCAAGCCCTTAGCCTATTCCCTCGCCCTATGGATGTGCACTCACCCCATGGTACTTGCTGAGTTTGTCTGTCTCTTCTTTCTGCATTTAGTCTTTTTTGTCCAGGTGATAGGAACTCCGTGTATGAAGGATAGAGCCGCGTTGACCAAACCCACACGGGCTGAGTAGGGCTTAATTCCATGTCTGACAACTGACACGTCCCGGAGGACAAACCCTCCCAAGGACCGGTACTGACCGGCGGGCTCAACATTGTGGCATGGGTGGCCCAAAATCCGAGTTGTGGGGTGCACAACGGGCTGTCTAAGTCTTGAGAGGACTTGCTGATCACGTCGTCCTGTTTGCGACGTTAAAGAATTCTTGAGGAGCTATGGGGGATCTCCTTAAATGCCTCCTGATCAGCGTTGAAGTTCTGTAGTGACAACTTAGAAGTAGGTCTAGGCTAGAGACCATAGTTGTCAGGGTCTGAACCGGAGAGAAAGCCAGGTGGGATTGACTGCAGGTGCTGGGCATCAGTGTTTGGATTGTAAAGGACAGTGGTGGCGAAAGCTTCCGTCGGCCGTGGTAACCTGGTTGGATCGAAGGGTAGGGCTTTGTGGTCCATAGACAGTCAGTCAGTCAGTCAAGTGGGTAGGTCTAAGTGGTGAGGAGTGGGACAATCACTGTCGTGCACCTGACACCATGGATGACTACCCCATGTAAGACTTGCTCGTGGGGTTCTCCCTCTGGGGGATCCTTTGGGATCTTCTCTTTCAGCTGGGATTCTAGAACACGTTCACGTGTAGAACACCCAGGAGCAGGAGGAGGAGGCAGCAAGAATTTTGGCTGAGCATAAGGCCAGAAAAGAGAAGAAGGAGGTGGTGAAACAGACCAAAAAGTTGGCCCTGTTGCAGGAGCAAGCGGCCAAGAGAAAGCAGTTAGAGGAAGAGATGGAGAAGTTGAAGAAGGAGGAGGAAGAAAAAATGAAGGCAGTATATGAAGAAGAGGAAGAGGAGAAGAAGGCAGAAGAGGAAGAGCCCCTCATCAGGAGAACCACAAGGGAGAGAGGGGAGTCTAGTGGCACGAGGAAGGAAGATCCCTGGATCGAGAAGGTGTCTGAGTGGGTGGCCAACCTGTCATTGGGGGAAACAGAGGAGGCGATGTTGTATGTCCCCAGAGAAGAACAGGAGGCGGTGATCAAAGAGATAGAAGTCGAAGCAGATCCTCTCAAACGACAGACGATAGAGGAGGATAAGCAATCAGAATGGAAATTGCGTCTGACCAGAGAGAAGAAGAAGAGGATAGAAGAGCTAGCAAGGTGGCGAAAGAGTTAGAAGAGATTAAGCATCAGAGAGAACAGTTAGCGGCACAAGCGGATATCCAGGGAAAGATGGAAGTGCACAAATGGTTAACGGGGACCTCCATTTTCAGCTCCTGACTAATGGGACCAAAACTGAAATTAGGGTTTGGGGGTCAAATTTTTGGTTTTTTGTTTTTTTTGTTTTTTTGCCTGTTTTTGTTTTGGTTTAAGGTTGCTGTCTGCCAAATTTGGTATTATTTGGGTTATTAAAATTTGTGCTGTTGGGAGGCCTGAAAATCCTGAAATTTGGATGACGTGTTTTAAATATGTTAGTAAGAAGTGCACTCTATACATTGGTGTGGAGTTTGGTTGAAATGGCCTTATGGTTTTCTTATAAATTGACCTGAAAATGGGGGGTCGGTTAACCTTCTCTCTGGAAGTGATGGCGAAAAATATAGAACGCCTGACAAATGCTTACAATGAGCAGTACCAGGTTTCTAGGAGTTAGGATGTTACATTGCGATCCATTCGTGTAAGCTTCAGAGAGTTTGCACGGGAAATGATGGTGCATGTAGGCACTGAGATGAAGGCTAGATTGGAGAATACTGAGCGATTGTGCACTGGCGGCGCAAAGCTTGCTGCTCCCAAAGAGGAGGAATTTCGTCCCCGTAGAGAGCCTGTAAAAAAGAAGTTCCCTTATCCATATAGTGGGAAGAGGGAGGAGAACTTCGACAATTGGGAGGCAAACGTGAACTCGTACCTTCGCTTGCAGAAGATATCTCCTGAGGAACATGTCCTCATTGCTTTCCACGCTCTTAGGGATGAAGCCGCTAGCTTCGCCAGATCGCTCTACCGTGCTGCAAAGTGTGATGACGATATGGTCGCGTATTCCCAGATTACCCCCTGAGTGATTTCTTTAAGTTGTTGCGCGAAAGGTTTGCAGATGTCACACGAAGCGTTAGAGCTTCTGGCAAGCTGCAGACCATCCATACTCGCCACTGGAAGAGTGCAAGGGCACTCAAGGGCGTGATGGATGAGTTGGTCTCCGTCCCTGATCATGGGGTCACAGAGACCCAATTGGTCAACCTGTTTTATCGTGCCATGCCCGAGTTTCTGCGCGGGCACTTTTTCGAGAGGAGCAGAGAGTCTACCATGACCTACGATACTTTGAGTAGGGAAGTGGTAGCATTTGAGGCGCAATCCATGCCGGTTTCCACTTTTTGGCATAAGGACCCGGACAAGGGAAAGAAGTGGAAGGGCCGTACCATCTCGGGTCATGTTAAGGGCAAGGATCACCTGATCCTTACGTTAGATGAGGGTGGTATGGACGAGGTCCCATATGATCAGATAAAGTGGGGCCTGGAAGAGGAAGAGAGTGGCGATAGTTAGGGGAGGACTTACGCTGCTGTCGCGGCTGGAGGGAGGCCGCAAGGAAGAGGAGGAGGCCGGGGCCAAGGGGGCCAGGCTTCAAGTGGTCGTGGACAGAGCGATCAGGGGGTTGGCGGTAGGGGAAATCGCCAAGCGGGAGGTAGGGGTCAAGGTCCCCCGCAAAACCGCTCTTGTTTCAATCGGTCATCCTATGGAAGGGGTGGATGGCACCTTGGTCTGCTAGAGGGCAGACCTTGGGAAGATCTGGGCTTAGAATAGTCTGTTTGGCAGAGGCGAATCGACCAGGATCAGTGCATCTACTGCGGTGATCCGGGCCACATTATAAAGTACTGACCTAAATATAGAGAAGCCCGGAGTGCTGCGCAGGCAGCAAAGGCAACCGCCGATAAGGGTTGCAACTGCCCCTATCCCTAGGCCATGTGGAGAAGAGTGCGCGCACCACAGAGAAACTCCCAAACCAAATGTGTCTATGGCAGAGGTTGTCGGCCAGTGCCCAGATAGCTGTCCGGAGATTGCTTGTATTAGAGTCTCTCTGGGTACTTCCCTCACAGGCGTGGCAAAAGAGTTGAAGGAGAACAAAGAAGCTAAAGGACAACTAGTATTAGTAGATGTAGAGATTTTCAGAGGCAGAGTAGGGGCCCTTATAGATAGTGGGGCCACACGAAGCTATATAAGTAGAAAAGCGCTGCAGAAGTTAAAGCTGATTTTAAAGGTCCAAAAGTTGGAAGAGCCTATAGTTAGTATCCTCGCATATAATCACACAATTCGAATCGAGGAGTGCGTAGAGGGAGTCCAGGCGTACTTTCGCCTAGAGAAGGATGGGAAGGTAGAAAAAATCCTCCATTCCTTGACTCTCCTCGTAGAAGACAACCTTCCGTTCGATATAGTCCTAGGAATGGACTGGGGAGAGGCAGCAGGGGTCACACTCCATTTGAGAGAGCATGAGTGTAGGCTCCCTAGTCCGTCAGGCGAAGTTAAGACTGCTCGTCTGTTCCATATGTCAGGGATAGACAACTCTTTGGCACATTGCTGTCTCAGTGCTCCCGCGTTCACGCGATTAGTGAGGAAGGAGCGACTAGAAGAATATGTCTTTTTAGCCTATGTTAGACCTGTTACTGAGCCTAAGGAAGACAAGCCCATAGAACCTACTATTGTCAAGCTGCTGGAGGAATATACAGACTTAGCTAAGCCACCTACAGGAGTAGTGCAGCGGCCTATCCAACATCGCATTGAGATAGAGCCTGGCATTAGGACTCCTAAGGGAGTTATCTACAGAATGTCCCCAAGGAAGCTAGAGGAGCTATGCAAGTCAGTATGGTATAGGTGCTGTTCTACAACTAGATGATGGCAATGGGTATACACCATACATGCGGCGCATCGCGATGCGCTGCACTGCGCACGTGCGCCGCACCGCGCATCCCGCACCACGTGCGCGCACTGCATGCGGCGCACCTCCAAAAATGGGGGTCAAAAAAAAAAAAAAGAAGTTGTGAGGGGCGGTAGTAGACCCGGCCCCCTTGCTCGCGTAATTTAAAAAACGGGCAGCCAAATTTTTTTTGGAGACCGCGCGTTGGCCTGAAAGCTTTTAGTAACCTGTAGTTCGGGAACACTCTGTGTGTGGTAGGGTTATTGCAGTCTGTATGGTAGGGTTCTTGCAGGCCAGATTCAGTCATGATGAGGGTCGCAATTTCTCAAAACGTTATCTTCTTATTACTTCGGAAGTAGAAAACGACGCAACTGACAACCGTTTTTCCTGGAATGTTTTTTTTTTTGTTTTTTTAAAGGAAGAAAATCAGAATTTCTTTGCACGAGTGTCGCCCGGCACGTCCAACCTGTCAGAACCTCAACGGTAATTGCAGTCTGTATGGTAGGGTTCTTGCAGGCCAGATTCAGTCATGATGAGGGTCGCGATCTCTCAAAACGTTCTCTTTGTATTACTTCTGAAGTAGAAAACGACAGAACTGGCAGCCGTTTTTCCTTT
>BFEA01000546.1:424363-437830 GCA_003427395.1 Chara braunii | reverse complement strand
GAGAGAGAGAGAGAGAGAGAGAGAGAGAGAGAGAGAGAGAGAGAGAGAGATGAGCGATACAAGATTGGCTGTTACGTACCTGTGAAGTTGTTGCACAGTCCACGAAGGAGAAGACAGCGGCCATAGCCGCGAAGCTTGTATCACGGAGTGACGAAGTAAGGAGGGAGAAGGACAGAAGGGGAGAGACCGAGGAGGCAGAAGAAGCGGCCATAGCCAAGAGGTGAAGAGGAGGCTGATTAAAAAAAAGAAAAAAAAAAGAAAAAAAGAGAGAGAAGAAGAGGACAGCGGGGTGAAAGGAGGCGAGGAAGGTGAAGAAGAAGAAGAGGGTTGGCGAGGAAGATGAGCCGGCAGCCATAGCTGACCAGAGGGTTGACCAGAGGCGTTAACCGGAGTTGATCGGGGGTTGACCAGGGGTTGACCGCAGCGTTGACCGGTGTTGACCAAGACCGTTGACCAAGAGTTTGACCAAGCTGGAGTTGGTAATATCTCGCCAAGCCTTCAGCCTACCCCTCACCCTATGGATGTGCACACACCCCCTGGTACTTGCTGAGTCAAGTTAGTCTGTCTATTCTTTCTGCATTGAGTCTCTTCTGTCCTAGGTGATAGCACTCTGTGGATGAAGGATAGGGCTTGGATGACGAAACCCTAGTCTGACCTTGTAGGGCTAAGACTGTGGCTGATCCAACTTTCCAGGGGGGCATAACCCACCCAAGGACCGGTGCTGACCGGCTGGAAACGGTTGGTAGGACTCAGTGGGCCTGAACGACAGTTAGGGCTGACACACCAGGCAGTCTTTAAGTGTTGAGGGCCTGTTTGAACCACTCCCCTAACGGACCAAGTAAGGCTGATGATCTGTGTCTGACGACTCGACTGTCCCGGGGGATACGAACCCTCCCAAGGACCGGTACAGACCGGCGGGCTGCTCGGTGTGGCACAGTACGCCGGAAAGGCTGAGTCGTGGGCTGAAAGCACAGGCAGAACCAAGCTGATCTCGTCGTCTTGTCTGCGACGTTAAAGAATTCTTGCGGAGCTACGGGGGATCTCCTTAAATGCCTCCAGATCAACCACTGGTTAAGTAGTGACAGCCATAGTATAGGTCTAGGCTAGAGACCATAGTTGACAGGATCCCTGTCAGGATTCTGTGAGTCATTAGATTGAGTCAATAGGTTTGTCAGTCAGGGGTCAGAGTTTACGTGGTGAGGTTTGGAACCACTAACCCGGTTGTACGCTTATCACCATGGTTGAGACCCGTACTGGGTTATAGACTACCCCCTATAGCAAGGAGCAGCAAGAGAAGATGGCCGCCTTAGTGAAAGAAAACAGGGAGAGAAAAGAGCGTGAAAAGCAGGCGAAGTTACGCAGATGAGCAGGCGGCGAAGATGAAAGAAATAGAGGAATAGATGGAGAGGAAGAAGAAGGCTGCTGAAGAAGAAGCGGCAGCAGAAGAGGAAAAGGAAAAAATGAGAATTGAGAATGGAGAAGGGAGCAGTGGTGGCACGATGAAGAGGAGCATAGATGCAGAGATTGAGAAGAAGATCAGTGAGTGGGTTGCCAATTTATCGTTGGGAGAAGATGAGGAGGCGGAGTCATATGTGACTGAGGACGAGAAGGCTGCACTGGCCGCTGAGCTAGCAGCCATGATGGATCCTATGGAACGAAGAGAGAGGGAAGACGAGCAAAAGTTGCAATGGAAGTTGAGAATGAAGAGGGAGAAGAGAAGGAGAAGAGAAGAAGTGAATAAGATGACCGCAGCAGCGGCAAAGGTGCAGGAGTGTAGAGCGAAGGTGCTGGCCCAACCAGAYGATAAGGCCAAGTGGGACAAGGTACTGGGCTACCTAGAGGTGTTGAGCAAGGCCTGGATGGAGGAGTGCCAGGCCAGGATGTAGCGTTGAGTGCCATGCGGTCCGGTTTCAGGGATTTTGCGGGCGGAATCGTCACCCATATTGGGGGCGAAGTCAAATAGTTGAGGGACAATGTAGGAAAGTTCTGTGAAGGCGCCATTGAAGGTGCAAAAGCCATAGCCGTTGTAGATGGCGAGGCCAGACCCCGTAAGGAGCCTGTCAAGCTCAAGTTCCTAGACGCGTATGGGGGAAAGAAGGAGGAGAACTTTGACAACTGGAGGCCAGTGTCAACAGTTACATTTATTTACAGCATATCCTGATAGAGGAGTAAGTCCTCGTGGCCTTCCAGGCCCTGAAGGACGAAGCGGCTAGCTTCGCCAGGTCCCTTGCGCGCGCAGCCGGTTGTGAAAACAACCTGGTTGCATATTCCAAAGTCACCCCCCTCTCTCAGTTCCTCAAGCTCCTTAAGGAGCGATTTGCTGACCCAACGCGAGGCGCCAGAGCCTCAGATAAGTTGGAGACAATCCACTCACGGCAGTGGAGGAGTGCCAAGGCACTCAAGGGTACCATGGACGACTTAGTAGCCGTCTCGGACCATGGGGTCACTGAGCCCCAGTTGGTCCAGTTGTTTTATCGTGCCATGCCAGAGGCCCTACGCGGGCATTTCTTTGACAAGTCTCATCAGGCCGGCATCACTTACGATGCATTGAGTAGAGAAGTCGTCCTGTATGAGTCGAAGTCTATGCCAGTTACCACTTTCTGGCATAAGGACCTGGAGAAGGGGAAGAAGTGGAAGGATGGTACCATCTCAGGCCAAGTCAAGGCCAAGGATCACTTGATCCTGACATTAGAGGAGGGTGGTACAAACGAGGTCCCATATGATCAGATTGAGTGGGGCCTAGGGGAGGAGGACAGTAGTGTAGGGCAGGGGAGGTCTTACGCTGCTGTCGCGGCTGGAGGGAGGCCGCAAGGTAGAGGAGGAGGCCAGGGCCAAAGGGGCCAGGCCATGGGAGGCCGAGGACCGGGCGCGCAAGGGGTTGGCGACCAAGGAAACCGCCAAGCGGGAGGTAGGGGTCAAGGTCCCCCGTCAAATCGCCAGGGTAACCGGTCCCCACAACGAAGAGGTGGAAGGGCACCTCAAGGAGGATGGCACCCAAGCTTGCCACAGGGCAGACCCTGGGAAGATCTGGGCTTGGACCAACGATTATGGGAGGAACGCATGAACATGGGTCAATGCGTATTCTGTGGTGACCCGGCTCACGTAATAAAATTTTGTCCTAAGTATAGACAGGCCCGTTGGGCTGCCCAACAGCCAAAAGGCAGCCGCCAGTAGGGGTGCAACTGCCCCTACTTCAAGGCCATGTGGAGAAGTGAGCACGCGCGAATAGGACACTCCCAACCCACATGAGCCCATGGCAGAGGTTGCAGGCCTGTGCCTAGCCAGCTGTCCAGAGACTGCTTGTGTTAGCGTCTCTTTAGGCACGTCCCTCACAGGTGGGCCAAGATGAAGAAAGAAAGTAAAGGACAACTAATCTTGATAGATGTAGAGGTTTTCAAAAGTAGAGTAGGGGCCCTTATAGACTCAGGGGCCACCCGTAGTTATATTAGCCGTAGGGCGCTGAAGAAGATGAGGTTAGGATTGAAAGTCCAAAAGTTGGCAGACCCCATAGTCAGTGTCCTCGTAGACAACCGCACAATGCGTGTTGAGGACTATGTAGAGGGAGTCCAGGCGTACTTTCACCTAGAGAAGGATGGGAAGGTGGAGAAAGTTCTCCATTCCCTGACTCTCCTCGTACAGGATGACCTTCCCTTCGACGTAGTATTAGGAATGGATTGGGGAGAGGCAGCCGGGGCCACACTCCATTTGAGAGAGCATGAGTGTAGGCTCTCTAGTCCGTCAGGCGAGGTTAAGACTGCTCGCCTGTTTCATGTGTCAGGTGTAGACAACGCCTTGGCACATTGCTGTCTCAGCGCTGCTGCGTTCGCGCGGTTGGTGAAAAAGGAGCAATTAGAGGAGCAGGACTTTGTGGTGTATGTTAGACCTGTCACCGAGGGCAAGGAAAATATAAGTTCCATAGATCCAACCATAGCCAAGCTGCTGGAAGAGCTCAAAGACTTGACTGAGTCGCCGACAGGAGTAGTGTCGCGACCCATCCAGCACAGGATAGAAATAGAACCTGGCAGTAGAACTCCTAAGGGTGCAGTTTACAGAATGTCCCCTAGAGAGTTAGAGGAGCTGCGCAAGCAACTATACGAGCTCCTCGAGAAGGGTTGGATCAGGCCCAGTCCGTCTACTTTTGGAGCACCTGTTTTGTTTGTCCCCAAGAAGGAAGGAGAGTTGAGAATGTGTATAGACTATAGGGGTTTGAACGCGATTACTGTGAAGAATGCTGAGCCACTGCCCAGGATAGACGATCTTCTAGATCGGGTGCAGGGTTGTAAGTAGTTCACTAAGATTGATTTGAAGTTCGGTTATCATCAGATAGAAGTCCACCCTGATGATCAGTACAAGACTGCCTTCTAGACTAGATACAGGCACTACGAGTTCATAGTGATGCCCTTTGGACTAACCACGCGCCAGCTACATTTCAGCGTTGTATGAATGATCTATTCAGACCCTGGTTAGACAAGTTTGTAGTGGTTTACTTAGATGATATTTTAGTTTTCAGTAGCACCCTCCAAGAACATCAGGGTCATCTCAGGCAGGTCTTGGAGAAGCTTAGAGAGGCTAACTTCGAGATCAACGCAAAGAAGTGCGAGTCAGCCAAGACACAAGTTTTGTACTTGGGCCACGTATTAAACGGAGATGGCATTAAGCCAGAGGACAGCAAGATAGCGGCAATTAGAGATTGGCCGACACCGCGCACCTTGACAGAGTTGCGGTCGTTCCTAGGCCTAGCTAACTACTATAGGAAGTTCGTAAGGAACTTCTCTACTATTGCTGCTCCCTTGCGCAGGTTGCTGAAGAAAGAAGCAATCTGGCAATGGGACAAAGACTGTACGTCTGCGCTCAAGAAGTTAAAGCGCGCGTTGATAGCGTATCCTGTCCTCAAAGTTGCAGATCTGTCTTTGCCATTTGTCGTCACCACGGACGCGAGTCAGTATGGGATAGGCGTTGTGTTGCAGCAAAACGATGACAATGGCTATAAACCCATAGAGTTCATGTCAGCGAGGATGCCCTGTGAGAAGGTCGTTACCTCCACGTACGAGAGAGAACTCTACGCTCTCAGGCAGGCTTTAGACCATTGGAAGCACTACCTGCTTGGGAGGCACTTCAAAGTGTATTCGGACCATGAAACGCTTAGATGGTTAAAAACTCAGGCCAAGATGACGCCTAAATTGACTAGGTGGGCCGCAGAGATAGACCAATTCGACTTTTGAGCTCAAGCCAGTGAAAGGCAAGTACAACGTAGTCGCGGATGCTCTGAGTAGGAGATCAGACTACTTTGGAGCCGTAGTACACTATCTGGATATAGGGAGAGACCTGCAAGAGAAAGTGAAGCAAGCGTATGCACAAGACCCTATCTATAGCGACCTCCTAAAGAGAGTTAGGGAGGCCCCAGAGACTGAACCAGATTACCGCACTACAGATGGGTTGTTGTTTGAGAAGACTAATGTGTTTGACCGCCTGTGCGTTCCCAACAACGAGGAGATCCGTAGTTTAATCTTAGGGGAATGCCATGATACAGAGGGACATTTTGGTTGGCAAAAGACTCTAGCCAATCTGATGCGTGCGTATACCTGGCCGGGAATGAAGAACGATTGCATCGAGTATGTCCGCATTTGTAAAGTATGCCTGCGTAACAAGACTACTACACGCGCACCCCTTGGTCTTCTCAGACCCTTGCCTATTCCGGATCAGTCAGGCGACTCAGTGTCCATAGACTTCATGGACACCCAAGTCAAGACCAGACATGGTAAGAGCCAAGTCATGGTCGTAGTTGACCGCTTTAGTAAATACGTAGTTTTTGTTCCTTTGCCTTCAGAGGCACGTATAGACTTAGTGATACAAAAGTTCTTTGACTTTTGGGTTAGTGAGAATGAAATCCCATTGTCAATAGTCAGTGATAGAGATAGTCGCTTTACCAGCCAGAACTGGCAAGAACTTATGAGAGTGTACGGATCCAAGTTGTTAATGTCATCTGGCCGTCATCCAGAGACCAACGGCCAGACAGAACAGATGAACAAGATCCTACAGCAAGTTCTGCGCATGTACATTAGACCAAATCAGATCAAATGGGATGAGATGTTGCCTAAGGTAGCTAGTGCCTACAACAACAACGTACATCTATCTACCTGCCGCACTCCCAATGAGCTGCACAAGTCCTTTAGACCCCGGAGACCATTCGAAGGACTGAACCGAGATCAGATTCACAGGCTACCGCTCGGAACCAGGGAATTTGCGGTACAACACGAGAAAGAATTAGCAACTGTTGTTGAGAATCTCAGAAAGGCCCAGCATAGAATGATAGAGCAAGCTAATAAGCACCGCCGACCGTCGCAGTTTCAGGTAGGCGACTTAGTCTGGGTCAAGGCAAAAGAGTTTGCACCTGAAGAAAACAGCTCGCAGAAGTTACTGCCTGCGTATAGAGGGCCGTGGCCGGTTCTCGAAGTCAAGGGCGGAGAGGATGGGTCGTCCTACACTATAGAGATTCCAGTTCACCTCCACACCTACCCTGTATTCCATGCTTCGAAACTGTTGCCGTGTGTCACAAGCCAACAGTTCCCTTCCAGAAGGTCCATGATCCCCCCGGGTATGGATGGAAGCTATGACATTGACGGCATTGTAGGTGAAGATGTCTTCAGAACAGGAGGTAGAGGTTGTCCACAGAAAGAGTACAAGGTCCGGTTCGCATATCAGGAGCCGGACGATGACCGCTGGTTTACAAGATCAGAACTTCTAGAGACAGCTCCCGATATAGTCAGAGCCTACGAAAGAGAACAAAAAGGTAAAGGTCCTGCCTTGGACTGAATTATTCTCAGAGGACCTCGAATTTAGGACGGTGGGAGTGAAACGGTATTCACCAGTTCGCAGTAGCTGCTGCAGATCCCAGGGTTCGATCCCTAGACCCCAACCTTACCTGTGTATAGTACCTGTGTTGACCCGTAGAATTGAACCCACRACCTGTGTATTTGTAATAGCTGATAGGTTGTCGTAGGGTCCATAGGTAGCATGGGTTCGATCTGTAGACCTGYCGGATAGGAGTCTTAGTCAGGTCTARACATCGTAGCTGTAGTTTTCTTGAAAGGTCAAGGTCGTAGCTGCTACAGYCCAGAAGGGTCAGAATYGTAGCTGCTACAGTCACGAAAGGCCAAGTCTACGGCCTTCCGGAAGGTCCCAGTAGTGGCCTTTCGAAGTTGCCCACGTTTAAGCAGAGGCAAGTGGGCAAGTGGTAGGAGTCTACCCTGCTGAGTCAACAGTCCCAGTTTCCAGTCAGTCCAGCAAGTACCGCACGGGACTGTGTGCACTTTGGGCAAGGGAAATGGGCCAGACCAACGACCTACACTAGTATAAATCAAGAGGCAGCGCCCAGCCATTCATTCATTCCTGCGTGAGCCATGTGGAAGCGCTGCCACAACGACTTGTGCAAGGAGGTCTGCAGTGAGCCCGGAGGACGTAGTGGGCGAGAGGGGAGGAGTTAGCATAGCGATAGGTTAGAGGCAGCCGTAGCTGCCTTAGCTGTAGTTAGTGGGAAGAGTGTGTGTGCATGTGTGAGTGTTCAAAGTGACGTGCGTGGGATATCCAGGGTGATCCAGTGTGTGAAGAGTGAGTTGTTTGGGAGCTAAGTCGCCATGGCCAGTTGGAAGTGAACTCGTACCTGGAAGCCATATCTCCGAGTTCTAAGTGGGCGCATGTCGCCAGGATGCTGTGCTGCTGTTTACATACATGAAAAGTGTGAATAAGACGAGTCTGATTGCAATTGGACCCTTTAGCTTGAAAAAAGCGTGTGGCGGTTTTTCGCCGCGGAGCTGCGAAGATCAGCGGCGGAGATCCTCCACCCGTTCTTTTTGAATAGTGGAGTCCAAAAGGCCCCGATTTTCTTTTTGCTAAGGAGGTAGCGGCCTCCCGGGGGCTGGGCAGTTGTGGGGATGGTCGCGACTCCCTGGTACTCCTGCCCCAGCGTGATGCGCTTGGTTGGACTGGGAGTCTGTCAGGGCGGTCGACACCCCGGTCCGACTGGCAGGCTCCTTGGTCGGTGGGGGAGCTGCCGGTTCAACTGGGGACCAGCCCTGTTTGTTTGTCAGGCTTCTTTTCGATACGAGTCAGTCTTCTTCCATAGGGTGTGGATTTCCGTCTCTATGAGTTGTTTAATGGTAACGAGGGGGTTCTGAGTGTTTGAAGGGCTGCCTTCATAGGTCTGTTCACAACTTCACACCTCCTTTTCTAGATGGCCCACAGGGTCACCTTTCTTATTTGCGAAAAGAAGAATAAATCAAAGCCTTGGAGGTGGGGGGGGGTTAGTTCTATATGCAGGAATATGGTTCTGTGGTTTATTTGTACTACTTCGCTGGATTGTTTGTTCCAGGTACGCTCAATCTCAAACCAGAGGACTTGGGATTTTTCACATTCTAGGAAACTGGAATTTCGTCCAGCAGACGCCTTTTTGAAACTAAAAGTTAAACGGTTTCACCCAGTTGGACCCGACAGTTGCAGACACTCAGATTCGATCCCTAGACCTACACCTTGTCCCTGTACATAGACCTGTAGGTCTGAACCTGAGACCTGTCCCTAATCTCGTAGGTTAGTCAGAAGTCAACAGTTTAGTCGGTCGTAGGTTTGATCCCTAGGTCTTCGTATTAGCAGTCAAGTACGTTACTGTTAGTCTTAGTTGAGGGTCTTCTGGAAGCCTCTACTTGGCCCTTCGTGAGTGGAGAAGTCAGTCCGTACGAAGTAGTCTGTAGGGTCTAGAAGGTTGAAGGGTTGTCTGAACCGTGTCCAGTCAGCAAGTGTCAGGCAAGTGGTGAGGGTCCCTCACAGTTTCCCACGTTTCCCCGCGTTTTGGCCCACGCGCTCTGGAGGCTTCCGTGCCTAGGGCCACACGGTCTGGGGCCCAGGCCCACGCGGCTTGGGGCCCAGGCCACACGTTTTGCGGCAGGGCCTGGTCACCTGTGGAGGAGTATAAATAAAGAGGGAGCGATCAGCCATTCATTCATTCGCCTGTGAGCCATGCGGAAGCGCTGCCTTGGTGACTTGTGCATGGCGGTCTGAAGGTGCCCGAAGCCGAAGTGGGCAGTGAGGAAGACGACGACGGCCATAGTCGCCAAGCTGCTGGAGTCAATAGAGTGTACACTGTGTGTGTGTGTGTGTGTAGAGTGAACATTCAGGGTGGATCCTCGTACATGTGTGCATGAGGGAGAGGCTGGTGGTGGAGACTGTTCGGCGGCCATAGCCGCAAGTTGTACATTTGACTCAGAATCAACAACTTCATTGTTGATTCTGAGTCTGAGGAAGCATTTCACCATCAGTTCCTGCATGTTTGCATGTTGCAAGCAAGTTGGAGTGCAGTTTGATTTCACTGGTATCGGAGCTGGTTCCCGTTGTCCATGTCAGAGCTCAACAAGCTGAAGAAAGGAGAAGCCGCCATAGTTGGAGTGCGGCAGAGTGAGAGAGAGACAAAGAGAGAGAGGGAGAGAGGAGGCCAAAGCGGACGGCAGCCATAGCTGCCGAGCTCAGAGAAGAAGACGGCCAACGAGAAAAGAGGAAGGAGTGACACCGAGAGAATGAAGAAGGCAGTTGACGAAGAGGGAGGTGAAGCGGCCATAGCCAAGGTGAAGGAAGGAGAAGAGGGCGACGAAGGAGAAGGTTAACCACCATAGTCAGGAGGTCGAGGGCTGATCGGAGCATTGACGAAGACCGTTGACCGGAACGTTGACCAAGATCGTTGACAGGGGCGCTGACCAAGTTGGAGCAAGAAGACGAGCGATATTGTCCCTCAAGTCCTGGCCTAGCCCTTACCCTGTGGATGTGCACCCTCACCTTGGTACTTGCCGACGTCAAGTCTATCGGAGTCTGTCATATCTCCCTGTCACTTCTGTCCAGGTCGATAGGACTCTGTGGATGTGGTCGTAAAGCTGCGAGCCCAAACCCACACGGGACTTAGTAAGCCTAAAGGCCGCGTCGGACGACTGACACGTCTCGGGGACAAGAACCCCAAGGACCGGTACTGACCGGCGGGCTGCTCTGTGTGGCGTGGTACGCCCGAACTCCGAGCTGTGGGCTGTGCGTCCAACTGTCTAAGTCTTGAGAGGACTCGGGTGATCGCGTCGTCCTGTCTGCGACATTAAAGAATTCTTGAAGGAGGTGGAAGTTGACTTCCTCGGTCTCCTCCCAAGGCTCAATGTAAAGTACTTGGACTGCGGCAACCTTGGATTCAGCATCAGTCCGGGCTTCAAGAGCAGGTTGTTGATCAGATTCAGGCTCCTTGGAGGGGCCTGCAACTGACTGTTCAGCTTCCCTTGTTGTAGAGAGTGCTGATGACTCTTCTACGCCCTTTGCCTGTTTCCCTGCAGACGATAACAATCCTGCATAGCGTGCCCAAGCGTTTGACAATGCAAGCACACACGCAGTTGGGATCTTTTATCCCATTCCTTTTGACTAATATAAGGGTTTCCCAAGGCTTGGTGGAAGAATCCTCCAGCTTCTCAGGAATCTTTGCGTTCTTGGGAAGGTGGGTTATGGTTCCCCTACCCGAACCATGGTTAGGCCCCTTGCTTGAAGCAGTCTTTTTGAAAGGCATTACATTTCTCTTCCTCATTGACGTCAGGCTCAAGGGCTGATGTAGAACAACCCATATCGGAGTCCGGCTCTAGATCGTCATCTAAAGGCAGATCATCCGCATAGGACTGATCCTCAGCCTCCTGATGTTCATGCAAGGCAAGCTGGTTGCTGCTTCCACACCGCATGCGTTGTAAAGTTTTACCTACAGTTGGCGTCTTCACACGCTACTCTAGAGCTGTCACACAGGACTCAAGATCTTCCAAGGTCCCCAGTTGAACCAAGGCTGCTACGGCAACAACTAGCTTCTCTTTGAACCGGGCATCACTAGACTCGAGAACCTCGAGGAGAGCCACTTGGGCAACAATACTTGTGGCTTTGGCTGCTGCTTCTGCCTCCCTCTCTCTGTGTACTGCATCCTCATAAAGTTTATGAAAGAACAGTTTCTCGCTCTCGTCCGCTGCGTCCACAATGACCTGCCATTGGGCAGATGAGATGTCTGCCATGCTGGAGGATGGGGTGTCAGTAGATCTCTCAAGAGGGATCCACTCTTTGCTCACGTTTGGACGAACGCTTCTCTTACCCCTCCTCACACTCTCAAACAGAATACCTTCTCTCTCCCTTCTGTCTTTCCGCTTTTTGCGCACACGTCTCAATACTGGACATAGATAGTTCAGATTAAAAAAAAACAAATAAATCATAGCCGGAGCGACAATTCATTTGGACTTAGAGAATGGCATTCACGCAGCAGAAAAATAAATAAATAGAAACAAATCAAAGAGAGGACTAACTTAACGAATGGGCCCGGTCAGATTAGCTGGAGATCCCCTCTTGTCTAACCTGACAAGGAACATGTACCACGAATTAGTCAGCCGAAGAAAACTAACTGCAGCAATGGAGATTTCAAGGGGTGCAGCCAGTCACCGAGCCAGGCGCGGGGCAGTGTGTGAGGACATGCAGTAAGACCAGTCAAGATCCCCTTGAAAGGAACGTCCTTACTAGTTGTGTGTCCCCCAAATTCAGCACAACAAAGAGATGCATTGACGGCAACAGATTTGGGTCCTAAAGGTCCTGTGACTCCTGTCCCATTGGGCCTGGTCCCACTGAGTCCCGAAGGGTCCCAAGTAGGTCGTGGACCAGAACCAGTGAGAGAGGTGTATCAAGTCAGTCCCAAACTGCCTCCACCGTACTGAAAAGGAAAAGACAACTTTCAGCAAGAACCTGCTCCTACAGCCGTTCAGAATGAAAAGACAATGCACTGTAGAAAGATATGTAATGGAGAACAAGATACATCATCCATCCATCCATCCATCAGGTGAGAAAGCAATCCACATGCTCACACACACAACCAAGACCACAGAGAATAGGAAGAGAGCCCAGCACACCCCCACAGGCCATGAAGCACCAAGCAACCACCCATGGGCATACCCAAGTCACACGGCACTCACCTATGAGGCCCAACCTCCAAAGATGGATAACGACTCACCCCCCTTTCTCATAGGTCCTCCTGACCCCTAGCTACCACTACACGAAGTGTCCTAGCATGACTAAGAGGGCCTCCCTACACCCATGTTACAACGCTGGATCCTCTGTTGATGTTGAAGACCAAAGTAGCAACTTGCAGCTCTTCGATGTAGATATGGCAGCCTCCGATCAAGTCTCCCTCTTGAGGGGAAGCCCAAAAGTCACTCAATGTCTTCTTGAAGTCCAGATTCCAGGTGCGAGTACCTCTCACTCTCTACTCCCTCTCGCTTACTCCAATCAGCCTCCTTTGTGTCTCGCCACCCCATTCAATCACTCAAGCAACCTGGTCAGGTCTGATGTCGACCCTACATGACCTAACCAGGTGGGGGCAGCGTCCACATGCCTCACTGCCCCTCTTAACCCTAACCTCCAACCCTAATCCGATATTAGGTTATCCCTAACCTAATTCGGAATTAGGATTAGGGTGACTAACACCTCTCGCCAGCAAGTAAGTCCGCTCCGATACCAATTGTTACGATCCTTGTCATTCCCAAAGTGCAAATTCACAATGAATTTGAATGAAAGACAATGCCACCCAATTGCGAAAGAAATGAAAGCACTTGCAAAGCGATAGAGACCAAAGAAGAGAGAAAGAAGAAGAAGAAGAAGAAGAAGAAGAAGAAGATGTACACCAGCAAGACCAATGACAAATCCCCCTTCTCTCTCCACCTTCCTCCTCCTCCTTCACTTCGCCAATCTTATTCTTCTTCCAATAATAATAATAACAATGAGTGGATGAACCAGAATCGATATCCGAAGTTCCCTCTTACTGCTGACACAACAATAGGTCCACCATAGCCATGGCTTCCCCCTTCTTCCTCCTCTCACATGCCTCGGCTATGGCGGACTACTAAGGACCCTGCCCTCCTGTCCAAAGGACAACGCAAAGCAGCTATGGCGCTGCACTTCTGTCCAAAGGACAACGCAAAGCAACTCTGCTGCTGCTTACTAAGCCGCCATGCCTGACTCTGCCTCGAGCTTCCTGGGTGTAGCACTACCCCAACTGGGGCCTTCCAGATGCAGCGCCCAACAAGGTGATGAAGATGGTGTCCACATAGCCAGGTAGGTACCTCGCCACTCTCCTCCTTCGCCCCCTTCTTCCTTCTCCTCAGGCTGGGCTGCTCGCCATAGCCAGGCTGAGCGCCCACCTGCTCTTGTCCTTCCAGCAGCGCTTCTAAGTCCAGCACTTGGCTCCAGCAGCATGTCGCCAATCCTTGCATACCGCAAATGAGGAGGAGCTGCTTGCTCCTCCCGAAGATATAGCGGCCTACTGGCCTATTGGGCGGTGACTTCCTAGGCCGAGCGGCCTCCCAGCAACCGGTACCTCCTCCCTTTCGGAGGGAAACATCATTGCAGGCTCTGATATCGTCCAGACAGGCCCTAGAC
>BFEA01000546.1:391056-401886 GCA_003427395.1 Chara braunii | reverse complement strand
GAGAGAGAGAGAGAGAGAGAGAGAGAGAGAGAGAGAGAGAGAGAGACAGCTGGAGTAGGCGGGCGAACCGGCAGCAGAGAGAGCAGGGGCCGGAGTGAGAGTGGGCGAAGAGAGAGAGAGAGAGAGAGAGAGAGTGGGGCAGGTGTTAACGGGGCGCGGTAGGCGGCTTTTCCTGCCCCAACCCATTCCTGCCAGAACCCAAAAACGAAAAAAAACAACAACAAGAAAAACGGGAGGGCCTGCTAGGCCAGGCCACACCCCGTTTTTGCCGATTATCGAACAGGTAGGCCGTTTAACGAGCAGTTCACTGTTTTTCTTGCTGTTGCGAACTGCTCACGGTCCAATCTTGCAGTGGACTGTTATTTCTGCGAATTCTGAACTGTGCAGCGGTCACAGGCGCAGTTTTTTCATTCTTTTATGTGAGATCTGACCATGAGACTTTACGCTGGATTAACCCATACTCTTTTTTTTTTTTTTTTTTTTTTTTTTTTTGAAAGGCCCTTGCGCAAGGCCTCTATCCTGGTGGTGGTAAGAGAACCACCGGGATTGAGGCTTTGCCCATACTCTCCGATGGACTTAAGAGATATGTATGACAAAGAATTAAGGGAGAGGATACCAAGGTGGCTAACACACTCTCGTGAAGGGCAGACTATCTAGGTGCACTAGAGACCGAATTTGGCATATCAGATGATGTGACTTGATCCATGGTGGAAGTTTATCGAAAGGACCCCATAATGTCTGAGATCATTCGCAAGCTTGAGGCCAAACACAATGCCACATTTAATGAGTTTGTGCTGGCTGAAGTCTTGCTGTTCCCCGAGAAGGCAGGAAATAAAAGATTGTGTCCTATCTAGAGAGTGATTGAGTAGTTGATTTTTAGGCGAATTTCATACTGCAACCTTTCACTTTGGCTATAAGAAGACATCAACAAACCTAGCGCAACGTTTTTGGTGGCTATCGATGATAGAAGATGCAAGGACATATGTAGAGACATGTCAGGTTTGCCTGTGTGATAAATTGAGGACGCAGGCACCACTTGGGCTTATCAAGCCCTTACCTATCCCTGCTGGTCCCGGTTAGAGTGTGTCCATAGATTTCATGGATACTCTCTGATCAGCAAGAGCCGTCCGAGACACATTTTTGTCATCGTTGACAGATTTAGTAAGTATGCTAAACAGATCGCTATGCCCGAGACAACCTGGGCCGACTAAGTTATCAAACTCTTCATGGAGAACTGGGTGCGTAGGGAATCACCCTGAGTCGAATGACCAGGTAGAGAAGATGAACTGGGTAGTGCAACATCTGATGCGGCATTATATCAAGTCAAGCCAAGGTCAAGGATAAGAAGTTGCCTCTCATCGCCAACCTCTATAACAATTTTGCTCACAGCTCTACCCGTACGACTCCCAACCAGTATAACATCTTGGTTGGAAGCCACAATCAACTCTTGATTTTCTGTTGCCGGAAAATCAGCCCACTGCAGCACCCGACAACATTGAATTTGCTGCAAAATATGAGAAGATGCTGCAGCATGCTGTAGAACAGATCAAGAAATCCCAGGATGCTATGATAGCATCTGAGAACAGGCATAGACGACCATCTATAAATTTCAGGCTGGGAGAGAGTCTGGGTTAAACCACCAGTACTTGGCCCAGCTATGGGCCGCGGAAAAAAATAGAGTAGAAACGTTTCTAGTTGGATGAATTTGGGCGCTCCTGTAGTGGCCCGTACGTTTCCGAAAATCGCGTTGTAGCGTTAACGCTACGCGACTTTAGGAAATACTGGTGGTTTAAGTCATCTAAACTTGGACAAGAACTGGGTACATCCGGAAAACTCATGCCACAGTACTTTGGTCCATGGGAAGTTTAAGACATAGTTGGGGATACACCCGGCGATAGACCCTCGTATATCATTTGAATCCCTGGACCAGGTCACTTATGCACACACGCTGTTCGTCACGCCTCGGAGTCCAAACTTTAACCTTTTTCTGAGACAGGTCGATTCCCCTTAGGGAGATCAATGCTGCCCCCAACGTTTGACATTGAAGATATTATTGAGCACAAGGTGATGCCTGTTCCCAAACCACCCGGAGGAGGGAGGCGACCCAAACCACAAATGCAATATTACCGGGTGACGTTCAGGGATCATGTTGATCCCAGCGAAGATGGCTGGTCGACAGGTAGTAGCAGGTTACGGAAGGAGACTGAAGGGGAAGCAGCTTGCTAAATGAAGACTTCTCAGAGGACTGTCGAAGTTAAGGAGGGAGGAGGGAGTGCGAGGATCTGTATCCTCGACAGAGGCCCCCCTTGTGGCCGCCCTGCTTGGTCTGAACCCGCCCTGAGTGAAGCCGGGCCCCGACAATCCAGCGGGGCCTATTCGTAGCCTTTTCGGCCTTGTGGGCGCCAGACAGTTTCCACCCGTCAGTTGGTTAGTACCGTGGCCCTGCTCGTGAGTAACTCCATCACATCTTAGCCTTCTAGTCTTTTCCAGGCATTACGTGGAAGGAGGCCTCTTGGCCTATCAGGGAGCAGGGAGCACCTCAGGCCGCGGGAGGTGGGCGGGCCTAACTGCTGTGGGGCCAGGCCACAGTCTGAATCAGTCCTGGGTGCAAACACTTTCGTCCGATATCAAGCTACTCGGCTCACGGGCCTCCAAGTCCAGGCAGCCCTTGCGCCTGGCTCTTTTCCATATAGGAAAGAGCCAGGCCACGAGGGGGTCATTCGTGCACTTCGTGCAAGCAAGGCAGTGCTGCCATTCTGAGCGCTGGGGAGGCTGCTAGCTGGAAGGATGCAGGCACACGCAGGCGCTGGTGGAAGAAGGGCGCTCCTAGAAGCAGTGCTGTGCCAACCCAGCCATAGCCGGGCTTAAGGGTAATTCGTGCACTTCGTGCAAACGCGGCAGTGCTGCCATTCTGAGCACTGGGGAAGCCGCTAGCTGGAAGTGTGCGGGTGCACGTGGACTCTGGTGGGAGAAGGGCACTGCTAGGATCAGCGCTGCGCCAAGCCAGCCATAGCCGGGCTCAGGCACAGGGGAGCCAGTGGAGGTGGTGGTGGTCTTCGTGGCTCATGGTGAAGTGTGGGTAAGGAAGAGGATGAGCAGAGGGAGCGCGAGTGAGAGACGGAGATTTGAGGACTCGTGCCTGGTAGTCGCGGAGGTCTGCATGGGCGACATGTGCATGTACTTCGGTTGCTGCTGCTGATGTCAACTGGTTGCTTTGTCTTAGTTGTAGGCTAGTCTAGGAGCTGTGCAGTCGTAGTCTGGGCGCTGAGCGCCAGTAGGAGGTAAACAAGCATTGGATACAATGTTGATGGTGGCGAGACAGCGCTTTCATTGACAATTGGGTTTGTTGCTTTGGTTCTCCTTTGGTGTGTCGTTGGTGCATGACTGCTTTCTGGTCAGCTCATGACTATCTGGCTACAATGTGATGTTGCAATTTGGTATAGTGTCATTTCAGTGAGTTAACTGTTGCTCATTTCCTTGCATTTGGGTGGTGTTCCTCCCCCCCCCCCTCTCCCTCCCAAGTTCTCTTGGATAGTGTTTCATGCAGGCGTAGCCTGCGGGGTCCGCCTGCTTTTATACAAGGATGATGCCCTTGAGCTATTATCGTCAGACTACTGAGCCCAGGATACAAGCAGTATATCACATGAAAAACTGTCCAAATGTTGAAAATTTCGAAGCTCAATTTCATCACGAGAAAAAAATATCTCGGATTTAACTAAAAGGCAAGAGTCCGGCCTTTTTTTTTTTTTTTTTTAAAAAAAAAAAAAAAAAAACTGTCCGGCCTTTATAGCTGGATCTAGAGTCTAGACGGAAAGTTACCTCAGGTACAGAAATATTGACCGTACTTTCAATTGAGAGGGGACACATGTAGTATTTTCAGAATACCTGGAAGAGTTTTGGCACCACCAAACATCCGGAAGAATGAGTGGACCACAGAAAGACTGTAAGAATTATGTACCTTTCCACATGCACCTGGTCTGCCTGGCTACCAGATGCATTGAACTGATCCAACATTCTGAATGTCTTGGGACGATTACCACCTCCAGATACATTTAGAATGCCCCAACGATGTCCAGACCACAGAATAACTAAGAATAAGCCTAACTCCACTACACACCTTTTCTTCACGTACCTGGCCAGATTGTTCAACTAGGTGCATTCAGACTGATCCCACAATTTGATGTATCAGGACCATTACCAGTGACAGATAAGTTTCAAATGTTTTGCTATGGTGCGAGTCCAACGTCTGGATCACAGAATGTCTGGACATTGGACATCACTGTTGGTCTGACAGCCATGACATCCAAATGTTGGCCGTGTTTTTATTTACTTTTTGTCTGAATGTCGTTCCAGTGATATGTGTGAAAAAAAACAAGAATATCCAGACCACAGAATGACCAGAAGAATGGACCTGGCTCCACTACAAAACATTCTAAATGTATCTGCACTGCTTAGCCATCCAGATACCTTTTAGCTGTCCAACAATTCTGAAATGTACCAAGTACCAGCCACAGTTACACTCAGTGTGTTGTGTAGCGCCGTAGCGGAGCAACGGCCAACGTCCGAACATCGCTGGGTGTGGGAGAGCTATGTCTACAGAATGTTTGGTTGAGAGCAAGATTCCTGGCCAAGAACATTGAATTCAGCATCTGTATCTAGATTGTTTGTCAATCCCTTTGAATGAGACAGACCGGACCGTCTTCTGTGTCACTGGTATGGGACAATCATACCAATTTGTCCCTCCCTCCATAAGCAATGTGGAATTGCATATTCGTCCCTTGATCGGGTTTGTGAATTTGCATAATTGTCCCTCACTCATTTAGCAATGTGAATTTGGGTATTTGTCCCTCGAACGGCTACCTCAATTTGAATATTTAACCCTCCGTCACGTACTAGTGTGTTCATTTGCATATCTGTCCCTGGATTGGCAATGCGACTTTGCATTTTGTCCCTCGATTGGCTGTGTGAATTTACATATTTTGTCCCTCGATTGGCTGTGTGAATTTACATATTTTGTCCCTCGATTGGCTAATATGTGATTTGGCATATTTGTTCCCTTGACCGGGCCTCAATTTGCATATTTGTCCCTCCGTCACGTACTAGTGTGTGCATTTGCATATCTGTCCCTGGATTGGCAATGCGACTTTGCATTTTGTCCCTCGATTGGCTGTGTGAATTTGCATATTTGTCCCTCGATTACCTAATATAGTAATATGTGATTTGCCATATTTGTGCCCTTGACTGGGACCCGGTGTGTGCAAGAGCTATGTTGTCAGAATGTTTGGAAGAAAGAAAGATTCATCACCAAGAACGTTTGCATCTGTATCTGGAAAGTTCTGAAAACCTTCTAAATGAGTGACCTCTCCGTCTTCCGTCACTGTAATCGGATATGGAACGATGTGACTTTGCATATTTGTCACTTGACCAGCTGTGTATTGTTGCCAATTCGCCCTCGCAATCTCTTTCACTCTCTTCAGGCACTCAGGCTTTGACGGGTGCCGGAAAACCTCCTCCACCGTCCCCATATGCTCCGCCCACAGCGACATCCGAAAGCCGTGCACTTGGCCGCAACGATTTGCGGATGTGTAGTAGGGCTGGTACGCTCCAATGTCCGCCTCGGTGTCACGAAGACCATCCATGGATCGCTGATTGATATTCGCCGACCCGACCATGATGTACATGTCATCTACCTGCGAGATAGTTTACAGGCACGACCAATCCACGACCAATCCACGAATAAATCACAGACATAGAAAGAGAACCCACAATGACCACATGCATATGCCAAACTTGTCAATAATTTTGCACCGCTCTTCCCAAAAAAGGGCATGTATTATTCCCTCCCCTCCCCTCTCCCCCCCCCCCCGGCTCCTCCTGGGCCCCTCCTTTCAACAAATAAAAAGGAAATTCAATAACGCATACATTTTTCTCGGAGACCCGAGGCCCCTGTATTATTTATCAGGGCCATATTTTTTTGCTATCAGTGAGCTGCTGGGCTACTGATGCATACTCGGACCAGACCGATTGATGCAATTAAGCGCAAGGACCAGCAAAGTGATGATAAGGACTCAGACTCACAACACATCCACAAGAAGACAATGTGAGAAAATACAAATTTTTGAATCACGAAATAAGGCAATGTAGCACAGTGGAGAACTCGAAATCACAACCTCACTCACTGGACTGAGACCCGACTCATCCCATCATCGAACACACACCTGCGAGAGAAGAGGACGGACCGCAAACAGGAAGCAAGGTCCCTCCTTGCATACACACATGGGGACTGTACCATTGACGAAGGGTGGAAGGAGGAGCAAGACGAAGATGGAGGAGGTGGAGTGCACCAGAGTCGCAACAACGGTGTCCAAAAACAGTCTCCCTGTCAAGTGTCCAACCAATGTCTGCTCCTGCAATGTCGAATCAGATCCTGGGCACTACAGCCCGAAACAGCCTCTGACTGTAAGTTCACCTCTCTCTCTCTCAAGACCATCGAATCTAGTGTCCGATTAGTGGCCCTGATGACAGGACAAAGTCCTGGTCTAGGCGCCTGGCCTAAAAAGCTGGCCTGGGTCCCTACCGGACGTCCAAGCGATCCTGCCAATGCACCAGACACTCTCCCACTACGAACGGACACGAACCTTGCCTACCTGGGCCTAAACGCGGTCCTCAGGTCCAAACAAGCACAGGCCTGTTCCTACTCTGAGACAAAGTCGGAAACGATGCACTGGGGACCGACAAAAATAGGCCAAACAAAATGAACCAGACGATAGACTCAGACAACGGGGCCGACGAGGAGCAGAAATCGGATAGACGAGCGGTAAGGAGAGAGATAAAAAATGACCCCTTTTGAATCACACTTCTCAAAACTTGGCGCAAGCTATCGCTCCTAGACAAGGTGGCCCCACGACGATGGGAAGAGGTGTTTAGACAACTGTTATTCGGAAACCGGTGGGTTACTGACTCCCAAGGCTCGGTCTTTCTTTGCACTAAAATCCCCAGGAGGAGGTGGGTGAGTCGGGGCGTCCTTGTAAGAGATATCTGGGACTTGGATACCAAAGACTGAATCACTGAAACCCAGTTGAGGGAGCAACTGCGACATTGTCATAATATTGGAGAAACTCTTTAAGGAATTATTTTTTCGATACCACTAGACTGGGTAAGGATTCTGAGGAAAGGACGAACCCTGGACAAGAGTGACTGGGTAGGGATCAGGGGGTGTGTAGACCGGCTAGGAAATGTGGTGGTGTCTGGCTGCCCAAATGTAGAGGTGTTGGTGAATCTCTTTCAAATCAAGAGTAAAAATAGACTGGTCAAGACGAATCCGAATGAGACAAGGTGGTTTAAAGAAGAGGAAATCTTTCAAATTAGGGTGCTAAAGGAAGGAAAACAGTGGTGGCCCTGGTGGGCGTACAGACCCGACACCGCGATTGCACATCTAGCCTTTGATCCGGCCTCTTGGGTCTGGACTACCCAGCTAGGCAGAGGCGAGACAGGAAAACAACAAATCTTTTTCAATGACAGTTAAGGGAGCCTACCGCCTGCTACGTCCAAGGGTGAATCTAAAAGATGTGGTAACATACCGTTGGATGAGACACCTAAATCTGGAAAGGAACACCTTGCGACCTATCAAATGGTTTAGGCTCAGTAAATCATTACCAGCCAAGTTTGCATCCTTACAATGGCAAGTGGAGCACCGTTGTCTGCCCACAAATGATTGGTTGATTGGCCGTTCATCTTTAGAACAGAAGGGCCTAGCTCTCCCCTGGTGCAAGTTATATGCGACATCATACCCACCCAAGCGGAGACCAGAAACAATTGAACACATCTTTCTGCAATGCTCTGGGTCAGTTTGGTTATGGAGATGGTGGGATCGAGTGTGGCGCCTGTTAGGCGCAACAACCCTTTGGCCGTGGGACTGGAAACCAATCCTGTGTGAAACCTGGCAGTCGGAACAAGCGAGCAATTTTGAGAGAAACATGTTCACTGTGGGACGTAGAGCAATCTTTTGGGCAACCTGGTGGAAAAGGTGCACTAGGGAGATGGAAGGAGTTCACCTTGAAGGTCTGGCTGTCATAGAGACAATCAAACACCAGATTCAGATAGACCTCATGGTTCAATGGGAAAAAATTAAGGAAAAAATAGCCTTCATACACTCGAGAATAGAAATCAAACTGCAAATCCAATCCTTCTGTAACGGCGGGCTGGGAGGGGAACACAGGGGTTTGATAGCGAATGTGCAATGGAAAGGGGGGGAGGGAGGGGAGGGAGGGAATAAGGAAAATTTTGAAAGGGACTACCACCTGCATTTTCATGATTGGACTAAAATTGACTCCTCCATCCCATTGCGGCCTCTCTCCGATTTTCCCGATCCTTTTCCGCCACCAGCGAGCTCAATAGTCGAAACAAATTGGTATGCAGGTGTTAAAAGAAATGGTCATCTTTGTCTGTCTGTAGGATGAGAATATTGTTTATTTGTCGATTATCCTGCTCAATTTAATAGTCTGGTTTCCAGAGTAATCAATGAGGGGAGGGAGGAATTAGGGTCTCGCTCCACTACTCAATACTCTCGAAATTTCGAGAGTACGGCCTCGCTCCGCTCACTCTAGATAGGTGCTCTCGAAAATGCCCTTCGAGAGCTGTCAGAAAGCACTCTCGAAGGGCACTCTCGAAGTGTCTAGAGTGCCCAGCCTGCGACGACATGCTTTTCCAGTGTCCTCCCTCGTACCCCCACTCCGACCATTTTTTTTCGTGAGTGCGGCTCGTGTCCCGACCATCAGAACAGGGCGGCGCTGTCTTTTAGTGCGGTCAGAGAGCTCGACTCATTCCGCCACTGCATCTCGAGCAAACCCTTCTAGAGTAAGTGGAGCCAAGACTTTTTTTTCGAGAGTTTTGCACGTCTGACAGCTCTAGAAGGACTCACGAAACTTTTTGTGAGTCGAGAGTAGGGGAGCGAGACCCTTAGTGTGTAACAGCAGGTATCTGGCGCCGGTTTCAGGGTGAAGAGATTCTTCCCCCTCTTCCCAATATCCTGCTCAGTCAATCCCCTGGATCCCAGGGTAATCAATGCTGGCAGGAATCCCCCACAATCGTTTTTCTGATATGCTCCATATTCAGTCTGTATATGGGACGCTGGACCCGTTTTCCAGCAGGTGATGCTCCCCACCAATAGATGGAGCCGCTCCCCAGGTGCTAGTGGTGTCTGCTCTTATCAGCACCACTAACACTGGTGGGGGTGTTTGTTTAAAAAAAAAAGAAGAAAAAGAAAAAAAAACTGAATAAATGAATTAATCAACAAATAAACAATGCTGAGGTAGGAACAGGGACACGCATGGAACCTGAAGCGTGCCTGGTCCAGAAAATGAGGCCGAGGTCCCACACACCCATCAGGTCCCGCAAAGGGGCCCGTGTGCAGGCCTGAGCACGCTACAGCTACCAACCGGCCGCCAGGTGACCCTGGTTGCCCGGGCCGACCGGTTGCACAAGGACCGGGGAAGGTCCCTGCCCAAAGAAAGATAAATCGAAGACGCCGGAAAATAAATAAATAAATAAATAAATAAATAAATAAATAAATAAATAAATAATGATATGCAGAAAAATAAACTGGGTAACTTTTGCCTAAGGGTTACAAGGAAATTCTTGACCGAACCATTCTGAATCAACTAAAATTTAAAA
Organism: Chara braunii; assembly: GCA_003427395.1. Lineage (NCBI taxonomy): Eukaryota > Viridiplantae > Streptophyta > Charophyceae > Charales > Characeae > Chara > Chara braunii. Next base: position 392,214 of record BFEA01000546.1, on the reverse strand, counting down.
ACAATTATTTATTTATTCATTTTTTGTGGCCCAGCCGGCCAAGTGGTCCCAGGCTACTGTGATAGCCTAGGTAAGCAGTTGATATGCTGCAAAAGGCAGTGGTCAGCCTTCCTTGTAAAAAAAATAAAAAAAATAAAAAAAGTTTGTGGGACTGTGGACCTGTTTTCCAGCAGGTGCATCTGCCTAGGAACAGACACTCAAAAATTCAAAAAGGAAAAAAAGACAATAGAGCTTGGACCGTAAGGCCCTGTTTTAAGGAGGGAAAGGGAGAAAAAGGTGCGCAAGAATGAGCCCCTCACGTGGCCAACAGGCCCCCACAGCTGACACCTTTCGGGGCCCCTTGCAAGTCTCGTGCCCGCCCTAAATCACGGCGGGCCTGCATTATCAATGTGCGGTCTTTTTCAGGCCAATTCCAAACTTGGGGGCGTCAGACGGTTACCACGCATGCACCAGCCCCCCCTGCTCTTATCAGCACCACTAACACCGGCAGGGGTGTGTTTAAAAAAAAAAACAAAAAAAAAAACAAAAAAAAAAACAAAAAAAAAACAACAACAACCACGCATGCGCCAGTTAGTTGGGAGGCCCAGCATGCTGTGCGACCGAGGGCTCGTGAGCCTGCCAGGCTTTTCCAGGCAGTGATGTGGCTCCAGGCCTTCCGGCCAATCAGATTGCAGCGAGTGACAAGAAGAGCCACGTCGCACAGTTGGGCTCGCCTAACTGCTTCGGCCCCAGGTCGGTATCTGAACTGGGCCTGGGTGCAGACGCCGTGGGCCAACGGCGAGCTACTGGGAACTCGGTCGCAAGGCCCAGGGCACCAGGAAGCAGGACACACTTTCCATTTAGGTAAGTGGGCAGGGCAGAAGCAGACATCCGGGCGACAGGCTTCTGGGCGACAGCGCTGCCATACCGGGTGCTTGAGGTTGTGACCAGGCCGCTGGCTGCTTAAGAGCGCACGTGCGCTGATGAGAGGTGGAAGGGCGCTGCAAGCGGGCAGCCGGAGCGAGGTTGCCATAGCCAGGGGCACCTTCAAGTTGCTGCAGCTGGTGACGGTGATGGTGATGGTGGTCTTTGGGTAGGAGGCACATAATGTGGGGGAGAAGGTGATGAGAGAGAGAGAGAGAGAGAGAGAGAGAGAGAGAGAGAGAGAGAGAGAGAGAG
>BFEA01000546.1:359062-376850 GCA_003427395.1 Chara braunii | reverse complement strand
ATGAGCGATCCAAGAGTGGTTGTCACTTACCTGTAAGGCAAGACGGCGGAGTCCGGTGGTGAAGGAAGACGGCGGCCATAGCGGCGGAGCATTGACACAGAGTACCGGAGGGGAGAGAAAGGGAGAACAGAGAAGGAGGGACTGAGGAGAGAAAAAAAGAAGAGTGGAAGAAGGAGGTTGGAGAAGAAGGCCGACATAGCCGGGGGCGAGCACAAAAAAAAATAAAAAATAAAAATAAATAATACAGCGGAAGTGAAGGGAAAGAAAGTGAAGGACGGGGAAGTAGACGGCGAGGGTGACAAGCTGGAGTTGGTGATATCTCGTTGAACCCTCATCCTATCCCCTTACCATGTGGATGTGCACTTACCCCACGGTACTTGCTGAGTCTGTCTGTCTACTCTTTCTGCATTGAGTCTCTTCTGTCCTAGGTGCTAGGAATCTGTGGATGAAGGATAGGGCCTTGCTGCCAAACCTACACGGGCTTAGTAGGACCAAGGCTCTACTCTGGCACTTGGAGACCTGGGCATGAGCGGCGAGCGCTCGTTAAACAACTCGTCTAGCCCAATGACCGGTACTGTCCGGAAGGTCTTCTGAGTTCAGTGTGGAGGGTCTGAACTCCGAGCTGTAGGCTGAAACGAAGGCCGTCTTTAAGTGTTGAGGCCTGGTTGAGCCACTCCCCTACCGGACCCAGAAGGCTGATGATCCGTGTCTGACGACTCGACTGTCCCGAGGGATACAAACCCCTCCAAGGACCGGTACTGACTGGCGGGCTGCTCGGTGTGGCACAGGAGGCTGGACGGGCTGAGTTGTGGGCTGAAATCGCCAGAGGAACCAAGCTGATCGCGTCATCCTGTCTGCGACGTTAAAGAATTCTTGCGGAGTTTGGGGGATCTCCTTAAATGCCTCCTGATCAGCTCTTGGTTCTGTAGTGACAGCCTTAGAGTAGTCTTGGGTTAGTAGTGGCCATAGTTGACAGGGTCTTATCCTGTGGTCCTTAGGAAGTCAGTCAGTAGGTTAGTGTGTCCAGGTAGGGTTACGTGGTGAGGAGTGGGACCCTTGTCGTGCACCAACACCACGATGGACAACTACCCGATGTATGGGTTGCTGGTTGGGTTCTCCCTCTGGGGACCCTCTGGCGTCTCCTCTTTCCTCTGGGATTTTGGCATACCTTTGCGTGTAGAGTAGGACCCACTCGAGGTGGTACCACCACCCAACCATACACGAGGGAGGAGGAGGAGAAGATGACCGCCATCCTGCAGGAGAGGAAGGAGAAGGAGGAGGCCAAGAAGAAGGCCTTGAAAGAGGAACAGACGGCCAAACTAAAGAAGATGGAAGAAGAGATGGCCAGGGAGAAAGAGAGGCTGATAAAGGAAGAAGAGGAGAAGCTGAAGGAGGTGGATGAAGAGGAGGAGGGACCGCCACTGCAAAGGAGTGGGCAGCATAGTGGCGGCAAGGACGCAGAGATGGAGAAACGGATTTCGGAGTGGGTCGCCAACTTATCGTTGGGTGAAGAGGAAGAGGTCGCGATGTACATCCCCCAGGATGAGCAGGAAGCCGCTATGAAAAAATGGGAAGCGGAAGGGGATGTTTTGGCGCGGCGGGCGATGGAGGATGAACAGAGGATGGCGTGGAAGCTCGCAGTGATGAGGGAGAAGAAGAGAAGAGTGGAGGCGGCGAATGCGGCAATGCAGGAACTGGAGGAGGTGAGGGCTGCTTTAACAACACAATTGATTCCGCAAGTGGATCTCCAACGTAAAGTGGAGATCATCGCCTAGAGCGTTGAGCGATTAGCTAAAGTGCAAGAAAGGCACTTTGAGTTTAGTCGCAGCCAGGAGATATCTGTACTCTCGATGCGAACGGGCTTAAGGGACTTTGTTCGCGAGTTAGTAAGCGCTGTGGGGTCCGAGGTGACTCACCGCCTCGAGAAGACTGAGCGTTTTTGTGTCGGCGCCATTGAGGGCGTCAAGGTGGCCGCTCCCAAGGGGGAGGAGGCTCGTCCTCGCAGGGAGCCGGTCAAAGTCAAATTCCCTGATTCCTACAGTGGGAAAAGGGAAGAGAACTTTGACAATTTGGAGGCCAATGTTAAGACCTATGTGCACTTGCAACAGGTCTCCCCGGATCAGCAGGTTCTGATTGCGATCCACGCGCTGAGAGATGAGGTCGCCAGTTTTGCAAGGTCCCTAGTTCGCGCTGCCAACTGTAGTGATGATCCCGTTGCGTACTTCTCATTTACGTCCCTCACTGAATTCCTGAAGTTGCTGCACGATTTTCTGATATTGCTCGCAGTGTCAAGGCCTCAGACAAACTCCAAACCATCCATTCTCGTAAATGGAAGAGTGTCAGGGCACTCAAGGGTACAATGGATGAGTTGGTGGCCGTCCCTGACCACGGGGTCACAAAGGGCCAATTGGTCAACCTCTTTTACCGGGCTATGTCCGAAGCCTTTCGAGGGCAGTTCTTCGCGAAGAGCGAAGATCCTGCCACCACTTACGATTCCCTTAGCCGTGAAGTGGTGGCTTTTCAAGCGAAGTCCGTGTCCCTGTCTACCTTCTGGCACAARGACTTGGACAGGGGTAAGCAATGGAAAGGCCGCACTATCTCAGGGCAGGTAAAGACCAAGGATATCCTTGTCCTGACTTTAGATGAGGGTAGTGTGGATGAGATTCCCTACGACCAGATTGAGTGGGGATTAGAGGAGGTGGACAGCGGTGTGGGTCAGGGGAGATCCTATGCTGCTGTCGCGGCCGGAGAGAGGCCGCAAGGAGGACGAGGCCAGGGCCAAGGGGGCCGSGCCTTAGGGAGCCGGTTCCAGGGCGATCAGGGGGTTGGCGGTAGAGGAGGAAACCGCCAAGCGGGAGGCAGGGGTCAAGGTCCCCCGCAAAACCGTCCTTGGAGGAGGGCTCCCTATAGRATAGGAGGATGGCACCCAGGGCTACCTCAGGGTAGGCCTTGGGAATCTTTGGGTCTGGACCAGGCTTTATGGCAACAACGATTGGACCGGGGCCAGTGCATTTTCTGCGGTGACCCGTGCCATATCATCAAATATTGTCCTAAGTATAGAGAGACCCAAACGGCTGCCCCAGGGCCAAAAGGCAGCCGCCGGTAGGGGTAGCAACTGCCCCTACCATTAGGCCATGTGGGGAACATAGCGCTAGCCGGCAAGAGACTCCCACACCACATGTGCCTATGGCAGAGGTTGCAGGCCGGTGTCTAGATAGCTGCCCGGAGACCGCTTGTGTTAGGATCTCTCTAGACACCTCCCTCACAGGCGTGGCCAAAGAGTTGAAGGAGAGGATGCCCGCCTGGGCCAAGATGAAGAAGGAGAATAAAGGGCAGCTTATATTGCTAGATACAAATATTTTTAGAAGTAGAGTAGGGGTCCTAGTAGACTCAGGGGCCACTTGCAACTATATTAGTAGGAAAGCTCTGCAGAAGTTGAGGCTAGGACTTAAAGTCCAAAACAGACCCCATAGTTAGTATCCTCGCGGACAATCGCACTATGGTTGTAGAGGATTACGTAGAGGGAGTCCAGGCGTATTTCCGCCTAAAGAAAGATGGGAAAGTGGAAAAGATTCTCCACTCCCTGACTCTCCTCGTAGAAGACAGCCTCCCCTTTGATATTGTTCTGGGAATGGATTGGGGAGAGGCAGCTGCGGCCACGCTCCATTTGAAGGAGTACGAGTGTAGGCTCCCTAGTTCGTCAGGCGAGGCCAAGACTGCCCGCCTATTCCAGGTGTCAGGGGTAGAGAATTCCTTGGCGCACTGCTGCCTTAGTGCCCCCGCGTTCGCCAGACTGGTGAAGAAGGAGGGATTGGAGGAACATGTCTTTGTTGCCTATGTTAGGCCAGTGACTGAGCCTACGGAGGAGAAACCGATGGACCCCGCGATTGCCAAGCTGCTGGAAGAGTTTAAGGATTTGACAGAGCCGCGACAGGCACGGTGCCGCGGCCCATCCAACACCGTATTGAGATAGAGCCTGGCAATAGGACTCCTAAGGGTGCTATGTATATGATGTCCCCGCGGGAGTTAGAGGAGCTTCGCAAGCAGTTAGACGAGCTCCTCGAGAAGGGTTGGATTAGGCCCAGTTCGTCTCCTTTCGGAGCACCTGTCCTCTTTGTTCCTAAGAAAGAGGGACAGCTGAGAATGTGCATAGACTATAGGGGTCTGAATGCTATTACAGTAGAAAATGCTGAGCCACTGCCGAGGATAGACGATCTCTTAGACCGAGTGGAGGGGGCCAAGTATTTCTCTGAGATAGATTTAAAGTCCGGATATCATCAGATAGAGGTACACCCTGATGTACGAGCATTACGAGTTTATAGTGATGCCCTTTGGACTAACCAATGCGCCAGCTACGTTCCAGCGCTGTATGAACGATTTGTTTAGGCCGTGGTTAGACAAATTTGTTATAGTTTACCGATGACATCCTAGTGTTTAGCCGGACCCTTGAAGAGCATCAGGGTCATCTTAGGCAGGTCTTGGAGAAGCTGAGGGAAGCTAACTTCAAGATCAATGCAAAGAAGTGCGATTGGGCGAAGACCCAAGTTTTATATTTAGGCCACGTCTTAGACGGCGACGACGTTAAGCCAGAGGATAGCAAGATTGCAGCGATTAGAGATTGGCCCACACCACGTACGCTGACAGAGTTGCGCTCGTTCCTGAACCTAACTAATTAGTATAGGAAGTTCGTGAGGAACTTCTCCACCATCGCTGCGCCCCTTCGCAGATTGCTGAGAAAAGAGACAATTTGGAAGTGGGACAAGGACTGCACGTCGGCGATGAAAAAATTAAAGCAGGCGTTGATAAAGTATCCGGTCCTTAAGGTCGCCGATCCGTCCTTGCCTTTTGTCGTTACTACGGATGCTAGCCAGTACGGCATAGGCGCGGTGTTGCAGCAAGACAATGGCAATGGGTATACACCCCTAGAGTTCATGTCCGCCAGAATGCCTTCAGAGAAGGTTGCAACATCTACCTATGAGAAAGAACTCTACACTCTCAGGCAAGCCTTAGACCATTGGAAGCACTACTTGCTTGGGAGGCACTTCAAAGTCTATTCTGATCATGAAACGTTACGATGGTTAAAGACACAGGCCAAGATGACACCTAAGCTTACTAGGTGGGCCGCAGAGATAGATCAGTACGACTTCGAGCTCAAGCCTGTCAAAGGGAAATACAACGTAGTCGCGGATGCTCTGAGTAGGAGGGCAGATTACTTTGGGGCGATAGTACACTATCTTGATATAGGGAAGGACCTGCAACAGAAGGTTAGAGATGCCTATGCGCAGGACCCTATCTATAGTGAGCTCCTTAAAAAGGTCAAGGAGACCCCAAAAACTGAGCCGAACTACAACACTACTGAAGGGCTACTCTTTGAGAAGACTAATGTATTTGACCGTCTGTGCATTCCCAATAGCGAAGAGATTCGTAGCCTGATTCTGGGTGAATGCCATGACACAGAGGGTCATTTGGGTTGGCAAAAAACCTTAGCCAATCTAATGCGCGCGTATACCTGGCCAGGGATGAAGAATGACTGCGTAGAGTATGTTCGCAGTTGTAAGGTCTGCCAGCGTAACAAGAGTTCTACGCGCGCCCCGCTAGGTCTTCTCAGACCCTTGCCCATTCCGGATCAGCCGGGAGACTCGGTGTCAATAGATTTCATGGACACTCAAGTCAAGAGCAGGCATGGCAAGAGCCAAGTCATGGTCATAGTTGACCGCTTTAGCAAGTACGCAGTTTTTGTTCCTTTGCCTTCTGAGGCGCGTACTGATTTAGTCATTCAAAGGTTCTTTGACTGTTGGGTTAGTGAGAATGGAATCCCGTTGTCTATAGTTAGCGATAGAGATAGTCGCTTTACTAGCCAGAACTGGAAAAAACTCATGGGAGTATACGGATGTAAGTTTTTGATGTCGTCCGACCGCCATCCAGAGACTAACGGCCAGACAGAGCAAATGAACAAGATCCTACAGCGAGTTCTGCGCATGTATATTAGGCCAGATCAGATTAACTGGGATGAGATGTAGCTAGTGCATACAATAACAGCGTGCATCTAGCCTCCTGCCATCTCCCAACGAACTGCAAGACCGCGCAGACCGTTTGAGGGACTTAACCGGGATCAGATTCAGAGATTGCCGCCCGGGACCAGGGAGTTTGCTGTGCAGCACGAGAAAGAACTAGCTACTGTCGTAGAGAACCTCAGAAAAGCCCAGCGTAGGATGATAGAGCAAGCGAACAAACATTGTCGCCCTTCACAGTTTCAAGTAGGCGACTTAGTCTGGATTAGTTCTAAAGAGTTTGCGCCGGAGGAAAACATCTCGCAGAAGTTACTGCCCACATATAGAGGACCTTGGCCTGTTCTGGAAGTCAAGGGCGGCGAAGATGGACCGTCCTATACAATAGAACTACCAGCACTCCTCCACACGTATCCAGTTTTCCACGCATCGAAGTTGCTACCTTGTCAAACAAATGATCAGTTTCCATCCCGTAGATCGATGATCCCACCTGATATGGATGGAAGATATGACATAGATGGTATAGTGGCTGAAGATGTCTTCAGAACTGGAGGTAGGGGTCGTCCGCAGAAACAATACAAGGTTCATTTTAGTTATCAGGAACGGGAAGATATGACATTGATGGTATAGTGGCTGAAGATGTCTTCAGAACTGGAGGTAGGGGTCGTCCGCAGAAACAATACAAGGTTCATTTTAGTTATCAGGAACCGGAAGACGACCGCTGGCTTACAAGATCTGAACTTCTAGAGACAGCTCCCGATATAGTCCGGGCTTACGAAAGACAGCAGGAAGGTAAAGGTCCTGCCTTGGACTGAAATTTTCTCGGAGGACCTCGAATTTAGGCCGGCGGGAGTGAAACGGTATTCACCAGTTCGGGGTAGCGAATGCAGATCCCAGGGCTCGATCCCTAGATCCCCGTCTTACCTGTGTACAGTATCAGTGTCAACCCGTAGACTTGAACCTGCGACCTGTAGGAACGCCAGTGGTAGGCAATTTGTCGTAGGTCACGTGTTAGAAGGGAATTGAACTGTAGACCTATAGATTAGGAGTCTAGACAGTTCCGAAGTGGTAGCTGTAGGCTGCTTGAGGAGTCAAGGTTGTAGCTGCTACTTACCTGAAGGGGCAAAGTCCTAGCTGCTACAGTACCGAAGGGCCAACGTAGAGGTTTCTAGAACTGGCCTTTCGGAGTTGGCCTGTGTTCAGCAGAGGCAAGTGGTCAAGTGGTGGTAGTCCACCTAGCCCAGTCAGCAGTCCCAGGTAGCCCAGTCCGGTCCAGTCAAGCAAGTACCGTCTGGGACTGTGCACATCATGGGCCAAGGGGTAGAGGGCAGACCAACGCAGCGCAGAAGTATAAATCAAGAGGCTGTGTCCACCCATTCATCCATTCCTGCGGATGCCATGCGGAAGCGCTGCCTCAGCAGCTTGTGCGGGGAGGTCTGCAGGGCGCCCGAAGACGAAGAGGGCAGTGAAGTGTATTGTAGCGATAGGATAGTGGCAGCCATAGCTGCCATAGCTATAGTAGTGTGTGTGTGTGTGTGTGTGTTGCATGTAGAGTGTTGCGTGTGGGACATCCAGGGTGATCCAGAGTGCGAACAGTGAGTTGTGTGGGCGCTCAGTCGCCATAGCCAGTTTGAAGGGAACTCCTACCTGGTTACGATATCTTTGAGTACTGTGTGGGCGCATGTCACCAGTTTGCTGTTTCGCTGTTTGCATGCATGACAAGTGTGAAGAGGTCAAGTCTGATTGCAATGGCCTTCATCATGGGGTTGCTCTCGCGGGGTTGCTCTCGCCGCTTGGGCTACATACTAGTTCTTGTCATCCCAGATCATAGCCTTCCTCACGGTTGCTCGAGGATCCATTTCATCGCAACTAAAGTTACTAAACATATCCAAAGATAGCTGCCTTCATCACGGTTGCTCTCGCCTACTCTCTTCGTCACTGTTGTAGATATTCAAGAACTCAAAGCTATCTGGGACCACAGAAACTTCGGCTGCAGCAATCCAAGTCAAGATTCTACAAAAGTTGATACTCACTATTCTCAGTGATTTGGGCCTTTCAAGTTCAAGTTGATGCTCCAGAAGGAGTCCGGAGAATCTGAGACAATGGTTCCTACATGCATCGGGAAGAAAGGAATAGTTTTTTTTTTTTTTTTTTTTTTTTTTTACGAAGAACGTTTTTTTTTTTTTCCCCCAATGATGCTCAGGCGGGCGTGCCCTCGGCAAAAGCCTTGGGCACCACGTGCGTTCAAGGTATCGATGGCTCACGGATTTCTGCAATTCACATTCAGTATCGCATTTCGCTGCGCTCTTCATCGTTGCGAGGGCCAAGATATTCGTTTGCCGAGAGTTCTACGAAGAACGTTTTAGCTCTGCTCCTTAGTTGTATTATATACCACTTAGGAGTACTACCATCTTCACCCGAATAGAACGACCGGTCATTATCGCTGCATCTGGACTGAAAGTTGGGCCAAATGCAGCTATAATGACCGGGCGTTCTATTCGGGTGAAGACGGTAGGAAGGAAGCATCGGTTAGACCACCAGGTTCGATTCCTCGTAGGTTCAGCTCTGCAAGCACACTAAGTGCTTTTTTATCTATTTACTTTCTTTTTCTGTTGTTGTGTACGCTACCAGTCAGAGAATCCAGGCCTTTGATTCTTTTTACGTATGATCGGACAGGGTGAGGATCTACGGTGGTAGGTTCGGAGATGGAGGGCCGGTTAAATGAAGCCTGAATTTTCAGAAATTGGATATGCCATTTTATAAGAAAACCACATCTGGCACACAGCAACCTTGCCCTACAACTAAACCAGGTAGTCAGAGAATCCAGGCCTTTGATTCTTTTTTACGTATGATCGGACAGGGTGAGGATCTACGGTGGTAGGTTCGGAGCTGGAGGGCCGATTAAATGAAGCCTGAATTTTCAGAAATTGGATATGCATTTTATAAGAAAACCAAATCTGGCACACAGCAACCTTGCCCTACAACTAAACCAGGCAAAAAAAGGAATTCAAAACCACAAATGCTCGGCACATAATATCTAGACAGCAAGCGGGCCCAAATACAGCTTTAATGGGCGTACGTTTTATCTCGGGCAAGACGGCAGTGCTCACACCGTCAGGGTTTCGGGCTAGGTAGCACGACATTTCCAGCTGTGCTACTTAGGTTTAGGGTTACTTCTGCAGATAAAATGGCCGGCATCTTGTCTACGGCTTATGTCTGACAAAGGTTTAGGGTTAACTAGGGTATTAGGTTGACTAGGGTTTATGGGGTTACTAGGGTTAACTCGGCAGATAAGGCAGGCATTTTTACCGGGGCTTGTGTTTTACCGGGTTAACTAGTGGTATTAGGTTGACTAGGGTTTACGGGGTTAGGGTTAATTCGGCAAAAAAGGCAGGCATTTTTACCGGGGCTTATGTTTGACCAGGATTTAGGGTTAACTAGGGGTATTAGGTTGACTACGGTTTACGGGGTTAGGGTTAATTCGGCAAAAAAGGTAGGCATTCTTGCCGGGGCTTATGTTTGACCGGTTTAAGAAGGGGTCTTACGTGGAGTAGGGTTTACGGGGTTAGGGTTAATTCGGCAAAAAAGGCAGGCATTCTTACCGGGGCTTATGTTTGACCAGGATTTAGGGTTAACTAGGGCTAAGGTTGACTACCGTTTTCACCCAAAGAGAACGCCCGGTCATTATAGTTGTATTTGGCACAACTTTCAGCCCAGATATGGCGGTAATTACCGCCAATTTACCGGGCGTTCTATTCGGGTGAAGACGGTGGGGTTTATGGGCCAGGCATTCCGTGCTTGGGAGTTCTACTGTTTCCCCCCCAAAAGAATGACATTGTACAGTCCTCATCGTGGTATTTAGACTGAAAGTTGCCCGAAATACAGCTATAATGCCCGAATGTTATATTCAGGAGAAAAAGGTAGGGCTCGGGTTTTAGGGTTAATTCAGCAGATTCTGAAAAGAGTGGCTTTTTTGGAGCAAGGGCTTTGAAGGTAAGCTGCAGGTAACATGTAATTAACTCACAATCATCAGTTTGGAATGAATGTAGATCGGAAATCGACAGTTCTCCTGCGCCTTTCTGTTCAACTCATCGGAAGGCTTCGTGAGCTTGAAACCTTCTGGAAGCTTCTCGCGATTGACTAGGGTGAAGAAACTCAGGTAGTCCGTGGGCTTTGCATCAGCAAGCCCTTGCGCATGTATAGCACTGGCGACCGCACTGTACATCATGGACATTGTGTCGTATTGCCACCGAAGTATCTCCCGCACCGCTGAGCTGCTTGGATCGCCCGCTGGCCACATCGGTATGACAACGTACACCACGAAGTTCTCTCTGCGCTCTATCTTTCTCACAATTTTCTGGGCTATCTGGTATGGAATCTTCTGGACCGCGCCAACATCGCGATTCTCCAACCAGTACTGTGAGCTTCCTATGAAATACTGATTTTCGATGTATAGAAAATCCTCCGCTCGTTGGATGGCCCGCATGTATAAGTCATAGATGCTCTTCTCGTAGCTGAACTTAGAGTCCGGGCCAATGTAGAGCCCCGACTCGACGGCCACCGTTGGATCTTCCCTCAGCCGCTCACCGCTTGGGAATCCGGCGACGGACGCACTGTCGATCGACCGAACGAAATGCACGTCCCAAGCCTCTGGGTCCCCTTCTGGCACTGCCCTTGCTTGCTTCGGCGCAAAGAACTGCGCATGCTTTTCGAAATCGAAAAGAACCTCCGTGGGTTCCTCCTTTCCCTCGGGACGGTTTGGCGGCGGCAGGCAGTCGTGACCCGGGTCGATCGTCTTCCAGCGCTGCTCGAAGTTCGCCACCATGTCCCATGCAGCGGGACCATCCACCTTTGCATGAATGTCATGCCATGGAAGTCGAGGTCCGCTCTTCCCTCCCCAGCTAGGCTGGTACATGTCGTTCTTGTGCACCGTGTTCAGCGTTTTGAACAGAGGGTGGTTGGGTGTGTCGTATCGTCCCACCGTCAGGTCGATTCCGCCAATATACACTTCGACAACCCTCGATTCCGAATCATCGACTGCTTCCCACGCTGGCGCATCAAGCATAACCATCTTCTGATGATGCGTAAAGGCGTTCGGAATCATTGTCACATCAGTGTCCCGCCGCTCTGCCAAAATGCACACCAACTGCCGCTCACAGAACCAAGCGCAGGACTCATCAGAGTGAGTATCCGGAGCAATTTCCGCGCCGATCCGGTCGAAAAACTGATTTTGATAGTTCATTTTGTTGCTCCAGATCAGAAACAACACCTTCACGTACTCCGTTGCTTTCTGCGTCAGGAGCTCTCCGATCGTCACCCCCCTGCAACGGGGATTCCCCCTGTCCCCCCGTACTAGGACGAGCGTTCTATCCAAATCCCATCCTACGATGTAAATGAAATGCCTCGCCTTGAGAATAGACTCGCACAGCTGCTCGAACATGCTGTGCTGCTCAAAAGTCGTCCCGTTCTCCAGAGTAATGTTCGGAGAAAAGCTGCTCGGCACAATCGCATCTTGGAACAGAGTCACTCGGTTACCCTTGCGCTCGAAGAAGTACGAAAGAACCAAAGGAGGCACCCAGTTATCATTCTTGAGAACTCGTCCGGGCTGGAGGTCCACATCCGATTCAGTCTGGAGCGCTCGGAACTTGAAAAGCAAAAGTATTCTTGCATTCGCATCGGATTGAATTTCCTCATCGCTGCACAAACTGTACCACCCGCAAACTTCTTTGAATTGCCGCGCAACTGACAAGGCCCGGATGTATGCCGTTCCCACATGTTCATTGAGGCCTTGTCCACAGCTCAAATCGACTGCGACCAAAAAGTAGCTTGGCAAGTGACTAAGCTCTATGTGAAAAGCGGCTGACTGCTGCCTGGCATGATTTCCACTGCTCCAAATAATGTCAGAGCTCGCTAGAACCTCCCTCCCACTACCAACACTTGCATACACGGTCAGAGTCCCATTGCAGCATCCCTTGTCCATGTTCTGCAAACAAAAGGGTAAATTTACCGACCAGCCATGCACATATTAGCACCGCACAAACACACACAAAAACTCACACACACAAAAACTCACACACACACACACATACACACACACTTACACACATATAACACTTAAAAATAAAAAAAGTAAAAAAATAAAATAAAATAATAATATTAACAATAAATATTAAATAATATAATAATATTAATAATAAATAATAATAATAATAAAAATAGTAATAGAATTATAATTGTCATCTGATGATATATGTCTGTGCATGATGATAATCATCGTGCACTCACAAGCACACAAACACACGGTAACACACTGACACACACAAGGACATGCGCGCACACACTCACACAATTACACGCACATACACACACCCACAAAGACAATTAGGGCCTACTGCACTGTTAGGGTGCTGCTCGGTTCGGGATGTCTGTGTTGCCTGTGGGTGATGACGGATGATCCTTGCAGTTATGGGCCAAGATGCAGTTCGCAATTGCAGTCTGGGCAATGTATACAACCCAGCTTTAGGCCAGGTAGGGTGCCGGAACTGCAATTGCAAACTGTATCTTGGCCCATAGTGCAATTATAACTCGTTTTTGTGACTCCCGTGTAGGTACCCCTTTTCTCTTTTTCGATTGCTAATCTCTTTGTGTAAGGGTCTTACATTTTCATCATGGACGAAAAAGAGTTCAGGTCCATGACAATTCATCATAGAATGAAGACTATCGAATCATTGTTTAGCGTGGTGGTCCCCGCCCCGCCTCTGCCTGGCATAACCGCAGAGGGTTTTATCCCCTCAAAGGGATTTCTACCTTCTTCTTCCCAAATCCATCTCCGTCCCAGGCTCACTTTACTTCCAGCTCCCGTCGCTATCTTTCCATGCATCACATGGAAATCAACGCAACTTTCATCCTGTTAGAAGCACTCCGAGAGAGAAGAGTGCCCAGTGGCATGTCGTTGGCGAGGGAGACCCTGGATGGCTTTAATAATTACAAATTAGTCCAATTAATATTTCAAAATATCCTTTTATTGTTTTCTCCAAGCATTGTTGAGGAAATTTATTTTCTCTTTTTTCAAGTTTTTTGCCTGCTAAATTGCTAATATTCTAGAGGAGGAAACATAAACTGCCCTAGGGCTCCTTTTCTTTTTTTTGGTGGGGGGGGGGGGGGGGGGCTTACCTCCAATTTTAACAGATGTCCCAAAGGACCTTTTTTGAGGAGATTTTGTCCCCATTCCATTACTAGCCATATTGTGTTCAGATTCTTCAGAATCAATTAATAGCATTTAATACCGAAAAGAAAGAGAAGAAGAAAAAGGGATACCTTTGCTGTGGCAAGCTGATATCAAAAGCCCCAGTACCTTTTCCCCCTGAAGCAAAATAGCTCAGCATAATTTAATAACTTGTGTCATTGACTGTATTTGGTCAGGAACAGGGTTCAAATACATTCACAATGATGTGCCATTATGTTCGGGAAAAGAAGCTAGCTGTTGTGAGGGTGACAAGCTTCATCCACCACAAAAGAAAATTACGAACACAGATACATCACGGGCCATAACTCGGAACCGATACGTCCATGCCCCAGCCAGCTTTGTTGACCAATTCAGTATTTACGACCACAAATTTGTTGCGGGCTCTAATAATTGCAATCAGATAAATCCATGCCATGACCAGGTTCGCCCACCACTGCATTTTGTTACGAACAGCGAACACCGATATGTCATGGGCCACAATTCCAATCAGATGCGTCCGGACCGCCAATTCCCCCCCCCTAAAAAAGTGTTCCTCTTGCTCGTGGTATACCTTATTACCCTCGACCCGTGACGCGGCCGAATCGTGACTGACTGAAACATTTACTGATTTAAGGTCTTTCACAAGGATGTTATATGCTTTGGATTTGGTTTCATCCGCAACAACCCAGACCATAAACCCTAAACCCCAAAACCTTAAACACGAAACCCCAAAACAAACAAGCCCTAAACCCTAAACCCTAAGCCATAAAGGACCGAGACCGTAAACCCTAAACCCAGCTTAAACACAAAACCCCAAAACAAGCAAGCCCTAAACCCTAGACCCTAAGCCGTAAAGGAGCGAGACCGTAACCCCCAAAACCCAAAACCTTAAACCTCAAGCCCTAGGCCCCAGGACCCCAACCATAAGCCCCCGAGACCCCCATGCCTAAACCCCAACCATTAGGCTTAGCCCTTACAGGATTATTGCACAAAAAAGTAGCAATCCATTGGGGGTACGCCCAAACCCCAAGTCTCGTTGGGTTTCAGCATATCCCCATGGGATAGACCAAATTTAGGCTGGAAGCTCCCTTTGCATGGGCATGCCCAGTGTTGAAGCACAAGTACAGCGCACATCAGCCGGCGGGTGTCAGCATGAAACCCGCACCACTTCGGAGGCCGCCAATGTTTTTTTCAATGGCGCCCCACACCGCACGACCCTTTCGAGTTTTGCTTGTGGCGACAAAAAACACTTTCTGCAAGGCTGCGGCCGTGTACTCGCGGGTCGATGTGTAAAACACTGACCATGGGATCACAAGGCATTGCAGGGCAGATCTCGGTCACTCCAGTGCCACACAAACCTTTTATTCCATCGTAGCCCGTGGGTAATGGGGCCATGCTACATTATCTTCTCAGACAGAATTCCTTTCCTTTTTTTTTTTCATTCTTACTTTTAAATTTTAATTTCCTTTTTTGGTATGCATCCAATTTTAAGATACGTCTGGAAAATATACCTTCCTCCGCCTTTTGGCTAAAAATAGATCTAGTATCTGTTCTGATCCACGATCCATCGCACATTTTTTTTGAAAAGCTTGCTTCAAAAAAAAAAAAAAACAAAAAAAAACTAAGTCACAAAAGTGACAAAACCCAATTTACTGGTAGGTTGCCATAAAACTGAAGGACCATGAGAGGCCCCCACTTGGAAGGTGCCCACCAAATCCAGGGCCCCACAAAAGTGAAAAAACCCCACGTACTACTTGTAGGTGCCCATGAATTTCAAATCGATAGCCCACAAAAGACCGTTGTTTCCTATCCCTCTGAAGAGAGGCTGGTCTGAAAACGAAGGGCCCAAACAAAAAAGGGTCCATTTACTATAATAGGGTCCACCCTTACAGAAATTGCTACCTTTGGGGTCCATAACCCTTCTGCTTGATTGAATTGAACCCACAATGTCCCTTGAATATCAGCTCCTCTTGCTTCCTGCAAGTTATTAATTGTCGTTCAAATTCATCACCATACAGCAATCAAAAGGGAAAAGGACAAAAAAAAAAAAAAAAAAAAAGTCAACACAGTCAGAGAACACGAACGTTGAGAATATAGGTTAGTTGAAAAAAATAAAAAATAAAAGAACATTCAGTGGTACAGTAAAGCTCCATGCTGTTCACCTGCTGGTGGGTGCAGCTCGTGCATGTTCCCTCATTGGATGTTTGATTGAAAAAAAAAGAAAAGAAGCTCCCTGCTGTTCATTGGTGTTGCTGCCACTTTATTTTGGTTTTGGCCCACCTTCATTTTGGTTTGGGAAAAGTTAAAAAACCTCCCCGCAATGAAAAGTTTGTATTCGTTTAGGGTTTAGGGTTTAGGGTTTAGGGTTTAGGGTTTTGGGGTTTTCGCTAATGATGCAAAAATGATGCCACAGGCCCCAAAATGACTTTTGGCATCATTTTTGCACCCTCTAAAACAATTTCCCGCCATTTTTGCACAGCGGACGAGACGGAAAATCATTTTTGGGCCTGCGACACTTTTTGCCCCGTTTGGGGGGGACGAATACAAAAGATTCCCTTGCGGGGAGGTTGTATAACTTTTCCCTTTTGGTTTTGGCCCACCTTTAGGCGAACCTTTATTTTGGTTTTGGGCCTTTTGGCGGCATTTGGCCCATCTTTATTTTGGTGTGGAATTACAATTCGGCCCACTTTTAGGCATGAAAAAGGGCTGTCCGGCACGATGGCCTAAGCACGAGAACGGAGAGGAAGATCACCAGAACATTCACCAATACAAGCGGTCCGTTGCGCGCGAAATGCGGCCATACCTCGACCCGTTTTGTCCGTCCCCCACACAGACTCCTCAGCGGTATTAGACCCTGCACGACCAAGTCCACGACATCACACTTCACACATAGTCTTTTCCTACTACTCTCCTACTCTCTGGCATTCCTCAAACACCTTTTCCCATCACGTGAACCATACACATAGTACCCCAAAGAACGAAGTCGAACCCGCACAAGCATCGATCCATCACGTGATTCACGTCAACAGGCAGTCCGCGCATCCTGAAAAAGCACACAGCGTGACCTCCCTCGAAAGTTCATCCACGACTCCATGAGAAACCGATTGTGTGCGGCCGGATTCAGAGGTCCTCTCCCCCCCCCCCCCCCCYCCCCCTCCAATCATATCCTGCTCAGTCAATCTCCTGGATCCCAGGGTAATCAATGCTGGCAGGAAAATCCCACAATTGTGTCTCAGAGACATTCCAAACTTAATCTGTATAAGGGACGCTGAACCCGTTTTCCAGCAGGTGATGCTCCCCACCGATAGACGGAGCTTCTCCCCAAGTGCTAGCCTAAGTGGTGTCTTCTCTTATCAGCACCACTAACACTGGTGGGAGTTTTTTCAAAAAAAAAAAGAAAAAAAAGAAACCTATTGTGTGCATCGCAATGCAGCAGCAAGTCTATACCCACGGCATTGCACACAGGTGCGATGTGTGCACAGTGCCGCACACCTCATGACGATGAGCAAGCAGCTTTTACGCAGATCAATGCCTACCTTCGTCCTTCCATTACCAACACCTCCTGCGGCCATTGGACCGGTCATCTTTCTGATATACCCCTATCGGGTTTACACAGATCAACGCCTACCTTTGTCCTTCCATTGCCGCGCACCTCCTGTGGCCATTGGACCGGTCATCTTGCTGATATACCCCTATCGGGTACCTGCCAACTTTTCAAAATGTACCCGGTACCAGCAAACTTTTTGAAGGCCCGTTGAATTTTGTTATTTACCCCCACCGCCCCGTGTCATCTTTTTGACATACCCTCCACGTCTATTAGACCGGTCAATGTTTAATGAATCTGACTCCGGGGGCGAGGTCCCATTCATTAGCAAAGAGGATTGGATCGAGCTCCTGAACCTGGATGTGTTGTAAGCCGAGATGCAGAAAAGCAGTTCAACCTCGAATTTCTGCACCTCTTTGCGAACAGGTCTACATTCATGCGTTCAATCCAATCCTTGTTGCCAGTGGGACCTCGCCCCAGGGGCTAGGTCCCACTTGCACGAATTAAGAGATACTGACCGTAGATAGCAAAGATCAACGGCTGAAATCGCCTAATTTGTGCAAGTGGGACCTTCCCCCGGGTAAGACGGTAGGTACATCAGAATTGCAGTATTGATCTCGTCTGCTTCCAGTCAAGATGGAGCCCTGAACAGTGAACATTCATTGAAATAGGGCAATGGCGCCTGTAGGCAGGCCCCTTCAGCCCAATGGACCAGGTTAAGGTCATGAATCTGAATGGGTTTTATGCAGAGATGCAGAACCCAGTTTCCATTGCCATATTCTGCAATTGCTCCACAAACACGACGTTCAGGGGGGAACTGGGTTAAGCTATTCAATCTTCCTTTTTTTTTTTTTTTTTTTTCCTTTTCCTTTTCTTTTCTTTAACCATTTCTCGGTTTATGCGTGTCATGATCCTTGCACAGGGGCCATTCGAATCCTCTCTATTAAGTAATAATAACAAAAAATATAAAAATCAAAATAAAAATCCTTTGTCTATCAGTCCAACTTTAAA
>BFEA01000546.1:310245-332706 GCA_003427395.1 Chara braunii | reverse complement strand
CTCTATCTCTCTCTCCCTCCTTTCTCCCTCTCGCTCTCCCTTTCTTTGTGTCTCTATTTGTCTTCCATCCATTTCTTAAATTCGTTTATTGTGCTTAATTTTTGTAGCTGTTTTTGTGTCTTTGTATCTATCTTTTTTTTTTTTTTTTTTTTTTTTTTTTTTTTTTTTTTTTGCGGGCATGCCCCGCACCGTCCGCACCGCGGGCGCTTAGCTAGTATGTATATATAGGGGGTTCTTTTTGGGAGGTGGTGGTTTTTATTGTTCTATTGGGGGGTTGGTGTCCCTGTGAAGGGGCCTGTGTTTGTTTCTTGTGGGATTATGGCCTTTTTGTGACGTTTTTGTGTGTATGCTACCGTGTCTTTTGATTCTCGTGAGTGTGTGTGGGTGCGAGTGTGTGTGCATGTGTGTGTGTGTGTTTGTGTGTGTGTGTGTGTGTGTGTGCGTGTGTGTGTGTGTGTGTGTGTGTGTTTATTATATATTATTATTTTTTAATATAGGTTTGTATACATGTGTATGTGTGTATGTGTGTGTGTGTGTGTGTTTGTGTGTGTGTGTTTGTGTGTGTGTGTCCCTCCCACGTTCCCACGTGATGGGGCCCGGAGGGGGCAGAGGTACGAATGACAACCATGCCCCTTCGGGGGATCGCCATCCGTACCAGACATGTCTTTCCACAGTCTACACACACGTGTTTTGAAGTAGTTGGTGGAGGTGTTGGAGTGTTGAGCTGGGGTTACATGTGAAAGGTTGATATTGGGTAGTGTTGTTGAGTGTCATTCGGATTATGCCTATGCATTTAGCAGGATTGAACCCGTTGGCTGCCATTGTTTTAATGATGTCCATTAGGTCTTTTGATGCCTGAGTTGGTGAGGTTGTTATGGTCATGATGGTGATTGTCTGTGGGATGAGGCTTTTGATTGATTGCAGGATAGGTCTGTTTGAGTTAAATTTAATGAATCTGTTGACGGGGAAGTTAAGTTCTTTCCTTTTATCGAACTTTGTGGTTTCGTACGTGCCAGATGCATAGTCTGTGGTGGCGATAGTGGTGTTTAGGAAGGTACATTTGTCATTGCGAGGTTGGGTGCATACTGTTGTCTGTTCATTGAGAGTTACGAAATTGAGAGGGTAGAGGTAGTACTTCTTTTGCTCTTAACTGTTGTGTTTAGAAATTCTCTAATTCAAGGGTTATTGATGCAGTTCAGATCATCAAAGTATCTGAAATAGTTCTGGAACAGGGGAAGCAGGTGCAGGTTGGGTGTTAGTCGAAGTTTTTTCATGAATTTGTATTCATACTGAACAAAATAGATGGTGCACCACATGGGGGAGCAACTGAGTTCCATTGAGATTCCCAATGTCTGTTTTCAAGTGGCACCACTGAATGTTGTGTATGCATTCTTCATTAGGGAGTTATTCATTTTCTGGATGTCAGTTATGGTTAGTATTGTTGCGTCGGTTTGTCTGATGGATGTCCATGATACACTCATTTTAAGTTCAGACCCGTTATCTTTGACGTAGCAAGCGATATCGGTGTTTCTTCCATATGTCTTTCTTACCTCTTTGAATGCTAGTTCGATGAAGAAGTTGACAGCCGCTGGTAGGTCGCCTTCTGAGTCGTCAGTTGGGATCGCCTTGCAGCATCTTGTGATGTCTGCAGAGTACAGGTTGTGAATGTGTGTGGGTAGGTTGTATATGTAGTCTGATACTGAGTCCACTATCCACCAAAATGGGATTCGGATTCTGAATTCATGTTCTGTTAATTGTGTGAGCTTACCACAGTGAGTCTTGACCATTTGTACTAGTTTCTTTAGAGTGGCGGCACAAATATCTGCAAGTGGGGAGATTATCACATTTGCTGTGTTTGTTAACCTTCTGAAGGTATTTTTATGTTTTTTATATGTTGCCATCAAGTAGGGTAATTTTTTATTGTTGATGGGGGCGAAAGGAAAGTTTGGTTCAATTTGGTAGAGAATTGTTCTAATTAGTTCGGGTGTTGTGCATTCACAGGGTGTGAAGTCTGTTCCTGTGAGTCTGCGTAGACTCCAGCACCGTAGTGCAAGGTATCTGATGAGGTTAATGCATGTGTGTTTGGTGCCTTGTCAGCGCCTGATATGTAGAAGTGTTGTGCAAGGAAATCAATTTCATTTTTAGCTAGTACTCGGATGTTCGATATCATACGTAATAGGTTTGTGGAAATTTGCACAGTACTTGTTTATGATCCATGTAAGTTGTTGTTGTGTTGTTGTCAATTGTTCGCTTGATATGATCGTGCTCTCTTGATTAATTATTTCGACGGTTTTATGTAGCGCCTTCTAACATTCTTTCCTGATCTCATATTGGTTGTATGGTTTGAGTGGGATGTGGTTGAGTCCTTTTTTAACTTGATTTCTTAATTCTGGGTTTCGTATAATGTTAGCGTTTAGGGTGACGACATGTGGTTGGTTTGCGTCATCTCCGCATCCATGGATGAACTGCTTGAATGTAATCTTGGCAGAAGTAGGTTTGGTCCTGTTGCGCATACCATTGGGTGAGTTCGAATTTTTTGAATACAGTCGCGGGTTTGTAAAACTGTTTGGCAAGGTGGTTGTTGTATGTCCATCCAAAGGTTATATTTTTGTAGTCTTTCTGTTGCCATAGGATTATGTTTGTGGAGTATGTTTGTGAACAAACTCTTTATTTTTATTATTTCCATGAGTCTGTTTTTTGTAGTGTAGATGGATAATCTTCTTGCGTGGTTTTGCAGCGTTCCTACAACCTCTTCGTCCATCTTCCATGACTTGTAAGTGGTTGACCTATTTAGGTCACACATACAGTTACAGTCTTTGTTAGTATAGTTTTTTCGTGTTTGAGTGATCTAATTTTGTGTGATTCTTTCTTTTTTGCGGTTGCCATCTGTTTTTGGTTTACTTTAGTATTATAAGTGTTACTCTGTCTTGCCTAGGTTTTAGGGTTTATGTCAAGGTCGTTCATCTGTGGTTTTTACTGTTTGTTATTTATTTTGTGGGTATGGCGAGGCTCTGTTGTATTGTTTGTCATTAACTGGGGAAGGGTTTTTTGGGGGGAAGGTTTGGGATTTAGAGTAAAAAAGGTCAGGTTAGAAGGTAGTTAGAGGAGGGGGTGTAGTTAGAGTAAAAAAGGTCAATACTTAATTAATGATTACATGAACAAAAATTAATAACATATGTGTCTGTATTCAATCAAAAACATAGAGGGTGTTGCGATGGGCATGCCCTTTTGGGTTGCTGATCGAGTACTTGTTTTTTGCAATCAACAAGGTATACATCTGTAACCAAGAAAAGAGGGTGCTGCGATCGAAATGCCCTTGTGGGTCGTCGATCGAGTACCTGAGTTTTCCAATCAAAACCGTATAACGCTGTAATCAACAAAAAGAGGGGGTGCTGCGATCAGAATGCCCTTCTGGGTCGCCGATCGAGTATCGGATTCTTCCAAATATTATTGCTAACGTCAAATGTTATTTATTTGGATAGTGTGTCAGGGGTCTGGCTTATTTCTATGTATACTGGGTCCTTCTAGTACAGGCTGGGATCTTGGATGTGTGTCAGCAGTTCGGCATACTATTATATCTATGTGAGGTATGTATATTAGGAGAGGAGGGGGAGTCTTGAGTCGCAGCCTCGCAGGGGGAACATTTGTGGTGGGGGAAGTGTCTACTATAGTCTATATGGTGTATGTAATAGGAGACTGGGGGCTAAAAGACTCCTTGGGGGATGGGAGAGTGTAGGGGTGATTAGTGTTTTGGGTATTTGGGGTGTAGCAGTGCGAAGTTATACTCTACAGTCTAAAAATTAGAGAGTGCTAGTCTATCGCTATCATAATCGTTGTGCAGGTCCCTTTTGATAGTCTTGAGATGTGAGGAGCCTTCGTTGTTGCCAGTGTTAACCTCACTGGTACCTTCAGTACCGGACCCAGCAAGGGACTCCTTAACGTCGAAGTTCTTGAAGATGTGGTCGAAGGTGCTGACCGCTCTGACTGGCGTATTTGGAGAGGGTGAACCGGCATTGATGGTTGTCTTTCGTCTTGCACCATCTTCAATGTCTTGGCCTTGGACATGGATGACTTGAACCAGTGGCGGTTGTGTAATCACTGCTTGTGGTTGCTGCCCAACGATTTGGCTGCGTGTGGGTAGCCAGCTGAGACTGTCTGCAAGCCGGATTGTTGAGCCGATCTGCAAGGATGTAGTGGGGGAATGGGCTGCAGGGGGTCGCGTGCTGGACAGTTGGTTTGGTAGCAGGAGGAGCGGTGCTGATGTATGGGTGTTGTGTGTGGGTGTGAGGACGCTGGTGATGAATTGTTGGGCTTGCGTGCGCTGGTTGGTGTTTGCCTAGTTCTTGTTTCTGCGTGTTCTTGTGTTGTTGTGACGTGTTGCATTGCGGTTTGGTCTACGTGGCCCGTTGTTCCTTCTTCAAGTTGCTCTTTTCTGTGGGCGGGTGTTTGGGTCGCAGTGTTGAATTGTGGTGTGGTTCGCCAGGGGATCTGGCGTGGTGTTGTGGTTGTGAAGCGGCATGTGTTGCGGGGGGTGGTTTTGCACGTGGGGAGGTGGTGCAGGTATGTGGGTAGCAGATGCTCTGGGGAGTTGGGATGTGCCATGTGTAGCTGGTGCCTGTTGTGGGGCTGCCGGGTAGTTGTGTTGTGGGTTGTGTCGGGCTGGTGTCGCAGTTGCCGGGGGGACTCTCGTGGTTGTGCCATGTGCAGTGTTTGTGACGGGTGTGGTAGGTGCGCTATTGCTCGTGACCGGCGTGAATGGGAGCGGTGTCTTCCTTGTCCTGCTTCTCTGTGCAATGTCTGGTTATGCTGCGATGGTGCTTCTTCTGCTGCCTCCAGCTGTTGCCGGCGTCTTGATTGGGGCGTCCGGGAACATTATGCCAGCGAATCGGTTCACGAATGGAATGTTCTTTAGAGTTGGATGGTCGGTGAGTTCCTCGATTGTGGTCATCTTGTCGTCGATGAGTCTGCCGAGAAGATATCTTATGATCTTTCTCATGTGCAGGGAGGTGACTTGTGCGAGGACCGGTCCCTTCCATTTTGTCTCCAGTTTCTGCTGAAGATCGAGCATGCAAGTGACATCTGTTGGCGTTGGAGGGTCGAAGAAGTCCAAGTTGGCAATGTAATACCATAGC
The DNA here is from genome assembly GCA_003427395.1 of Chara braunii. Taxonomy (NCBI): domain Eukaryota; kingdom Viridiplantae; phylum Streptophyta; class Charophyceae; order Charales; family Characeae; genus Chara; species Chara braunii. The sequence continues at coordinate 327,574 of BFEA01000546.1, read as the reverse complement.
GTATGGTCAAACCAGGTAATGGTCTTGCCGCAGTTCTTCTCGCAGGTACACTTGAGATATGGTCGGCCGATGTTCCACATTTTCTTGACCTCTCCTAATGTCTGAGGAACCTTAGCGAAGCCTTTCAGTGTGAGGATTGGCTTGGAGACTGCGCACTTGGTTCTGTCTAGAATAGCCAGTATGGGAAAGTCCCCATCAAAGGGTGGTCTGTTTGTTGGGTAATGCAGTGAGAGGTTGTGTGCAACCTGTTTGCATGCTTCCATGTCTGCCTCGGAAAGATTGGCTAGTGCCTTATATCCTTCTATGGAGACCGGTGCGGTGTAGTTGAAGGAGTCTAGGTGCCATAGCTTGTGTGCAACGTGTTTGCTATTCTTTTCTACCCACGTGTTAGAAGACTCAGAAGCAATCGGTAGAAAGTGGCTATCTTGTGCAAACTTGTGCACTTTTCCTGCAAGATTTATCGTTGTGGAGGCATTGGCGGTCACAGAGTTCAGTCTTCGATCGTGCTGCTTCTCAAGATATTCTATCTCAGCCTGCGTCAGTCCAATCCGTTGCCTACATGCCTGTCTTATGACATTCACCTCTGTTGAGATATCAATGTCTCCAACGCCATTCAGGTGATCAGAGTAGTATCCAAACTTGTCTAACATTGCCTTCTCTCCTTTGGCTATGACTCTGCCAAGCTGCCTATTTTGAATCTTGTTCCTGCTAAGGACGACCGCCACATTAAGTGCATATGCTTCAATGAGCCGGTACATCTTCTCTGGCTCAGTTTCATACTTAGCGCTGACGACAGCCCAGTCACTGAAAGTGAGTGCTCAATCAGGCTGGTTGGCTGTGCTGCTGCGTGGAATTGGTGGACAATATCTTGTGGGAGCGTCATCATAATCAGTTGAGCGTGGACAAGTGGTGGTTGCAAGTTGGCGAATGGTGCCACCATAGGTGGCAGGTCTGCATGTCACCCTCGATTAATGATCTCTTGGTCCTGCATATGTCAACATAGGTGCGGTTGGATGGTTAGTTATGGTTAGCATTGTATTGAGGTGGTTAATGGCTGTGTTTGTTGACATGTATCGCAGAAGAGTTTTTTTTTATCTTTTTTTTTTTTTTTTTTTTTTTTTTTTAAAGAGAGAGCGGGGAGGCTTACCATCATGTGGGGCCATAGATTTCGTTGGTTTCTTCATATCTCTCAATTACGCCCTACAAGAATCAGGGGCAATCACAATCAATTTGCTTGTTTTCTCAAGCAGGGGGTGTGGTTATGGGTGGGTAAGGGTTTAAGAGGGGTTTATTGTAACCAGGGGTGGGGGGAAAGAAAGAAAAGTCAAACTGGTTTGCTATTTTAATTTTGTCTATGCTAGGTAGTGTGGGTGAGGTTTTACTACTTTTTGAATAAGGGTTTTGAATTTTGTGTGGTTTTCAGGTATCTTATTCAGGATTTATCATTTATACTTGCACTGTGCCGTATCAGTGTATGCATATTTTTTTTATCTTCTGTTACTGTTTGATTGCGGCTTCCTATCTTTTATGTATATGTTTTTTATGGAGGGTTACATCTGTGCTGTTACGTAATTGTTGAGGGGTGGTTGGGTGTTAATTCATTGAGTGGTTTGTTTTATCTGGGTTGGGGGTATGTATAAGCGTATTTCATGCATGTGGTTGTAGGTGAGGGGTCATGAGTATTGTTGAGTTTTTTATTCTTATTTTTATTTTTATTGTTGTTTTACTTATGTGTGGTGCGGTGTGTAATACCTGGTCGTTACCATTGGTTGTAGGGGTTTCTTGATCGGAGGCTTTACTTAGCTTATATTGTAGTAGTCTCATTCGCAACTTTGGGCCGCTCTTTTTTTTGGAGGGTCGCGCCTCTTCGTGTGTTCTTAGCTCGTGGTAAGCGTATGCGTGGGTTGGTCGATCTATTGGTTGTATTTGTCGTTTGAAACTCAGGTCTGTGACTGTTAGTTGTCTTGTCACGTTCTTGGCGGGGTAGTGAATAAATATTTATTACAAATAATTTTTTACAAACAATTATTTTTGCTCACCTTGGGGTGTTTAACTTTTACTATTTAAGTATAAAGCATATCTGTCTGAGCTTAAGTTATCGGTGTAGCACAATTCTGCGTCAGTGCATTTATCGTTGCTGTTGTTAACGCTTCGTCGCGCAGTTGGTATCAGGGCTCCGTGTTATTACTCATGTGCTCTTTGGTTGTACCTTCTGTTCGCGATGTCGGTTTCTTTTGTGGCACGGGGGCATATTGGTGGTCGCGTCGTCATGTTTTTTGAGATGTGCAACCTTCATGATTATCACTTGGGCCGTGAGTTCGAGTTTATGGGTTCGGTTACCCGGCATGAGATTCGGCAGTATGAGATTGATGTCAGGGAGAGTTGGTCCTTCGTTTGGTAGCTAGGTTGGCTTGTGATAGGGAGTTTTTGTGTGATGTTATCGTATATGTCACGAAGGTGGGTGCTGATGTTCCAAATGCCCATGTTGGTGTTGGCGAGGACATTGTCGAGTCTATGGTGCGTTTGGTGACAACAACACTTCTTCGGGAGCATGGCGATTACCTATTGTCTATGATGGAGTGGGAGGCGATTTTGGATGCGCCATTGGAGGGTCGTGCTTATATGAGTGGCGATCTGCAGTTGTAATGCAGAGTTTATGTATCTCTACTACGACTGATCTGAGTAATATTTTAACCGGCCGTTAGCAGTGGTACTTGGAACGAGGCGATCGTTTGTTGTCGCGACTGAATATGTCATCGGTGGGGCGTTTCTCTTCATATTGGTTCTGAAATGATTCTGCGAGGGCAAATTCATATATGATTTTGCCATCCTGATCTATACGTAGTTCTGTGTTGGGTATTGTGGACTGGGCGACGATTATAGATGCGTCATTGGAGGGTCGCACTTATGTGTATGGCGATCTGCAGTTGTAATGCAGACTGATCGGAGTAATCTTCTAGTCGGTCGTTGGCAGTGGTATTTGGAATGAGGTGATCGTTTGATGCCGCGGCAGGCTATGTCATGTGCGGGGCGTTTTTTGTGGTGGTTCTGAAGTGATTGTAAAAGGGCAAAGTCATATCTGATTTTGCCACCTTGATCTATACGTAGTTGTGTGCTGGGATTGAGGCTTGTATAGGCCTCTGTTGTGGCATCGTATGAGTAGGAGTGTGTCTCCGTTGGTCAGTTTATGTCTGTAATTACGTTGTGCGTATATATCTTGTACAACATAGACATGGTGTGAGAAATGATCGCTAATGTTAGATGTATTCATTGTTTAGGCATGACGATTTCCCGACGATTTTAACTCGTTCTTTCATTGTTGTTCTTGTGTTTATCGTATCTAGGTGTCGTCCACGGGCAGGTATCATAGTTGATATCTCTGTCTGTGTCATGTCTTGGATCCTGTTGTGGTCAATCTGTCGTTCTTGTGAGTTTGTATATTATAAGGTAATCGCTTACCTTGGGTGTATGTGTAATTTTTGGCACGACTATCGTGTTTTATCTCAGTGTATAATTACGTGTATCGTGTGAAAAAAATTTTTTGCAACCGTGTGTGTCTTATCATGGAATATTCGTGGGTTTTAATTGGGAGCTTTTAATACACATTTCGTTAAAAGTAAACCTTTTGATTGTTCACTTTGTGTAACAAAGCCGGAATTCATGTTGGAGCCATATAACTAAGAGAAATTCATGTTGGCAATATGAATTGAGGAGCGACATAAATAAGAATAAATTGAGACAATCATTGGTAAGTGTTGCTAAGTGGCCAGTGATATGGGTCAACTGCCATCGCATGGAGTACTCCACCCATCATACACGCACACACCCCACCCAACCCCAACCACCCCAGCACACCGACGGTGTTCGAATTTATCCCTTGTAGGCTATCTTCGAGGTAGCTTTTTGGAGCGGCCGCTGCTTGACAACTCAGAATAAACTCCAGGTTTGTTCGAGTGTTGCGCTTGATTATGGGCACTACATTGTACGCCATCATTGCGACTGCTTGCTTGCACATGCATTGGTAGTCGATGGACGGTTAAGTTATAAAATGGTATAACATATAAACAAAGATTTAATTCGGAATATAGAAGATTCTATTCAAGGTTTCAACATAATATTTAAGATTAAATTTAGTGAATAAAAAAAAAGACTTAGTAATAGACTGCATGCTTGCACATGCATTGGTAGTCGATATGAGATAGCCCTAAGTCCACGGTGTTTTATACAAAGTCTCGTGAGTGTCGGCTATCCGATTTCGGTCACGGAAAGTTATGGGATGGCTACAGAAGGGAGTAGGAGTGTTGTCGCGTTGTTGTTATGTTGTTTTCGGTCGTTTCGTATGTGTGTGTACACGTTTTATTTTTAATATTATCTTCGTAGTGAGCGGGATACGTCCTAGTCGACCGATGTCGAATTTCGTGTGTGGGGTCGCATCCGTAGTAATCGGGATACGTCTTAGTCGACTGACGTCGAATCATAGTGGCCTCGGACATCAGCTCCCCCCAGTGCGCCGGTTCGCGTGCGGGTCCGACAGAGGTGTGGGACCGCGCGTACCCCGTATGGTACAGCGAATGAGAAACGTCATCGGCTGGTGCACCTCTGCGATTTCAATTGACCAACTTTCGTACTATGGACTGGTAGCTCGGGGGGGATACGGCCACCGAAGGGAGGTGCCAGCTCCCGTAAGGTGGACGTAAGTCGCGCCTCGCGTAGTGCCTATCCTATCGTAGGGGATCGCGAGATGTATGGCTGGCGCACACAGCCGGAGCGGCTTGCGGAAGGTCAATATGTATTCGTGACGAGGATGAAGACCAATGCATTCGACAGCGTCACGAACCCCAAAAATTGGACGCTCTAAGTGGGTTATTAATTTCTGCGAGCAAAGGTGGAGGACGAAATCTTAAACTACGAATGAATTCCCAGTTAGTCGTTGACAAATCCCTTGTATAAGACTCTGAGGACCTTGCCCGCACTGAGCCTGACAAATGTGATGCATTGCGCAGTTCCCACTCGCGGAGATGTGAATCTCGGCAATTGTGGTGCATCTTTATCCGTCAAAACGGCAGTTGAGCGTGAAATGAAATCAATGCGCAGGGGTAAAGGCGAGCGATACAAGATTGGGTTACTACATACCCGCTGCGCTGGAGATAGATAGATAGATAGATAGATAGAGAGAGAGAGAGAGAGAGAGAGAGAGAGAGAGAGAGAGAGAGAGAGAGAGAGAGAGAGAGAGAGAGAGAGAGAGAGAGAGAGACTCTATTTGAACAGCGAGTCAATTCGCAGTTATCGGTGTTCGACAGAGCACCATAAGGAAGCGGCCAAACACTCATTGGCCGTCTTCCCGGATTGCCATTTACACTCGGACGGGAACGTTAATGCGAGGTTGATGTCACGTCGTGATCTATTTGGTGACTGACCACCTTTAAGAACTGGCAGACCACCTTCAAGAAGTTTCAAGCAGTCGTTGGTGATGGCTGTGTATTTGTTTTCCGCACGTCATCAGTTGTCGGCGCAGATTGCAATTAGCACTCCCAGGGAATTTGCATGTCCGCAATCTGTGAGGTCCTTTTGTGGAATGCATCTGAGACGGCAACGTATCCAACGGGGACCAACAGTACTACATGTATGCAACACCGAGCACCCATCGACACGTACACAAGCAATGCAAGTGATCACGAACCTTCTGCATCGGTAGAAATGACCACCTTCACGAAGTGCCAAACAGTCGGCGGTCAGAGGACTCTAGTGCTAAAAGCATTCTTAGGGGACCTTGTGGTCGTGTTCAGAACTTATTGGCGTAGCACTAGATGCTCACCAAACAGTTTTGGATGTCGATTGTATGGACACATCATATGATGCTTACAAGCAAGCAGTGGCTGATTGCAGGACCTTCTACCCGGAGTGGATCTTTGAAAGCAGATTTGACGCAATCCACCACTAGATCCATTCCGGCGAGGGGGACCTGCCATCCTGCCGCTGTTTACTGTGCTCATCACGTGGGAATTGACGACGTGAGGAACCGACACTGAACACTCTTAGGGGACTTTGCGACCGTGTTTGGAACTGATTGGTGTAGCACTAGATGCTCACCAAGCAGTTCTGGATGTCGGTTATATCGACACATCATATGATGCTTTACAAGTAAACTGTGGTTGGATCCCGACCCCCATCCCCGGTGTGGATCCATGAGAGCAGATTTGATGCAATCCACCGTTAGATCCACATCGGAGAGGCGGACCGGTCATCCTGCCGCTGTTCAGTGTAGTCATCATGTGGGAGTCGACATCGCAAGAACCCTACGATGTACCAATTGGGACGTGCTCTTGTTTCGTGATGTGCAGGTGCTTACCGACGGTGCATTCGACCCCCTCCTTGACGTGAAGCAAAGTGCGAGGGGATTGTTCAGGGTTCACACCAGAAGTGCGATTGAACTCGCACTTTGATGGAGAGGTAGGTGCGCACTCCAGCAGCGTGATGATTTAATATGGACATTGGCTTGTCATTGTATATTCTCGGATAAAAATATCATCAAATCGTTGTGTGGAGAAGACACATATCCATCCAAACAAGTATATCTTGTTTCCAGAAATCATTCAATGCAAGAAATTCAGTCAATGGCAAATTGCAAAGTACACAGACGCGTTTCCAAGAGTAATTGAATGCAAAAAATCATTCAATCCCACATTGCAAAGCACAGAGAGGCTTTCCCAAAATCACAAAGTACATGGAGCCAATTTCACATCCGGTAAGACATGACTCAAATGACAATCTTTTTCACGATTTATCCATTTTGTGGATAAGACAGAAGGTCTGTAAAAAAAATATCATTTTTTGCGAACTTGCGTAAATGATCAGTCTTCTAGTGAGAACAGAAAAATTAACAATTTCGACAAATCATCAATTTTTGCGAATGCTTTATATCGATCCTTCAGCGCCAAATAACGTCGAAACACATGGGCCAAGCACACATACATTCAGGGAATAGCACAATTGATGATCATTTTGTCGAAATTGCAGTTATGAATAAGCTGGCGTTGACAACACAATAAGTAATAATGTTGGCAAATTTGTGAACATGAACGGTTTAATCACAAATGCACGGCATCCCAAGTGCGAATATGTTCGCATTTCTCATACGGAAACAACAGCCAGCATTCCGTGGAGAGCACGAGATGTATTTTGGGGATAACAAAATCGGTAATCATTTAGTGCACCGCTGAATCCGTAAAACAACTTCAAACACACATATATTCTGACGATAATTGGTTTCCGAATGGAGAACAAGTTCGCAATTGTCATATGGAACCAACAAACAACATTCAGTGGAGACAAGCAGAGGGGGTGAACAGGGGCGAGCCAAAACATATGAAAGTTGAGCGGTCGGGGTAGGGCGGGGGAGGGGGGTTTTCACATTACAAAGTCTCGCAGAAGATAGAGACAAGCACAAAGTAATTAGGCGACCAAGAAGAAATCGTTGATATCTTTCACCAATATCTTGCTAAATGAACCAGAGTATCGAGCCCCACGAGCACGAGTGTAAACAATGTCCACAAGAGGACGAAGACGTCCTATGAGTAACACAGGAGCACAACATGGAAACGAACAAGCGCAGCACGGTGCTGCCGCAGTCGTAGAGGACATAAGGAGAACAACCCATAAACAAACAAAGGGAGCATAAAGCTGGGACATTCACATCCGATAGGAAAGCATCTACTTAAAGGATACTGCACCACGTGGCTGGGATATTTACATTGGAATCTAAGCTTGTACTTCACGTAAGCTTTTGCTTATGTCCACCGGCCGACTGCTAGACCAAATGGGAATAGATTCGCACTTTTGCTTATGACGTTTCGAATAAAAAACTACGCGAATTTTAAAAATAGGGTTATCATTTAGAGCCTTGGAGTATGTCCACCGCAATCCTCAGCCCGATGTTTGGAATGTCGTTTTGGGCTATCGAAAATGGTGGCGGATAGCCGCGTGCAAGAAATGAAGCGAAGGCGAGCATGAAAACACCGCAGCTCGACCCGTCTGACTGTTGAGGGACACCATGAACAACCACCTTGGGCTCCTGGAGATCCAGTTTCGTTGTTTGACCATAATGACAAACTGCTTCGTCACGGAGGTATTGCGAGAAGTTCGCAATCACATCGAAAGAAAAACCGCCATCGTCTTGTAGGAGAGAGTCGTGGTACTCCAGCCGTTATTCTCGGACACACAATAGGGTCCAATGCACGCAATGTTTATGGACAGGAATCAAGACCATCTCGTACGAGAAAATATTCACATCTTTTGTCCATCTCGCAACCCTATCATGTCGATAGCCGCCACCGACGAGCTTGGTATAGAAAAAGGGACTCAAAATGTAAAGAGAGAGACACCCAGGCAACGCAGCGTTGGCAAGCAAGGCCAAGTACGACTCCACCACCTCGTCGGAAAGCCATTCCCCCTGAATAAGAGTTTGAAGACTTTTTCTGCTCAACGAAACTGAACTGGGCCCTTTGCGAACCGAGGAAACCACCTCGTGGTCGTTGCTGAAATCCTTGCAGACGTCCTGCAACATTCTCAAATCCGTAGCGCTAAGCTACGCAGTAGGCAAGGGAACGCGAAAACATGATGTAGCCCCAGCTGCACAAACACCCACGAACAAGTATAACGAGTGACCAAAATTACCGGGCCGAAATGACTAAGAACTGTCTGCCCTTTTCCCAGAGAAGTTGTATCCCCAACTGTTGAATGTGTCCTTTGCGATGTACTTAGGACACGGGTCTTTCAAGATACCCCGTTTGGCATCGTCATCAGACCCATCAGACAAAGCAGTAACACTTTCAATAGACGCAGCCAAATGTTTCCGCAAACCTTCCTCCTTATCTATTCCACAAGCCTTTAGAACCCTGACAGCTCTCTGGGAAAGGCGAGGCATCTAGACCCTTTTAAACGAACCTACACTCGACGACGTCTTCAGTAAAGCGGCCAATGACCTCAATGAAAAACATTTCTCGCGGACGGCTTTAAAAGGCTTCATGGGCAGGGAGATTGACAACCTCACACCTGTAAAACATGGAAAATAACCCACATCCCACAAGTTTTTTTTTAACAAGCGGTAATAGGTACATCAGCCCATCACATCAATTTGGACGAACATAGAGCTGACTAGTGACAGATATGCGAGTGCTCCTATTCACAAATCTTACTGTGGTCGGGCGCCCTTTGAGGGAATTCGCCCTCCTGTCGCGCCACTGTGCCAACGTCCATGGAGGATTCGACGTTCTGCACTTCGGCCACAGCTGTGTCGCTAACCAACTTGGTGGCAGCTAAGTCGCTAGGCAAGTCGATGGCTTCATGAAGTACCATTTCCCGACCGGTACTGAGGACAGACGCTCGATCACACTGTTCTTCACCACAACGGGTGGACGGAGAATCATGATTTTTCCGCTCTGGATCCATCTTGACGTTGACGGCCACCTCACTGCCTTCCACGAAGGATTTGACGTTGTGCACCTCGGCCACGTTTGAGTTGCTAACCAGCTCGGTGGCAGCCGAGTCGTTACCCAACTCGATGGCCTCATGAACTACCATTTCCTGACCGGTACTAAGGACAGTCGCTCGATCACCCTATTCTTCAATGCAACGGGTGGGTGAAGAATCATCATCTTTCCGCTGTGGATCCATCTGGATGCCGACCGTCACCTCACCGCCTTCCACCACGGGTTCTTCGCCTTTCTCATCGCCACAAACCCGAGCTTCCACCACGGGTTCTTCTTTGCCTTCATCATCGCCAAGAACGGGTGCTTGCAAGAACGTCCACTGACCTCCCTTAACGATACCCTCTCGCGTCGTAGCCACAGCCGAACGACTGTGCAGAACCTCTTCGGACGTCCCGATCACCAGCACTCCTGCGTCGAGCCCCTTGACGACTTCGTGAGCCGGTCAGTGTTGAGTCTCCTCTTCCCCCGGAGCTGTTATACTCTCGTTGTCAGTGTCCACGGACGCACCCTCCGAAGCATGATGTTCATACTCGCTACCCCCGGTCCCCAACACTTTGTGAGACTTCCAATGTTGAGTCTCATCTTCCCGCTGTACAGCATGCGGCGCTCCCGGAGAGCGCTCCTCTTCCCCAGGAGCCGCTGCACTCTTGCAGTCAACGTCGACTGGCACACCCTCCGAAGCATGACGTTCGTACTCGCCACCCCCGGTCTCCAACACTCCTGCAGTGCGCCCCTCCAGCACGTCGCCAGACCGTCAGTGTCGAGTCTCAACATATGAGAACGGAGGTGAGCAGGGGAACCCTGTGCTGAACTGAAGATGCTGGGGGTAGGACGTCACATTTTCTTGGCCCCTCAGAACTGTAGCGTGAAGAGCACTTCTGGCAGAAGGCCTGCAGCGCGACGTCAGCAACTCCGAATCCATTCCGAGTTTGTGGCGCTCGCCCGAGCTGATGGAACTGACGGTCGCACCTTCGCTCCTTCGCAATGCAGGCATCCCGCCCTCCAGGCAAAACGAAGACGCAGTTCCCATCAAGGAATGGTTTCGCCGCTCACGAGATACTGCCAGATGCTGCAGACGTTCGCCCTCTTCCAGGAGCAAGGTGTTGTGCACAGGAGACCTCTGCTGCGCACGGCGGGATGGACTCTCCTCGACATCGGGAAACAAAGTCCTCGCAGACAAGTGCGAATCTACTCGCACTTGATCAGACCTCAGGGTGGCCACGTCTCGCATGTCGGAATCACGACTCCCTAGGCAGTGGCTGTCAGTTTCCCTATGCTGGGGACTCCCGGACGTTCTACGCTTTCCGCCCGACCCCTTCCCGCCCGACCCCTTTGATGGCGTCGGTGAACGGCGAGGTAGTCTTATGAGTACAACAGCAAAGTGTGAACTAACTCTGGGTTGTCTCACATAGTTGGTCATGGCGACTGGTGTCCATCCTCACAGTAACGACAGTTTCCGCCTACCCCCTACGAATTCCAATGTTTGGACACCCGAACGATGATGCGAAACTTTTCGTAGAGTGTAGTCATTGCAGTTGTCCTTGTGTTCCAACGTGAAGAATAGGTCCTCACACAATCCGAAAAGGAAGTGAAGTTGGGCATGCACCAAACATTCAACCCTTTGATTCAACTCTTTTGCGAGCAAAGGATCTATTTCGAATCGTTCACGGAAGCGCTCAGGAGCACCCACGGACGCGGGCTCGCGAAAGTCTTCCCTCACAAGGAAGAAAGCTTTCATTCGCTTACCACAAAGCTTGGCCGCCGTGAAAAGAGTCAACACAGGGATGCCACAGTTGAACAGACGAACTCGGCCATGGTAGTCTATGATCACAGGAAAACGTAACTGCGGCTTCCCGATGCAGTACCATGCGCAAAGTTTAGCATGTTGCTCGTCCATACAACCCCACTCTTGTTCAAAGCGCAGCGACTCCCTGTAATCTACCATATCCTCGACGTCCATCTTCTCCTCCTGACTGGATGGAACTTCCAAAAGTTGGACTTCTTCTAAACTCCAGTAGAGGTACCACATATTTGATCCTCTATCACGAACTATTGTAGTTTGTCCATCAACAACACGTGTTTCAGGTGCAATGTAACCGTCGAGGCCGACCCCAGCTTCGATATGCAGATAATCGCTGCCCAGACTGAGCGTTTCTTGTGCCCAAATGCATTTGTTCATGATGAGAAGATCCGTGTCCACATTCTCCATCGAAAAGGAATACTCACTCGCGTACGACGAGGTTTCGTAGGACGTTGTCTCGTATACAACATCGCACGATGTTGTGTCGTCGTCATGCATCCTCCAGGACAAGAAATCGAAATTAGTTCGCAGTTCACGTCTCGTCATTATCTTAGCGGAGTTCGTAGCTACCAAATCCGAATCAGTTCCCATTTATCTAAACGGGCACGTCGGACGGACCGGAAAGACAGCCGTCCCCCAAGGCCACAAGCGCTTTCTTGCAAACAGATGTGGGTATTGTAAGGCCTGTCACGAATTTGCTCTCATCCGTCCCTTTGCGAAAAGGTCTTCTCCGATAGTAAGCCACGGTTTCGGCACGTTGTCATTGTTCCTCGTCCGGAGTGGAAAGTTTCCACCTCTTCGTCCAAGCGCCGGAGTACCTTTCGCGAAGATTGGACGAGTGACTTATAGGCACCTACCACTGTATACATAAACAACCGAAATGAGGTGAGGAACGGTCGTCCACAACCTTAGACTGTGCTCTGCCAACCCAGAACGGGACACCTTGAGACAGTTCCTCATCAGGCGGCCTAACAATCAGAAAATCACCTTTGTTTATATGGCGCCGAGGGTCGAAGTCCACTTTTGGACGGCYCGCCCTCRGTCCTACATATATAAGCGAAGCATCTGGCGAAGGAGGGTCGGCTTCTTGAACTTCCTCCACAGTTTCGACTGATTGTGGCCAGAAGGTGTGAGGGTAGATCTCGGGCTCGTCTGCCCCGAGGACATCCTCGTCCTCACCCTCTTCCGTCTCCTTCTTCTTTTGTTTTTGGATCATATCGTCCGCCTCGACGAAGATGGCTTTCCAATAAGACAAAGCATCCTCCCGCTTGTCGACCTCCTCCTTCCTATATGTCTGCCACATGTGTCTATGCTGTTCGAGGACGTCCATAAGTTTTTGAACACTGTCACGAGCCATCCGAAAATCCTCTTTAACCACACGGGGAATAACACATGGCTGTGGAGCGGAGGTAGGGCCTGCATACTGCCCATCCACAACCGCGAACCAGTGAACCGGTCTGCCTTCCGGCATCCATTCCGCATCGGTACAGTACTTCTTGTACACCATGACGGGACTGCCGTCACGCATGAAGAATTTGAAGAGATGCAGTTTCGACACGCCGACGATGCTTCTGTCGACGTGTCGATCCACTACCCGGCGCCAATCGGCAATGTGATCGAGTTCAATGCACTTCAGCGGTATCTTGTGTAACGACTTGATAAGCGAGAACAACTGCTTCATGGTGTAAGCATCGTTGTCCTTCAGTTTTTTCGAGAAAACACTAAAAGTCGCATCTATGTCGGTGTGCGTGTGGCCAACGAGCATGAACCCCACTTCTACATCTTCGAAAATCCCGAATTTCACCTGAAAAGAGGCCAAACACATAACGTATTGGTTTTTGTTTTCCCTCCAGCAATTGTCCGCTTGGATTCGGAGGTGGCGTGGCCATTTCTATCCCGACGCCTGCAACTCACATAGAGTTCGCATAACGCACGTCATGGTGCCATCGGAACCGTGCGCATAGAAAGGCAAATATGTGTAAACATAAATGGACGGTTTCCTGCCGTGAACTACGACCGCGGTCAGGTTCGTTATCATCATCATGTCGTGTCGATGATCCTTGGAGTAATTATACATGTCGATGTGAGGGATGGTTGTCTTTTTCTGATCCATTCCATCCACTATAAGGCAGAGGTATTCCGCGGGGTTCAAAATGGAACAAAGTTTCCAGTCAGCGTAATCCGCACGGTGAGCGACCTGATCTAGTTGGTGTTTGCGGTGCTTTTCATCGAAATCCCTACGGTCACGAAGGAGAAAGGCGTTATCTCTGGCCTGTCTAAGGCGGACGCACTCACCACACTTTCTGAACGAGTTGGACTTGGCACGGTCGGCATGCCACAAGTACTTCCTCCATATGGAGTAGAAGACTTGCTCCGAAATGACGGTCTGACTCGCCGCTTCCAAGTCCGCCTTGATGGACTCGTATACAAGGAGCTTCGTGAAATAAGCAGGGAGCCTAACTTTAGGTCTCTGTGAGGTCCCCCTCACAACCATTTCGTTAGGCATAGCATCTCCATGTTCTTCCACGAACCTCGTCACACGAGCCAGCATGCTCACGTACTCCAGTCTCGGGTTCAACAATCCCCATCGACCATGCCGTCCACGGACTACCCCGTCGGACTTGCACTTGCTATAATGACGAAATGTATTTCGACATATTCCTATTATTTTGCACCAACCGGCGATGCACACACGGCATTTGCACTGCACTGGTTGGACTCTTTCTAGACCACCGTCGAGGATAGTGAAATTGTCGAGGGTTTGCATCCACCACTCGATCCTCCTTTCGAGGGACATTTCGTAATAAGCTTCTCGCACCAGTTTGATATCGTCAATGGTCAAGACCCGAAAACACTTGTTCTTACAACATTTGTGCGTCGGGACGAGCGCAATGTTAGTTTCGTTCAATCGAATTTTGACCCTCTTCGAATGTTCTGACCTTCTAACCGGCCTAAATTTTCGATTATATCTTCTCCTTTCTCTAGGTAGGGGATGAGACAAAACTTGAAGGACTGCTTCGGGAGTTCCAGGGTGACTTCTCGTCGGGGACCTATGCGCTGCACCTAGGAATTTTGATTTGTCCGTGGGAGCGGCTCTCGGCAAATCGGATTAGGAGGATTCCGATGAACTGTGAAATCTGTGTCTACAAAACCAGTCTGCCAATTTTCCATTGCACCCGTGGCTGTCATCAACGGAGAGCCAATTTTTTCGGCTTCACATGCAATTCTCTTACCTATCTCGGCACTTTCACACGCGCGTGCCGTTGCCTGTTCCCTATCAGACCAATTTCTACCAAATGCACCGCACTGTTCCCGATCAGATCCGTTTCTATCGGGCGTACCGCAGAAGTCTGTATCCACCAACGACCGACTGTAGTCAAATGCTAGGGGTTGGGTAACTTCAATGCTTTCAGACAGTCTACCCGCTGTTCGCACTAGATCTGATCCAGTCGTTTCGGACACACCACAAAAATCTGTGTCCACGAACATCCATCCACCGGGAAACGTCTCGACATCCCGAACACCCTCACTACCGGGGATTAGCGCTATAGATACGCGCTGACAGTTGGGTGCGTCGGTAAAGCGAACAAAACGACGCCGAGCGGACGTTGTAGACGAGCCTGAATGATTCGTCGGGGTCAACATCGAGAACTCCCTTTTCAAACCGCAATGCCGATTAGAGGGAGCTTTTGGGCTGCTGTCACAAGAACTACGTTCTCGAACATCGTCTTCTCCGTGTTGACGTGACGGTGGCGGTGGCGTGATACAGTGGACGGGTTGGACAACCATTTGAAGAGACGATTCACACGGAAACTGTACAACAAGAAAATCACGTCAACAAATGACAAGGTCAGGGAAATAAACAAGAGGGAGCAAACTCGCATTTCTAATATTTATCACAAAATAGTGGAACAACAATATTTGAATCCATATCGTTTTGTCGAACCCAAATGTGAAGCTCAAGTGGTATCTCAAGTCTGACTCCTCTCCCACTCGTTCAGTGTATAAGTGGTTTGGATAAGTCCGAGTAAACTCGCACTTTTTCAGGCGAGAGTACAAATGCGAGATGATTCGGACTTATTCACCGTACAGTAAGAAATTAAGTTCATGGTCGGAACAAGAGCGAACACAAGTTCGAGTCAATTCGGTCTTATCCACTACACAACAAGAAATTTGAAGTGCCAATAAATTCCCACTTCAAAGGAACATTTCAATTACGCAAATACAAAAGGACTTCATGCTTTTGGGACGAGAAGAGACGCGACTTATCGACTAAAGAGGAACAAATTTAGGGGGATGGTTGGTTGAAGAGCGAATAAATTCGCACTTGTAAACGAGCATTTTCATTATGAAACTGGGGTTGATGGACTAAAGAGTCACAAATTTAGGGGGATGGTTGGTTGAAGAGCGAATAAATTCGCACTTGCAAACGAGCATTTCCACTATGAAACTGAGACTTATGGACTAAAGAGTAACAAATTTAGGGGGATGGTTGGTTGAAGAGCGAATAAATTCACACTTGCAAACGGGCATTTTCATTACGAAACTGGGGGTACAAGTGCGAGTTAATTCTGACCTATGGACTAAACAGTAACAAATTAAGGGGCTGGTTGGTTCAAGAGCGAATAAATTCGCACTTGTAAACGAGCATTTCCATTACGAAACTGCAGGTACAATTGCAAGTTGTTTTCGGCTTGTTCTGCGTGTAGTATGAGCCACAGATCGTCGCAAGAGAGAAACAGGGAAAGATGGCGTACTTTTTTTTAAGATGGAGAAAGATTGCGAAGCGATGGGCAGACGGCGCATCGATGAAAATACATGGAAAGAGATGGCGCACTGATTGAGAGAGATGACGCACCAAGAGAGATGGATGATCACAGTCTTCCCCCGAATACAACGTCCGGTCATTACAGTTGAATTCATGTCATCTTTCAGTCTAAAGACAATTATAGTGAACGTGCGTTGTATATTCCGGGGAAGAAGGTAGATGGCGCAAGAAGGGAAAGAGATCGCGAACTGATTGGGAGATGTGCCGCAGCGAGAGAGAGAGATTATGCACCGATGGAGAAAGATGGCGCATCGAAGCAGATAGATGACGATGGAGATAGATTAGGAAAGAAAGCGCAGCTATGGAGATCGATGACGAAGGACAGATTAGGAAAGATAGCGCAGCGATGGAGATAGATGACGAAGGAGATATATTAGGAAAGATAGCGCAGCGATGGAGATAGATGACGAAAGGTCGGTAGAGATCGCGCACCCGTGGAAAGAGATGGAGAGAGGACGCGCAACAATGGTTAGTGATGCCGCAACGATGGAGAGAGAAGGCATAACGATGACAAAGATTTGTTATTGCACAACATCAGTTCCATTGAGTTAAACCTTTGTTAAGCATACATGTCACTTGTTTCGTGCGATTCCGCAGTGATGGGCGGCTGCACCGATGATGGCCTGAAACAACAATACAATGGCGATGGCGGGATCGCGCAGGAGTGATGGAGAGCCTCTGGCGCAGGGGTGGAGGTTGCCCGGTGGTCGAGAGAGATCGCGCAGTGCTGGAGTGAGATGGAGAGTGATCACTCAGCGATGGAGGGAGATCGTGCGGCGTTGGAGAGAGAAATCGCGCAGCACTGCGGTGGGATAACACTGGCCAGGGCTTCGATAGCGATGGCCAGCGCTGCGGTGGAGAGTGATGGCGCACCGGTGGAGAGCGATGGCGCAGCGATGGAACGCGTTACAATGCAGCGATAGCGATAGCGATGGCAGCAATGGAACAATGATAACGATGGCGCAGCGATGGCGCACTGGTGGAGAGTGATGGCGCAGCGATGGAACAGCGATAGCGATGGCGCACCAGTGGAGATCGATGGCGTAGCAATGGAACAGCGATAACGATGGCAGCGATAGCGATAGCGATGGCGCACCGATTGAGAGATGGCACAACAATGGAACCAGCGTTGCGATGGCAGCGATAACGATGGCGTAGCGATGGAACCAGCGTTGCGATGGCAGCGATAAGGATGGCGTAGCGATGGAACCA
>BFEA01000546.1:270650-310185 GCA_003427395.1 Chara braunii | reverse complement strand
AGGATGGCGTAGCGATGGAACCAGCGTTGCGATGGCAGCGATAACGAGGGCGCAGCGATGGAACCAGCGTTGCGATGGCAGCGATAACGATGGCGCAGCGATGGAACCAGTGTTGCGATGGCAGCGATAACGATGGCGCACCTATGGAACCAGCGTTGCGATGGCGCATCGATGATCAGCGCTGTGATGAGAGCGATGACGATTGTCAGCGCTGCGATGGTCAGGCGAGCGCGACGGCTGAGATGGGGGATATAGCTTTGCATCTCGATGGCGATGAGCTAAGCGCATCGATGGCGATGGTGCATGGCGAGCGTTGGCGATGGCGATGAGCTAAGTGCATCGATGGCGATGGTGCATGGCTAAGCGCATCGATATCCAACGTCGTTGACATTTGCAAAATGTCTGAATGACAGCGACACCGGAACTTATAGATTTTCGGTGTTTTTGACCTCGGCGCACAACGAATCGCCGCGCCTCGGCGGGAAATAAACCGTCGACTGGCTTCGGCGCGCAACGAACCGCCTCGACGCATAACAAATCGCCGCACCTTATAGATTCTTGCGCCTGACCTCGTGCGTCGGATCATACCGATCGACGGTCGAGATTAGAACTGCGAAAATGACATTGCCTGCCCCTTGTTTTTGGGAACTGTCACATCATTGCACATTGGAGTTGACGAAGATTTTGGGGCCAGTGGCATATCAGTGGCTCCGTTCATCTGAGCGGTTGAAAATTGTTGATCGATGGCTGACAATTTCCGGTACCCCTTACTGTTTATAGGCCCTGGCGTTATATGGACCCGGGGGTGCGATATGCGAATAATACGTTATTCGTTAAAATATGACATTATATTGTATCCTCTTTCGAATGAATTCAGTTTCAGCTGCAGCCTAAGCAACCTAGGCATACCCATCCACTCACCCATCCACTCGCCCCATATGCGGAAGTGTGTTGAGATCCATACTTGTTTATAATGAGCAAGGTGTGCCTGATATGCGGAAGTGTGCCGAGATCCATACTTATGTATAATTCTGATGAGCAAGGCGCCTTGATTTTGTCCTTATCGGAGAAGTTTGATAAGTGTGTTGAGATCCATACTAAGTCTTATTTTCGATTGTGATGAGCTTGGCGCCTTGACTGTATCCTTGTCGGAGAAGTTTGATAAGTGTGCTGAGATCCATACTTATTTCTAATCGTGATGAGCAAGGTGCCTTAATTGTGATGAGCAAGGTGCCTTGAGCAGCACAACCTACGACCCTCACTGATGGATAATCACAGCAACACAATGACGTCGACTCCTTGTTGTGTTTGAATGTTGGAACGTCGAAAGTTCCGGTAGGCAGAGTTGAGGAAGGAAAGAAGGGAACTACCGCGCTTACTGCTCCGGGATTGAGCCTTCCCCCAATCCCCCATAAGAGCAGCGTGCTGCTCTTATGGGTGCCAAATAGTGCGCCAGCCCGCATCGGGACCGACCACCTTAATCCAGGCCGACTTCATGCCGGGCACTGGTCTTATGGGTGCCACATAGTGCGCCGCGTTGCGGTGATACGAGCGAAAAAAGAGATTTTAACCCCCAACCTTACGTTTCTCACATATGGCTTGTGAATGATGTAGCGTAAGCTAATGCCCGTGCCTATATAGGCCAGGCGCGCGCTCGCAGTGGAATAACCAACAGGAAAACGTTATGGGTGCACCCGAGCAGTGGGGCGGAACAGGTAGTTGGACAGCAGGCGACCACTGCGGTGAATTCGGAGAAACCAGTGCCCACATAGAGTTGCTCCCAGCGAGGCCGTTACGTGATGGCCTAGGGGCGACTCACGGCACGCGGAAACGCAAGCAGCACTGCGGACGGCACGTGGAAATGCAAGATGAATCTCACGCCCGCAATTGTGTCTAAAACTGCCATGCACCAAAAAAAAATTTCCACAAGTGGACTAATTCTAAGAGCAGTGCAAAAGCAGAACAGGACGAGCGCAGGTGAAAACGAATGAGCACCGTCATCGGAATTTCGGATATCGGCGGACTACAGCCTCTTCGCCCCCGCCCCCAACAAAAGTCTTATGTAGGTTGCCGTACATGCAATAATAATCATAGAGCGCAACATGAGTTGTTCCACTACACGAGAAGAGAGTGAGAGAACGTCATTTAAGGGCTAGAAGACACGCGAAAACACAGATGCCTTCAAATAGCAAAATTACAAACCGTCGTGACAAGCAAGGGGCAGCAATCCAATTTCATGCCTTACTTTCCACACACAACATACAGAGGAAGTGAATCGCACAAGGCACCGACATCGAAAGTTCGAATGCCGGCGAAGTACAGCCTCTTCGCCCCCCCCCCGACAACAATCTTATGTACCACAACCTACATAAGATTGTTGTTGGGGGGGTGAAGAGACTGTAGTCCGCCGATATCTGAACTTTCGATGTCGGTGCCCTGTGCGTTTCACTTGCAATAGAAATCATAGAGCGCAACACGAATTGTTCCACTGCATGACAAGAGACTAAGGTGACGAAGTCCACACATGAAAAAGTCATCCAACTACAAGAAAACAATGTTGAACAACACGAAAATAGTACCACTGCCATACCGATAGCGAGCATCCCAAAGACAACGAGAAACAGACCCAATGAAGAAAACAATGTTGAACTCAGAAAGACAGTTGAATAATGTCTTATGTTACCGAATACAATTGCCATAGAATGAAATACATTTAAAATTTTTTGTACAAGTCATTGAAAACTGTCAAAGACAACGTGATTCCAAGAGACATGTTTTCAGTTGTCGTCTAATAACAGGCAAATCTTTACTCGAGAATCTGAAAGAGGGTCGATCACCACGTTGCAACAGCGTTCCAAATGTCAACATGAACACCCCGCAACTAGCTCCATCAACTTGCCTTGGAACTCCTTCCACAACACTTTTTCTGACCATAGTCTTCCAACTCCTATCCGACCGGCTATATGAGGTATGACGTTCTAAATACTGTACAATCAACTCGAAAACAATACGGTAGAAACTGAAATCAACTTTAACGCGAGGAAAAGAGTCAAAATTTTTGAAGACATTGTCTCTCAAATTAACAGAAAGGAGGATCCAGTGATCGTTATGTTTGTGCACCGGAACGAAGATCATATCGACCTGAAGCAGATCAACGTTTTTAGCCCACCTCTCCACCCCAGTGTGTCCTCGAAGTTGCAGCATACTGAAGAAGAAAGAATTGAAGCTGAAGATTCGAAGGCCTGATGACCGTGCACGTGTCGCGGATGCCGTCGATCCCAAAGGGACCATGTAGAAATTCACCACCTCATCGTTGATCTTGCCATTGGATTGCAAAACGGTGAGCATATCTTTCGCCGTGATTGTGAATTGATCATCCGCAAAGGAAGAGAGGACATAATGAGGAGGCACCACGCTGCGAGAAACATCGTCCATAACCCGCGGCTGCAGGTGTTGTGGCCCGAGCTGCACATCATCGACCAACGCACACGCGGGGAAGTGAGAAAGGAAGTTCTAAAGGTTGTCGTTCACCGCACGATACCTCGCTAAGTATTTTTCATACATGGCCTGACCCCTAGTCACATATTGTTGATATGTCCCCTTCTCCGCAGGTAGAAGGGAAAGACATTCGTCAATGGCTAAGGCATGCTCCTTCTCTCCAATCTCAACATCAACCCCTGATGCCTTTAACATATTCTTGTTTCTTGTCGTGAATCTCGGAAGTTTCTGCAATATACGTGCCGGATATTTCGAGAAACTCCTTTTTCGAGATGACCGGACCCCTGTAAAACAGAGAACAGACAAAACCCGAAATGAAACTATGATTCCCAGGAGGAGTTCGACGAAAGTGACAATGTGAAAGATAATGTAGCCCACAAGCATGTGTGCATTCGGATATAAAACGACGAGCGTTGTGAGCCCGAGACCCCGCACATAACGATGAAGACCACATCAAGCCAAAGAAGAGGAACGCCTACCAATGCTGAAGTTTGGATTTCGGCGGACTTGCAGCTACAACTAGCAGACACGGACCAGCCGGGTTTGATCCTGACACTGGAACTGCGGTGACCGGAGGAAACTGGAACTTCGAAGGTTATGTTTTCTAGTCCGCCGGTATCCGCACTACAAGTGCCGGCGCGAGGTGGAAAGTCGGCATTTGCCGATGTGCGGATTCCAGCGGACTTGCAGCCACAGTTCACAAACACCGACCAATGGGGCGTGCTCCACCTCGCGCTGGCACTTGTAGTTCGGATTCCGGCGGACTTCAGAACAGACCTTCCGTATTACCGTTTTTCCAGCGGTTTCCGCAGTTCCAGTGTCAGGACCAAACCCGGTTCTGCGACCTGACCTGCTGGTTGTAGGTACAAGTGCGCCGGAATCCGAACTTCGGCATTTGTAAACATTCCTCTTCTTTGGTGTGATGTGGTCTTCCGTCGCCATGTGCAGGGTTCTCGGGCTAGACAGCGCTCGTCGTTTTATGTGCGAATGCACACAAGCTCGTCGCTGCGAAAATCATTCATCGGACGGTCTGTCTTGAAGTCCGCCAGTATCCGAACTACAGGTGTCGGCCAGAGATAGAAAGTCGAGACGGTGACAGAGGACTTGTAGAGGCAGGAGCGGATGAGCGATCGCAGAATAAAGCGTGACGGTGTGTCAAAAAACAAGAGGCCAATTGGTCCTCGCTGACAAGTGAAGCGGAATTTTGTCCATCTAACATGGGGCATAAACCGACAAGGGGGTTGACAGACAGCGTCGACAATCCCGAAACGCGGGAGTGCTGACATCGCGACGATCGTCAATGCTTACCAGCTTGTTTTTCTTTCCGCTCCTTCGTTGGCGACGTGGGCGCTGGTAAGGCGAGGACAACCAGGGCAGGAGTGCCTACCCTGCACTTTTTCAGGTACATGACGTGCTGGCGGCCCCCAACAACCCCCCCCCTTCCTCCCGTGAGCGGTGACCAGGGTACCGGAAAGCACGGCTGGATGAGCGCCAAGTCCCCGTTGTTGAGAAGGGCATCGTATTTTGACGGGGTGGACGGAAGTGTTTTAGCTTGCACGTCGCCCAGTATGCTATCGATGACCTCGTTGACGCTAAGACAGCGAGTCGTTTTCGCCGGGCTCACTGTCATGACAGCCTTGTCGCACCCGTCGGGGGGATGCACCGCCGTGGCCAGGTGGTGGGCGTCACATTCTTCGTGGTCCACGGAAAGGCCACTAACCACCTGCGTCTTCATCTCCATTGCCGTCGTGTCGTCGTCGATATCACCTTCACCTGGTCTAGCGTACACCAGACCGAATGAATCAGATGTCTCCCCGAAGACATCCTCGTCTCCGGCATCCATCCTTTCCTCGTCTGTAATACTGAGTCCTCCTTCCTCACCGTCTTCCCCTTCTTCCCCGCCCTCGACTTCCACCCTTTCTTTCCCCCCATCAGTTTCACGCGACTCGACTCCTTGCAGCCGCATCAAGGCGGATCCCAAGGAGCGGTTGTCTGTATGAACAGACGTAGCACCTTCCGTCGTCCCTGCCTCCTCAGACTACAGGCACGTCACGGACGAAGTACGGATACTGGCGGACTTCGTCGCAAGGAAGGCGGACGGCGCTGCACCAGCAATCTCTCTCTGTGACTCCGCAGATCGGCCTTATCGAAGGGCCGGTGGCGTCGCCTCCCGCACAGCCAGGGAGGCGCCCATCTCCGTCGCCTGAACATCGTCCGCACTGGTAGGGATGCCCGCGGACTTGCCCTTCACGGCGGAGACAGGATCCCCTGCACATGAGCCCTGCCCCAGTTCACCGGAGGAGCCGAATGCAGTCCACGAGGGAAGGGCCGACTGCTCCAGAGTCGTCGAAGTGCGGATGCCGTCCGACTTCGCTGCCTCCACGGGCACTGGGTCCTCCGTCTGCGAAGTTCGGATGCGGGCAAACTTCCCTGACTTGCCGCTCCCTGCTGTCGGGGAGTGTGTGACGTTCACCCCCTCTTCCCCCACGCCGCTGTGCGCGATCCTGCCCTGACCGCCAAGGCCAGGCGATGATGCCGGCGCGCTTCCCCCTGATGTCGTATGGCCACTGCCTCCGCCACCTCCTTCCTCGTGGCCATTGCCTCCCCCCCCTCTGGCCGTGGGGGGGCTCGGAGGTCCTCCTCCCACACTACCCTGGGTCCCTGTCGACTGGGGTACTTTCCAGTTCATCTTCTTCTTCGAAGGGCTCGTGTCGAGGTCGTAGAAATCGTCAGATAGTTCCAACCACTGCTTATCATGAAGTTCCCGAAACAAGCGATCAGCAGTGGCAATGATGGACGGGTCGGCGGGCTGCAGGTTGCTGTTCTCTGACGTCACTTTGTCCACCACAACACTCCTCGCGATATCCAAGTAGTCGGACTTGGCCAGGCGCTCGGACGGCTTCCATTCCCCGTCAGTGTCGACTATGGCCATGACCCACTCCCCCTTCTGAATTGCGGGCTGGATCGTCCCTGGGTGCCAAATCATGTCATGACCCCAGTCTGCCTCCGTGGAACGCCTGTGGTCGTGCCCTTCGAAATGGATGCTCTCATCCTTCCGAGAAGGATGTTGCAGGGGGACTTGACACCCTGGACGCAGAGGAGGAGGCGCAGCAGGCCGAGGTGTCAATCTCGCCAACAGCTTACTAGGGGTCCTCCGCACGGGCGTCGCTTGTGCAGGCCGGTTTGTTGAGGGACTCGCCGATGAGGAGGCCGGGGATGGGAGCACCGGAGCAAGGCGGTAGTCGATGTCAATTTCCTCGGTGTCGCTATCCACCTCAGGTGCACCGGTGTCAAAGACAACACCGGTGAGGGACTCGTCGTCGGCGTCGATCAAGGAACCGTAACTCTCGAGCCTCAGGACCGGCTGGGATTCGACAAAGTACAATAACTCCAGTCGGTCCAGGAAGTTCTTCGCGTTCAGGCGCGTGGCGCCGTGATAGTTGTCTAGCAGCGCCAACATGTGTTCCGTGCGGCGCATGTACTCGATGTCGGTGCCCCTCGCAGGACGCTTCTCCAAGAAGAGGAACTCGTAGATCCTGCTCCTTTTCCGGGCGCTTAGCTTGAACCACATGTCCATCGAAGGATCCCAAATGCGTCTCGGCTTCTCACTCTTCGTAATGAGCTCGCACTGGTATGCTCCTGAGTTGACCGTGGTTTTCAGGAAATCCAACGTGAATTGCAACCACTCCGAATTCCCCTGCAACGCGATGACGTTGCGACCACCCTTCAAAACCTCCCACACGACTTGTGCGTGCGCTTTCCCGAGGAACATGATGCCCTCCCCCTTTTTGCAAAGGAATTCCAGCAGATGGGTGAATTGCGTGGGGTTCCGCTCATGGCCCTTGTACACCACGGGATCACGCCCATGTATCACGACGGGCCATTCACAAGCGTCGAACGGCATCTCGGATATCTCCGTGGGAGTCACTTTCTTATGTGCCCCCACCGCGGCAGCATCACCCCCCGCCAACCTCGCGTCGTAGACAACAGATGTGTTCTCCCGCAAGTCGTCGCCTTTGAAAAGGATGTACATGCGGTCGTCCAAGGAGTACAAGTTGTGGCCGACACTGAAACTTTTTTTCTGCTGCGTCCTCCTCACCCACTTCCCGGCCATTGCCTTCACGACGGACAGATGGTGCAGGCTGGTCATGAAGTAGTAGTCGTGCTCACGGGGGACGAACGCGACTACTGTCCAGTGCGAGGGGAACAAGTGCTCCAGGAGGGCATTCAAA
This sequence comes from Chara braunii, assembly GCA_003427395.1. Classification (NCBI taxonomy): domain Eukaryota; kingdom Viridiplantae; phylum Streptophyta; class Charophyceae; order Charales; family Characeae; genus Chara; species Chara braunii. The sequence goes on along the minus strand of BFEA01000546.1, from coordinate 302,455 downwards.
CTCTCGAAGACTTAGTTGTCCACTGTTTGATGTCCACCGGTTCGCACAAGTCGAGAATGCACGTGTGGCATTTCGTGATTCCGACCACCCTCTCCAACTCCACGACCTTCATCTGCGCATCCAAAGGGTCGACGCCGAACGGGGCAATAGTTGTGACGTCCTTCGAGTCGTTCCACAGCGCGACTTCCATGCTTTTCGACCTGCTGCCGGTCAACACGGAGAGGACCTTGTTCTTCCAGTCGATGGGCAACTTCTTGTTTTGGACTAGCTTTTCTGTCGCCTTGATCGACTTGTCGTCCTCGCAACCCATGTAGGGCGGACAGTCCTTGAACAAGGAGGAGTCGCTGACAAGTTTCTTGCTCCCGTCCCACAACGCTTCATCCAGCCCCTGCCCTTCAAACTTTGCCAAAATCGCCTCTCGTTTTTTCAGGAAGGGGTACTTAGTGGTCCAGTCACTGTCTGGCCGGTTCTCATGCTTGAACTGATAGTAGTTCCACAACCGCACCAATATGCGATCGCACTTCACCAGTTGCACTGCCTCTTGCATCCCCATCTTCCCTTGCTTCGCCAACGCGGAGGACCCTGTTGACACCCAGACCACCTCGCAGTTGAGAACCTTCTTCAACAACCGACATTTCTCATTGTCGGTAAGGGCCTCCATGCTCTTTCAGTAGTGCGGATCCGGCTCGGTGACCTAGACGAGCCAGTTGCCTGGCCCTTTTTCCTTCTTGCCTTTCTTTTGTGGCCCTTCGACGGGGACATTGTAGACGACCACCTTTCGCCCGTCCTTCTTGTTTTCGATGTGGCTCACACCTGGCTTGAGGCCCTGCACCTTCTTCTTCTTCGCGATCCACTTCGCTCCTTCCGGTGCCAGCAGTCTGCCCGTTTCCCATCTCTCGAAAAATTCCATCCCGGTTTCCCATGCGCTTTTCCCTGCCATCGCGAGCGGAAAATAGGATCGAAGGGCAGCGTTCTGTTTCTTGATTCCTTGCTCGGTCTTGTCATCGGCCAGAGTCCACAAGTGACTATATGACGTCCTGTGGAGCGCCTCCGCACAAAATCTTCGCCATGCCTCCACCTGCGCCTGTTTATCGCTGGGGTTACCCATAACAGCTTTCGGGTAACCCAATTCCTTCCAACACCACCGAATGTTTCTCATGGAGAGTTTCGGCTGTCTCGGAGGGGCCTTCAGGTCTTTCTTGTTGTCCTCGGCGCTGACCAGAAAATACCCCTCAAAGTCCTCGTCCGAGAAGTATACCATTCGTGCAGGCCAGCGCTCGAAGCTGTACCTCACCGCCACATCGGTGCCAAGCAGCGCCCTGGCCGCAGCCGCGTTATGCTGGCCCGCCACAGCGTAGTAGTAGTATTGCCTTGCCAGCTCGTCCTTCCAGTCCTCCGGCTTCAGACGATCCGCCCGCACCCCGGGCATCGGTTTAACCAGCCCGAGAGGCGCGAACTTTAGTGTCGGCAGCGCGTAAGTCTTCTCGGCCTGAGAGTAGGCCGTCGTCATTGCGTCAATAATGTCCCGTATTTGCACGGGATCCAAGGAACGCTGGTTGTATGCCGCCTCCCGCTCGCCGATGTCGATGACTTGCGACGGGTTAATGACGAATCGGGCGCTTTTGGCTCGACGCGCCGACATGCCCCTCAACTCCCTTCCTTTTACCCCCTGACTGCTGTGGGGTTTTTGTCTTCTGCTTCTTTTTAGCTCCCGGCGCCTCCCCCTCAGAACCTCCCCTTCTCTTTTGTGTAGACTGTTGTTCCCCTCCCTCCCCGCCGGAAATGACGCCAACTGTCGTGTCCTCCGACCCAAGCCGCGACGGCCACTTGACGTCGACGACTGCTCGACAACCGTTGCCCCTCTCTCAGCCCCCGGAATTCTCAGCGTCCCGCGATCTCCGAGTCTTTGCGGCGAAACTCGCGTGTCCTCCTCTTCTTCCTCTTCGCTGTCATCGAAGCGACCGCGTTCCTCACCCTGCCGGGGCTGTACTGAACCACCAGAACCCATTTCCTCACCCTACCGGGGCTGTACTGAATCACAGGAAACGAACCTGGAGCACATTTGCACATGAAGCGACAGTTCCAGGTCGCTCGAAATTTGGCAGGGATCGTCGAGGTCGAAGTCGCTCCTCTTGACCTCGTCAAAAAACTCCCTGGCCGAAACAAGGCCTCCCTCCGCGACTTCAGTGTAGAAAGGGGTCCTCAAAGCCCCCCCACCAAACCCCTGGAACAGATCCCACGAGACAATTGCCCCTTTCGCACCTGCCAGAACGTCGCCCTTCGAATTGCAAACGACATGCATCAGGTAGCACTGCTTGTCGTGGTTTTTCGGTGGCTGCCATCCCTTGACCGAGCCGAGCACTCTTCCACGAAGATGACAGGACCGCAAGGCGGTTTCATGGGGTCGTCATCTTCGGCGAAGCACCAATCGATGAACCAGTTCGTGTGCGCATGATTCGACCACGATTTTGCGTTCGTCGACTCCCTCCCCGAGGTCCCCGTAGGCTGCTCCTCGCATCTTGACGTAGACATTGTATCTGCACCAGACGTCGCGGAGGATGCATTCGAAAACAAACAACACCGCCAACAATCACCAAATGGGGAACTTCGGATACTGGCGGACTACAAGCCAGGCAAATAGAAAAGCAGAACACCGCGAAGGGAAAAGCAGGTGCGCTGGCGGCGAGCGAACAGCGTAGAGGGGAATGGTGGTTGTCGACAGTTAGCGCGCAAACGGGCAGCTTTACAACTCTTTATAGCATATGTTAGAAGTTCGGATTCCGGCGAACTTCGTCCATCGGAGGTCAAGATTGCGCACGTTTCTCATAAACGGACATGTGGTTACTATAGAAGATCGCTCTACCATCGGAGAATATGTATCATGAGTGATGTCCGGATTCCGGCGGACTTCAGCAAATGTTGATGGGCCATTGTGACAGGGTCTGACCTTGTTCCACCAGAATCCGAGGCAGACGGTGCATGAAGTTCCGACAGAGAAAGACGTGTTCTTGTAGTTCGGATGTCGGCGAACTTCCTATCTTACAAGCATCATAATGGTCGACAATTGTGCACAGTGATTGTGCATCATTGGGAATCAAGTGGCAGGCAGACAGTGTGCAAATGCCATTACGCGAGGAACCGTGCCGGAGGGCAGTTCCGTTCGCGAGGTGCGAAACTCTGCTCGAAACAGACCCACATCAAACAAGAAGGTCCACCGAACTGACCACAGTTGCGAATGAGCATCCCGAAAGACTGCCCCAACAACTGATAACCTGCGGGATCCGGCGGGGTTGTTCTGTTTGTGGAGTGCAAACATTTGCTCGAAACAGACCCACATCCAACAAGAAGGTCCCAAAACCTAACCCCAGTTGCGATTGAGCATCCCGGAAGACTGCCCCAAGAGCTGATAAGATGCGGGATCCATATGCTGGTCCGTGAATTACCTGGACTGCAGTCGCTTCCTCACCTAACTCGACGAATCGCAGAGCGGCCTTTGACACACCCACTCATCACCCGAAATGCGAAGTTCGCCTATTTCCGAACTTTTGGAGGGGGCGACCGGAAGAGACAGGGCGCACTTAGTTAACAGGCTGGTTGAGAAGGCGAAGTCCGCCCACATCCGAGCGCGGACGAAACGAGTCGTCTGGGCAAGGGTGGACACGGGCCGTTGTCGCATGAGGATGCAAGAAAAAACGACAGAGCAATATGAATCCGCTTGTACGAGGTCTGGTGAAGGTGGGGGTCCGACAAAGGGGCTTAAGGAAACACAAAGTCGGTTCGAAGGCATTGTGCAAAAGTGAAGTTCGCCGGGATCCGAACATAGGGCCGGTGCTGGAGAGAGACGCGATGTGCGTGACGAAGGCTCTGCGCTTTCGTGTTCAGTGCAATCAGCTGTGCGTCAGGAAAGCCACGACGTCGGAGGACACACAGAAGCATGTTCAGATGGATAGCTCGGGCTTTGCACCACACGTGCGCCATATAGCTTCTACTATCAACTACTGCCTGTCACACCTCTCGTTCCTTTTTCCTCAAGCACGAGGTCTGACAACCCGTCCTGATCTGGTTACATTCGGGATCCCTCGGGGATCCGTAAACGTGGATCTGCGGTTCTTTGACTGACGCATTCTCCGAAAAGACGGACATGTATTTCATCCGAACGAAAACTCCCGGTCGGGCTAAGGAATTCCCAATACAGTCCCGTATGTCAGACACTTTCTCTTCCACTTCATGCCACAACGAAAAGTTTTGTACCTGCCCTGCTACCAGGACGTCCGGCCACCCATCTACACGTTCTGGCCCGCGCGCTTCGACGAATTTGGACCCCTCAATTACCACCTCGTTTCGTGACACAAGCACAACTGCATCGACGAGTTTCCTACTTTTGTTACAAGTGGCGACACACAGCACTCTGGCGAAATCGGTTCGGGATACAGTCAACCTTACACAAGAGTAAGATACAGCTTGTGGAGAAAGACCAGGGCAACGGAGCGGGTAGTGCTCCAGGAACGAGCAGTGATGAGCACAGTCCAGAAACTCTTGTTTTAACGATCCTGTCCACGCGCGTGGCGACGACGTGACGTAGTGACACTCTAGGCGACTGAAATGGCGGCTCATGCAGCTCAGTTTTCTGCGCATACGGCTCAGGAACTTGTGTCCGAGGACAGCGTCAGGCAGCGTGATGAGGTCTCTAAACTCCAACATGTTGGCGAGCTTGTAATGGCTTGCCCAAGGGCATCGACTCTCCATCGCGGCCCAATTGACATCGTGCCAACCGTCAAGATGCTTGTCCATGCACGGGACGACGGTCATCCACGGGTCCTCTTCAAAGTCCTCTCTGGTGGCTCCGTGGATCAAAGTCACGCCGTTGAAGTGCCTTACGGATTTCGCACAAGGAGGAAACGGCTCTGCCAACCGCATGTGCGCCTCGGGACTCATGATCTCTGGTGTCGACAATATCGAATGGAAGATCCGTGGTGTCGAGAAGTTCCCTTTCATTACGCACCCTACACACCACGGACACATATCAAACGAAACACACGGCCACGCACACAGTCGTAAACGGAGTCGAAAAATGGCCACTCCCTTTTGCCACGCCTACACGCAGTCGGCAGGTCACGAACTGTATAGTCACGAGGTTCCACACACTTTCAAGTACTTCATATGCACAGGGGAATGCGGCCAAACGACAGGGGACCCAATGACAGGGCGGATGACAGGCGGAAACGTGATGTTGGCGACACCTGTCTACAACACCTGTCTACAACACGTTTAACATCCTGATTCGTAAACACCCCACAGATGAAGCTATGGAAAGTTGAAGTCTGTGCATTGAAATTATTCGGAGTCAATTCAAAAACACCTCGACAGATGCGGGTCGAAAATGCACGGTCGCAATGCGAAGAACGGTCAAACCGAAGTGTTTGCAGGAAAGCGAAGTTCGGCGGGATCCGAACTTTGAAAAGGTGCGAGAGACCGGGAGATAGAGAGCTCACCGCCACAACACGTTTGTAGCAACGCGAAGCGATTGCTTAATTCCACTGCCCAGGAGGGAAACCGAAGACTCATTGAAAAAAGGTCGGTAATTGGTAGTCCGCCGGCATCCGAACTTGTGTCCTTCATGCAATTAAGGGGCCGCCGGAAACACCAAAGTAAGAACCTGCATCATACGGAAATGCGAAGTTCGCCTGGATCCGGACCTGACGTTTGCGCGAATATCTGTCTCTGCATGGTTTCTGGAATCATGGTGCACAAGGACGACCACAGTCTTAAAGGTGGCCCGGCGAGAAGGCGGTTTCACGACATTCTACGCAGCCGACGTTCGAAGCTCCGATCGGGGCAAGCATGGTCGATGACTGAATTTCGGAAACCCTCGAAGTCCGGATACGGGCGGACTTGGTTTTTGTTCGAATCCAACGGCAACCAGGTGAGCCACAGACATGGCTCGTCCATAACTTCGTGAGAGCGTGTGAGAGAGCCAGACAAGGTCTGTCGAGCTCTCGGTCCCGCAGTGTCCGGCGGACTTCGCATTCCAGCACATTAGAACAACAACACAAGTTCGCTCGCATCCGAACTTGACGCGTTTCCAAACTGTCGTCGGCCTTTTCACGCTCCGGAAGTCTCATGTCTAGCTATTGATCGTTAGAAGAAGTTCGGATACCGGCGAACTTCGAGTATTTTCCATACCGCCTCCGTTCCTTTGATGCGCATGCAGTACTAGACAGGCCTGCGTTGTTGTGCGAATCGAGTGGCTTATGAGAGGGCGAATGGGAATGGGAAGTTCGTCGGGATCCGGACATCGTCGGGTGGTGATTTTTTTTTCAAATCCATATCAGGGTTCTATGGACGACGAGGTTAGATGGCCGACAAGGTTCGATGACCGACGAGGTTCGATGGCCGACGAGGTTCGATGGCCGATAAAGGTTCGATGGCGGACGAGGATCAATCGACCGCTGCAAGATCTTTGTTCAACCAGCGATCATATCGAACCCCCGTCGGCCACCAAACAGTCGTTCCGATTGTGCGTCGTTCAGTTTCCAACGATTGATCGACTGCAGGGCGAATGTGTAGCGGGAGTAAGGGGTGGATTAGACATCCGTTGATGGAACGATCAGAAAAGAAAAGAAGAAGACAATGTCGCTCCGTTCTTCATTGTTGGTTTCGTCTTCCTGTCAATCAAATCGTATCGATGGAAATCATTCACTCAATCAAATCAACCATGTACCAGCAGTCCATTCTTCCGATTTCGCTCATCGTCTCGATGGACGTGCCGTCTTCCCAATATATTATCATGTGCTGGTTGAGAACTCGTTCCGATTTTGCTCAACCTGCACACAAACACAGACTGACATTGCCAAGTTTCAGAAGATTGGAATGACTTGCCTGCGCTGCAATCACCAGCAATCGGTCGACAGGCAAGTCCTTCCCTTCTCTGGAGCGTCGAAATGGCAGGATAAGCAAAACCGAGGTGCGTTCTCAGCCAACCGATTGATTGGTTGAACGATCCAGCAATCGGATCAGACATTCATTGATTGGATGAACAGGTCTGGTTGGAGTTACAGTTCCATTTACGTTATCGTTATCCATTCAATCAATGGAAATCTCTCAATCACGCTCCACACGTGGATTGAACGATCCAGGCGTAGGTTCATTCGATTTCGCTCATCGTGTCGATGGGAATCTCTCACTAAACCAAACCAATCATGTTCCGCGCATGGATTCATTAGATTTTTATACTCGTGTCGATCGGATTCGTTCCGATTTCGCTCATCCTGCACACAAACAAAGACTTGCATTCTCGCGCTTGGGGAGATGGGAATGTGTCGCCTGAGATGTAGTTAACAGCAATAGGACGGGACATTCATTGACTGAACGTTCGAGTGCGGAAAAACAAATACATTAGCGCTCCGTTTTCCTTACTCGTTGTCGTCTTCCCTTCATTCAACCCAAACCATTTAGCCCAGCATCCATCCGATCTCGTTCAAACCACCATATTTCCAAGTGTGCGAGTGTGTCATCCATGGATTTCTGTCAACTTGAGCAAGCGATCAACCGCGCAGGCAATCGATCAGCGAAATGAGTCATCAGCCAGATCGAAATGAGTCATCACCCAGATCGGAATGAATCTTCAGAAAGATCGGAGTGAATCTTCAGCCTGCGCGGTTGATCGGCTGCGCTAGATGAATCTATGCATGGACGACAAACTCGCGCACTTGAGCACATGTGCATACGGGCACTCCGCTGGAGACGCGCGCATTGCAAAAGCACACACTCGTTCACAAGACAGGTGGCGGGGAGCAGGTCGCACCAGCAGGACACACGCGCATTGCAAACATGCAACGTCATGCATCCGTGAACTAAAACCTTCCGCATGGCGACGCGCACATGCACATGCACATGCACATAAACACATCCGCACACAAAGACACACGGAGTGAAGAGTGATCGAATCGAAACGGACACGTGCCAACTCACCAGATGAACCAGTCGCCAATGGACGAATACGCAAGCAGGTCGACGCGCACAGGCGGATGACCACGCGAGCAGGTCGACGTGATAGGTGGATGATGAAGCGATCCGCGAGGAATATGGCGTGGACGTGAAAGGTCGGCAACGACTGCGGTGCGACGCGGAAGGTGACGTGGAATGCAACGCGGAATGTAAAGGAGGACGATGTGCGTTGGTGCGACGGAGGTTTGCCTCGTGCTGCTTGCAAGCTATGGCGCTCCGCCTGTGAGGGGCGCTGGTGTTGACGGCAATGGCCATGCGATACGTCCGTCCGGCAGCATGTCCCCAGCAAAAAATCAGAATACGGCTTGATTCGCATGGACGCCGCTCGAATTTGTACGCGCGAGGATTTCAGGCCCCCACACATAATCCTTTTCGGCCTTTTCGCGCAAACGGACCGTGGGTCGCCGAACGACAGTCAGATTCGCGCATCGTGCGGTGGCGCGATGTTGAAATCCACGCGAGGGGGGGCCGGTGCGAACGTCATGAAAAAAGGGCCCTGCGCGGACGTCATGAAAAAAAGGGCCCTGCGCAGACGTCATGGAATTGTCGGAGGGGCGGTTTTAGGCCGCGCGAGAGGACAGTCGGGGGGGGGGGGGGGGGGGGGGGGGGGGGGGGGGGGGGGGGGGGGGGGGGGGGGGGGGGTTATTTTTTGGGGGTCGGTGGTCGTGGCGGCTGCGCCAACCTAAACAGCGAAGTCATCGTCTGGCCGTCCGATTTTTAGATCGGACGGTCGACGTTTGTCGTCCAAAACCACGGCGGCCTGGTTTTTCAATGCGGTCCCACGGCAGTTGTAGGACGGATTTGGATGCCAGTGAACAGCTACCTCGGGTTTGGTACAGCCCATTCGCATCTCCCGCCCACGAGCGCATTCGAACGTGATGTGACCTCTGCGACATCGGCCATCGCCTTCGCTGCCTCGCAGTCGCGCCACGTGTTTCCGAGCGTGGGCAGCTTCATCCCAGTTGATGTCCACCTTCCGGAGACAGGACACCCTGTCCTTGCGTTCTGAATCAGCGTGTGTCCGCCATTGCCTACGCTTTGCCCTCGCCAACGAGCTGCTTCCGTCCTTCACGGTACAGCGTCTGTCTCCTCTCGCCGTCTCGTCATTGTCGTCCTTCCGACTGCTCGTGCCCTCCAGTTGTCGGAGTTTCGACACCCCGTCTTCGCGTTCCCCATGGACACGTGGTCGCCATCGTCTGCGCTTCGCCCTCGTCAAAGAGTTGCGCCATCTCTTCAAGGTAGATCGGTGTTCTGCCTGCCCACGTCTAGGCCGTTGACGACCACGGTCGGGGCTGCCATTGGGGCACATTGCTGCCGGCGCATGACATCCGCCACGGCGCGACGCATGTCGCATGTGCTGGGAACGGCTATCGATAAAACTGGGGCACAGGATGTTTGTGTTTACTATTCTTCTCAGTCTTTTTTTTCGTCATCATCATCCACATCATTCCTGCTGGGGTTGAGGTTGGCATTGGGGCACATGGTTTCTTTCTTTTCTTTTTTTCTCACGGGTTCGTTCGTCACCATCAACCACATGTTGATCGCCGGGGTTGGCAATGGGGCATATGGTTTCTTTGTTTCCTTCTCAATCGTTCGTTCCTCTCGATCTACCAGACGACTTGTGACTCCTCCACGTTCCTTTTCTTCCGCATCCACACGATGTTCAGTTCGACAATAATAGGAATATTCAACAACCCTCTCCAACGGCAATGATAGGAATATTCAATAACCCTCTCCAACACTTGGGTAACAATTTGAAAAATACTCAATGTTTCGCACCTTTTTTTGTATCAACAAGGAGATCCAAGGCTGGGTAGGGGGGCGTACTGAGAGAGCAGGAGAGATAGTTGTCACGACGGGTGCGGTGGAAGATAAGCGGGTGTCACGTGGGCTGCGCGGGACCAAGGTCTGTTTCAAAAAACGCGCTTTGGCCTTCGAGCAGAGGATGCCGATCATCCACGTGCCGCTCACCACGAAAGCACGTGGATGATCAGCGCGCGCTCTACGGCGCCAATCGCGAGGGTGCTGGTGTCGTCTCCATTCGAAAGCACGTGGACGATCAGCGCGCGCTCTTGGCGTTGGTCGTGCGCGATGCGCCACCGCATTGCGCACCCCCAACGCCATGTATGTGCGCACACACGACGTGCACATCATCCATCCGAGAGCCGGGGGATGATCAGCACTCGCTCCTGGCGCTGGTCGTGAGCAATGCCATGGAGCATTGCGTACGGTCAAGGCCATGACTGTGAGCTCCCGAGCGAACAATGAACATGCTGCGTGCGCAGGATGGAGAACGACGCCACGACTCGCTGAAGTGTTGATGGTGTTTCTTCGCCGAGTGTGCCGCGTGTTTCGTGGCGATGGCCTCGTTGAATAACAAACATCGCCCGTGAGAACACACCGCTTGATTGTTGTAGTTCGCCCGTATCCGGACTTCCCTTTCCGCCTGGTATTACTACCCACCATTGGCGTTTTTTGGTTGGCGGTTATTGGTTTCGCGCTTCCTGTTGCAACGGCGTCCGCCAGCGCCTCGAGGGCGACAACACGAAGTTCGGATCCCGGCGGACTTGCGGTTTGGCGCTTGTCACGCCGCGAGCTGCTTAGGTGATTCTTTTCGTGTTCCTTCCGACGTGCGCTGTTCTGACCGCATCACTAAAATCACACGCTTCCTGCCAATGTGCGTTGTTCCGACGGTTTGTAGGGGTCTTATGGGGGTATTGCCTACATGGCATTTTTCTGGGTCCCAACCGATGGGCCTTGGCATGGTGTCGCCGCAAAAATACATTGATATAGCAGCGCCCACAGCAAAAACAAAACAGTGTCTTTTTGTCAAGTTCGGATTCGAGCGGACTTCGACGTTCGCCTTTTATTTTACCGCCCTTGCCAACGCCCTACGCTTTAGCATAAGCTGTTGCTCAACCCCCTTTAAACCCTCATAAGGCAACTTCGGATCCCGGTGGACTTTCGATTTCGGATGAGTCTGGCCACACCCTTCAACAGCCTGGCCTGTTGCGCTGGTTTGCATTGTCAGAGACCTTTCAGTATGCAGAAGCGCTCGAGGGCGACAACACGAAGTTCGAATCCCGGCGGGCTTGCCGTTTGGCGCTTTCCACGCCGCGAGTTGCTAAGGTGACTCTTTTCGTGTTCCTTCCGACGTGCGCTGTTCTGACCGCATCGCTGAAATCACACGCTTCCTGCCAATGTGCGCTGCTCCGACGGTTTGTAGGGGTCTTATGGGGGTATAGGCTACATTGCATTTTTCTGGGTCCCAACCGACGGGCCTTGGTATGGTGTCGCCGCATAAATACACAGATATAGCAGCGCCCACAGCAAAAACAAAACAGTGTCTTTTTGTCAAGTTCGTTTTCGAGCGGACTTCTACATTTGCCATTTATTTTACCGCCCTTACCAACTCCTCGCGCTTTCGCATGTGTTTGGTTGTCGGATACCGTTGGGTGCGCAGAAATGCCAGCCTTGAGAATTGCCTTATGAGGGTTTAAAGGGGGTGGAGCAACAGATTGTGTGCGTCCGTTGACCTCCCTCCCAATCTGCGACGTGCAGCGCAGAAACCGGTTCCTCGCCACTCGTGCCGACGCCAAGTTCGGATCCCGGCGGACTTTTAGTTTCCGGATGAGTCAGACCACAGTATTCGACGGCCTGGGCTGTCGCGATGGTTTGCATTGTCAGAGACCTTTCGGTATGCAAAAGCGCTCGCGAGCAGAGGCCTTGCGAATTGCCCTTATAGGGGTTTGTGTGGGTACTCAAAATTAACCGCCTTGCGAATTGCCCTTATAGGGGTTTATGGGGGTTGTCGTTGGTTGCAGAGGCCGTATCCATTCTCTGTCTGTCGTCCATGCTTGTGTGCGCCCGCTTACATGCTCGTGTTTCGGCGTGCTTTTCGGTTCGCGCTGGCACACGTCGATATTTCCAGTGCGAGAAATGGGTGTCGCCTTCACGACTTCACGAGCCGGGGTTTGAAGGGGTTGCAGGGGGGTCTTTCGCCCACGACTGCATTTTTCGTGTCCTCGCCGCTGAGAGGTGGGAGTTCCGCGAGCTGTTGTACAGGTAGCTGTGAGTGAAACAGCGTACGACATGCTTGTGTGGCGATGGGGAGAGTCAGTGCTAACAGGGGTCAATTGGGGGTTCTGATGCGCCGATTCGTAAAGTGCTGCATCAAAGACGACCCTTTCTTTTGTCCGTGCTCTCGTTGCACGGACACTCCACGACGGCAGAGCCTCTATTCGATACGCCCGCACACACCGTTCCTTGTGTCCACCCGCTGACCCTCCCCTCCACGATCCGACGTGCGGCGCAGAAAACGGTTCCCCACCACACCTGCAACTGCCAAGTTCGGATCACGGCGGGCTTTGAGGTCYSGCCTRAATCTAACCACACTTTTCAACGGCCTGGCATGCCGAATGTGATCAGATTGTCAGAAACCTTTTGGTGTGCAGGAGTGCTCGCGAGAGTGCTGCGGGCTTGCGAAAAGCGCTTATAGGGGTTTCTGGGGGTCGTCGCCAGTGACAGAGGCCGGTTCCGTTCTCGGTCTGCCGTCGATCTTCGTTGCCCTCCAAGGGGTTTAACTGTCGCGATGCGTGGAGTGTTGTCGCTGACATGCTCCTGTTTCGGCGTGCTTTCCGTTTCGCGCGGTCACACGTCGACATTTCCAGCGCTCGAATTGGGGGTCGCCGTCTCGACTGCACGCACATGGGTTTGTAGGGGTTGCAGGGGGGTCTTTCAGTGAAGGCTACAATTTTTTCTTGTCCCTGCCGCTGAGATGTTCGAGTTCCACGAGCTGTGCTACTGGTAGCTGCAAGTGAAATACCGGACGACCTTGGTTTGACGATGGGGAGAATCGGTGTTAACAGGGGTCATTTGTGGGGTCCTTCAGCGCCAGACTGTTAAGTGCTGCATCCACCACTGCCCTTTCTTCCGTGCGTGCTCTCGTTCCACGGACACTCGAGAGCGACGGAGCCTTTATTCGTTACACCCTCGCATGCCGTTCCTTGTGCGCACCCTATGACCCTCCCTTCCACTCAGCGACGGGCCGCGAAAAAAAAGGTTCCTCGCCACACCTGGGACCGCCAAGTTCGGATCTTGGCGGACTTTGAGGTTCCGCCTTAAGCGCTCTATTCATCCTCCAAAACGGTTCCTCGCCACTCCTGCAGCCGCCAAGTTCGGATCCTGGCGGACTTTGAGGTTCCTCCTATATCAAAGCACACTATTTAACGACCAGGGCTCTCGCATGTGTTTGCATTGTCAGAGACCTTTTCGTAAGCAGAAGTGCTCGCAAGAGTACTGTGGGTGCTCAAAATTACACGCCTTATGAGTTGCCCTTATAGGGGTTTAAGGGGGTTCGCCGTCGGTGGCAGAGGCCGGGTCCGTTCTCGGTCTGCCGTCGATCTTCGTTGCCCTCCAGGGGGTTTAACCGTTGCGATCCGTGGAGACTTGTCGCTGGCACGCTCGTGTTCCGGCGTGCTTTTCGGTTCGCGCAGTCAGACGTTGACGTCGCCAGCGAGCGAATTGGGGGTCGCCTTCGCAACTCAGGGTTGTAGGGGTTGCATGGGGGGTCAATCAGCCACGGCTACGTTTTTCTTATCCACGCCGCGGAGATGTGCGAGTTCCACGAGCTGTTCAAATCGTAGGTGTGACTGAAACACCGGACGAGCTCGCTTTTAAAATAGGGAGAATTGGTGTTAACAGGGGTCAATTGGGCATCTTGCAACGCCTATTTCTGAAGTACTGCATCCACCACTGCCCTTTTTTCTGTGCGTGATCTCGTCCAGCGGACATTCGAGTGCGATAGAGCCTTTATTTGATACGCCCGCACATACCGTTCCTTGTATGCACCCGCTGACCCTCCAAATCTTCGACGTGCCACGCAGAAACCGCTTCCTCGCCATTCCTGCAACCGCCAAGTTCGGATCCCGGCGGACTTTGCGATCGCCAACTTCCTAAACCGGTACCTCGCCACTCCTGCAACCGCCAACCTCGGAGATCGTCTTGTCAATTACACGGATCGGGGTTTGTCAGGCTGACTCTGACACCGCATGGGCTCGATTTGTCGATAGGGAGAATCGGTGTTAACAGGGGTCGATTGGGGTCAGGGTGACTCTGACACCCGCGACTAGCCTTTCTTTTGACTGCGGGAGAGCGTGGAAACATTCTTGGCGCCATAAGAAACCGCCAAGTTCAGATCACGGCGAACTTTCGAGTTCCGGGTGATGTTAACCGTCTCTTTCCACGGCATGGTCCATCACGTATGTTTTCGTTGTTGGAGAGCTATGGGTGCGCAGTCAAGCTCACCATGTGTGTTGTCGTGGCTGGGTTATATGCGGGTTGCTGTCGGTGGCAGTCGTTATTGTCGTCCGCGTGCGAGGGCGCTTCAGTGTCAAAGCCGCGGGTGCTGCAAAGGCTTGGAGTCCCAGCACACAGCCTCCTGATCGATATGTGGTTAGTACAGGTTTGTGGGGGTCGCCTGAGGGTCATTAAGCCATGTTTTCTCTAGCCTCTTACCTCTCATAGCCTTGCATTCCTGATCACGATTGGCCGACAGTCAGTTCACAGCGACCGATTCATGACCGGTTCGCCGTCGATTCGATTTCTCCCAAATTCGGGTCCCGACGGACTTCTGGATTCCGCGATAGTCGGACCGCTCCTTGTGCACGTCKAACTCATGATAGGACACATCCTCCTGGAAGAACGTCAAGCAACGACGAAATAAATGGGTCGATAAATAAACAACAAAGATTCACGCCTGGCCCGTGGGATGTTGGACCCATAACCAAATGTCACCAACCACTTGCAGGCAGTGCGAGGTAAACATCTATAAATGTGGGCCGGGCACAAGCTTCCTCATAACGACTTCCCATGCATGAGTTCGCAAGCGCTCGAAGCGATGGCATGTTATATGCTCTCCACACTCGCGTGGCCCTCGGCATCGCCGAGGGTCTCATTCCACACTCAAGTGTCGGCTGACAAGCGCCTTGAGGGTCTTACCTCTCGACGCTGGACAACCGCTAAGACGGTTACGGAACCTACCCTCTCCAGCAACCTGAGGGAGTAACGGGTGGGTGGGCCAAGGCCCTTTGTAGCAGCTGAGTTCCATCTACGGAGGCCTTAAAAAAGGTCAAGGGGTTTGACTTTGACAGCTGCTACGGACTTCAACGAAGTATAAAAAGCAAAAGGGGGAAGGGTGTCTCCGTTTCCTGTCGGCGCAATTAGTAACGCCAGAGTCGATGCAAGAAAAATTCGGGTGCCTTTCGCCACATGCAATTATCGCATTCAAAGGATTCCGGTAAGTGCCAAACTCGGATGTCGGCACACTTCACATATCGAGGTTTTTCTCATCGTTCATGTCAATTCGGTTGCCGGGACTGTAATCGCCTACAGACGAGCTCGCTCTGTTCAGACGCCGCACCAGGAATCGGGTATGGGGAGGGTGGGGGTGGGAGGGGGGGTGGAGTTCGAACTTCATTCTTTAGTATTCGTGCTTACAGTTTGCTCCGCTGTTTTGCAGGGTGTGGAGACGAATTCGAATGACCCGTTCAATCCGCACTGGAGAGTATAATCGATTTCGCTGACGGGAATCGCATCCGCTACACCGACGGTTACATGACGGTGCCAAGGGCAGCTCAGCGAACGGCCGCATGAACCGGGCTATGAAAACTGAACAGGCGATCGACTTGCATTGCCAGCTACAACACCTGGACTTGTCCCCGACCAGCTCTTCGGACAGTTCGTCATTCCAACAGTCCACTGCAGCTTTCCCCAGAAAACGTAGTCTCGCTTTTCGAGAGAGCTTTGGAGGTTGCATCCAACTGCCTACGGATTTGACGACACTGTCCGCAGGCGAAGAACCGTTTGCCTCCCGGGTCGAGTTCCACATTCCTGACAAGGTGCACCCGACAACTCCGGCGCAAAGCAGTTGCGTGTCAATGCCTGCTTCTTTCGCAGCATCTTATGACGAGAGTGAGAAGTTGGTGGTCACTGATTACTCGTCTGGACAACAGTCCTCTTCCAATGCACCTTCGATTCACGCTACCTCCAGTACTGCAAAGTTGGTTGACACCGACTATTATTCGGAGGAACTATCCACGGCACGGGCAAGTCCAACGCAAGTCCGGTCTCAGAATGTGATTCCTGATCAGAGTCACTATACGTCGGAATCGTCTAGCAGAAGTGATGCAGAGAACAAGGCAATACTCGAAATTTTGCCCGCGCCTCTGCCAGGGGAAAGAAGACCGTATAGCATGGCTAATAGGAACGTTAGGAGGAAAGAACAATACAAAAGAGCAAAAGACATGCTGTCAGAAAGAAAATTGCTCATGGTTCGTGGCATGGCATGTTGCAAGGCTCGCTGTTGTTACAACATGTCGCCGGAGGAAGTCCGACAGGTTAGACAAGGACTGTACAGTAAGAGTCCAAAAGAGCGAGCAGAGTGGTGGATGAAAAGTCTTAAAGATTTCACATTGAGTGAGGGCGGACACAAACGAGTCCGTCCTGTAGAGTTGGAACGTTTGATGTGTGTCAAAGCGTACTGCAACGTTCTTGGTGTCTCTCGTAATACGTTTTATAGTTACAAGAAGCGCTTCGATAATGGCTTCATACGTTGTGAGCATGGGTTGAGGGGTAGACATCAGCCAACAAAAAAGACGGTCGCCCTGCTTGCCAGCATGAAAAATTTCATTGAGTGTCATGTGGATAGCATGCCGAATGAGATGGCTTACAAAGGTGGGGTTTACAGACCGAAGCTTCGACTGCCAGCAACTTTTACGAAGAGATCTATTTATGAGTCCATCAAATCAGACTTTGTCGCCGTCGGCCTCGAGGTCGTGTCCGAGTCCAACTTTTATAAACTGTGGCAAAAACACTATTACCACGTTTCGCTCGCACACTCTAACACATTCACGAAGTGTGCCGTCTGTCATGAACTGAAAGAGCGTATACAACACGCTGCTCTTCCTCGAGATCGAGAAAGAGCTAGGGAGGAGATGAAAGCTCACCAAAGGCAGCAAGTTGAACACAGATTGGACTATAGTCGCGCGAAGATTGAGTCGATGGTCCGTCCCAACGAGCGTTTATGTCTCATCATTAACGACATGGATCAGAAGAAGACGACTATCCCCCATATTGGTCAGGCGAACTACTCGAAAGACCTTAGGCACGAGACGATGATGAAAACGACTCTGACCGGTGTCATTGCACACGGTAGAGACCCTACTATTTATGTGTACACGTGGTTTCCATATTTCAAACATGATTCGAACACAGTCGTTACTTGTCTCACGCGAACCCTCGTCGAAATTCAAGCGACTGGGGGGTCACTACCACCCTTTTTGCGCATTCAAGCAGATAATTGTTGGCGGGAAAACAGGAACAAGTACGTATGTGCACTGGCTGCACTGTTGGTGAAGTTCAAAGTTTTCCAAGAGGTGGAAATAGGTTTCATGCTGGTGGGACATACCCACACGGACGTTGATGCTACTTTCAGTGTCTTCTCTAAGAAATTGAAAGACACAGACGCTTATACTATGGACGAGTTGTTTGAGCTCATAGAGCAATCCCACAAAAAGTCTCCCAAATGTATTTTCCTCGACACATTGGCAGATTTTATAAGTATAGTAGACCCATGCGTTGCGTCAGACATTACCGGTATTTCCCAACCACACTTGCTTAAATTTTTTATGGTTGGAGATAACCCAGGCATGTTGTACAAGGAGCTTTGCGATGACGACAACTGGCTGCCCGAGGAAGGTCCGATTCATTGGTTCAATCAGAACCCCGATGGAAGCTACGCAGGTCCTTCGTGGCCATTTGACCCGCCTCCCGCGAAGCCTGTTCACTATCTGAATGGCAAACATGGTGTTATTCGATTCCGCGAGTTGTTGGAGAGCAGGCGGTCAACATGGTGCACTTTCAACGAACATGAGGAGAGTCGGAGAGAAAGAGCTTTGTGGTACCGGGACGAGGTTATCAAACGTGGCGACGAGATTATCGCGAACGGGTTGTCCACACAACCTCAGGAAGGTTTTTGGCCAAACCCTCGTCCCCTCGAAAATGATCAACAATCTTCTCCTAGTAATGCCAACATCGACGGCAGGGAACCCCTGTTCGATGGACGTAGAAAAGATCGCCCGAAGCCCAGTTTCGACCCCCTCGAGCATATCAACGTCAGCAATTTTCTTATCTTTCGCCACTCCGACGACGATATTTCGAAAGGCGTGCTTATTTGGGTGGGAAGAGCACAATCGCAGGTGGTTCGTAAAAAGGATTTGCCAAATTGTAATGAAGTGCTCGTGGAATACTGGGTGCCAACCGAGAGAGCAAAGTCGCTCGAAGAATTATACGATAATGCATGGGAAAAAAGATGGAAGAAGACTGACCAGACACAATGGCAACATGCCGACTCGATCACTTTTGGTTGGGAGAGGCCAGGTAGAGGTACAAAGCCGTTCACGACTGGACTTGTCATTCCTTCACGTTCGACTGAACGCTGAAGCTGCACTTCGAGATCTAAGTCCATGTGCGGAAGGGAATGACTGTTCGGACGGGAATTAAGAACGGACTATATATTCTTTTGATTTGCGACGAGTCTGTTGTACGACGAGTTCGTTGATTTTATACACAGTTTAGGGTTGATGTTTTTCGGATGGTTGGGTGGTGGTTAAGCAATTTCTGAAGTTAACTTCATCATGTGTTGATGTTTCTACTTTACCGACATTTCGTTTTCGTTCGTGTGTGCATGTCACGTATTGTGTAGGCTGTGCGACAGAAGAAATGAGACATGATTATTCATATCCCATTCGCCCTTGCGCATATGGATTGCGTGGTTCTGGAGAAGATACAGAAATTATGTAGATGCTCAGGGACGCTTGTAGATGCTTTACATTTATGTATGATAGCGAAAACCGTTTCGAAAGTTTAGATTGCAGCGGCTCGTAGCATTTAATTTAGACACAGCATTCGTAGTTCAATCTTGTTACGATATTTTTTGAAGTGCGACGGAATTCATAGTACTCACTTGATTTTAAGTTCATGATAATGTCATGTCAGTTTATGGTAATTTGTCGAAGTGCGACGGAATCCATAGTACTTAAACCATCTCGTTTGCCATCTCGTTTGCCGTGTGATTGCATCAACTATTTCATTGACATCCAATTTCTGCTTGATACAATGTCATGTCAAATACGTCCCACTCAAAATTAGTCAAAATTCATGCAGACTCTGAGGTCATTCAAAACCTTCTCGTTCAATGCCTTATTACGTGCACCTTCCAGTGTCAGCGAATTTCAATGTATGACAATGACATGTCGGTAATGTCTTTTAAGTAACATAAATTATCGAAGTGTGATGGAATCCATACTTAACTCTAAGGCAATCAGACGGTAAACCGTGTGATTGCCTTAAAGTTAACTCTTCGATTGAGTTCCAATTTATGCAAGTCCACCACTTACGTCTTTTAAGTTACATAAATTATCGAAGTGCGATGGAATCCATACTTAAACCATCTCGTTTACCGTGTGATTGCCTTCAAGTTAGTCTTCCATAAAGTTAGTCTTCCATAAAGTGCGATGGAATCCATACTTAAACCATCTCGTTTACCGTGTTATTGCCTAAAAGTTAGTCTTGAAGTTCGATAAAGTTTCAATTTATGGATGTCAATTACCGTAACGGCTTTCAAGTTACAAAATTTAGGGAAGTGCAATAGAATCCACACTTGAACCATCATGCTCAGTACGTAATTGCCTTGAATCTTCAGTTCAGTTTCGATTTATGGTCTGTCAATTGCAATCATCGGATTCAATACTCGTAGCCCCAAGTTTCATTTAAGTCTAAAATATGGTGATTTTAACATGAAATTTAAAGCTTGCGAGTACCAATTTAAAATACAATGTCCTATTTTAACGAATAACATGTTGAATCGATTCGGCCCCACCTTGATGGCGTTTTATGGGCCTAGGGGTGTGATATATGAATCGATTCGGCCCCACCTTGATCCCGGCGCGAGGCCTGCTGCAGCAAAGTATAAAAGGCGTTGCAGCCCTCGAGTTATCCCTTTTGTTGTCGCTCCATAGATCAAGTCGCGCTATCGCTTCCGCGCGCGTTCTGATATTTGGTCTTCAGCCCCCACCACCTTCCGCCATAGCCCGCTCACTCTTCGCTCTTCACTCCGTCCGCAGTTGCCACATTGTGTTCGGTTCGCTCTTCGCTCTTCCTAGCTCGATATCCCTCCACCATAGCTGGTTCGGTGGTCACACATCCATATCCGCACGACGAAGGTAAAATTATATAACTTCAGTTGTCCTATTCAATGTCCGATGTCCGAACAGATTCCCAGATGCCCTGTCTCTACCTGTAGGATATAACGCCGCAGCCGCGTTCTGTTGAACCCCGAATCAATTCCCAATTTTGTTGTTTCGCCAGTGAACATGTTCTAATGTCTTTTCTCCACCCTCCMCCTCCGTCCGCCATAGCCGATCCGCGTTCCGCCGCTCGATTACCTTTCGCCATAGCCACGATAACGTTTGTATAAAGTTGCTCGATCCCCTTCGCAACTTGTAATCGTCACTGCGCATGGCGAACCCCGAATCAATACCTAGTTTCTACACTGAACACCGAATCCATTCCCGATTTTCGCTCACCTGTCCCTTGTGAGGTCGCCGACCTGATATCTATATCTATCTATATATATATATATAGATATAGATACATATATATATAGATATATTGCTACACTGAACACCGAATCAATTCCCGATTTTTGCTCACTTGTCCCTTGTGAGGTCGCCGACCTGATATCGATATATATATATAGATAGATATAGATACATATATATAGAGAGAGATATATTCCAAGTCAGTTCCCAGTTTGCGACATACATTGTTTGAGGAGTGACAACTGTCAGTTAATTCATCGCTTTCCCGAGGTTAGACACATATTTCATTAAAGGCAGTTCTTTATTTCCACAAATGCGAGTCAGTTCGCACTTTTTGAGCAACACTGCTGGAGGAGTTGATAACCCATCTCGTGCGGCTTTCAGGTTTCCAGTTCCACAATTCCGAGTTAGTTCGTACTTTCCCCTTGTACTTCGGGTTGCAATTGTTGTCCTATCAGCAGAACTGTGAGTTAGTTCACACTTCTCGACACCTTTCGCACTTGTCGATAAACCACATCTTACTCGTTTCGTGCGTCTTTCAGGTCTTCAGTTCCACAAATTCCGAGTTAGTTTGCACTTTCCCCTAGTACTGCGGGTTGCCATTGTTGTCTTGTCTACATAACTGCAAGTTAGTTCGCACTTGTCGACACCCTTCGCACTTGTCGATAAACCACATCTTACTCGTTTCGAGGGCAGCGCGTCGGGTCGCAATCTTTCCGAAGAGTTGTCGTCTTCCCTCCGAGCTCACTCTGCCAGCCACCCAATTGTTTTGTGTTCGTTTGCATTTCAAACACCAATATCATTCTTCGGTTTCCTTCAACCCAGAACTGCACGTCGGTTTCCCCTTGTCGATACCCATGCAATACTTGTTGTAGACGACTTCATTCCCAAAACTTCGAGTTAGTTCGCACTTTCCTGAAGATAAATCACCTCTTCCTCGATTTTACGACAGCGAACTCGTTCGCACTCTCTCCGTGGAGCTGTTGTCTTCCTTCCGAACTCACTCTGCCAGAGGACTGCTGTCTTTCCTATCCTTCAAGGCTTCACCCGATTGTTGTGACTTCGTGTGCATTTCGAACACCCATCTCTTACGTCCTTTTCGTCCTCCATTTCGTTAAGTCCGAGTTAGTTCGCACTTCGCTTCTGTAGTGGTCTGAGGTTGGGCGTGTTAGTCATCCGAGTTGGTCTGAGGTTGGGCGCGTTAGTCACCGGGTGGGAGTACAATGGCGTCCGCAAAGAACACATCCACAAGCGCTAGACCATCTGCCCCCGGGGAGGGACTACCTCTTCAGCAATCTACTCCTCAGTATATGCACGCAATGGAAGCACAATGGTTTTTGGACTTCGTTGTTTAGGGGGACCTTTTTGGGCAAGCTGTTTTCATGCGACCCACTTGAGTTCCAATAGCTGGGGGAGCGGTCAACGTTCTTCCTCTCGGTACCATCATCTCGTGCGCCAAGACTCCTGGAGACTGTCTCTCAGAGGTGTTAAGGGTGTGCTGGTGACCATCAAGAGTTTTGCGGGGTACGGCTCGAACATGACGTTGTGCTCTCACTTCAAAGGTCTTTACGATGGCGGCAGCAAGCGTCTTCCATCGCCAGAGTAATATCTCGATCTCGCGATGATGGTGCCGAAAGAACGTCCGGTTCTTCCGCGAGAACATGTTTTTAGGCTTATGCCACCCCATGAGGGGTCGTCCGGCTTGGCTCAAGAAACTCTAGGGACGACAGTGGGGCGCGGGAGTGCGATTCACGACGCTGGGGGTCGGGTCAAGGGGCTCGCGCGCACCGTTCGCACGCAGGTCAGCCCGGATGCTCCTCGGAACACGTCGGACTTGCATTCTCAGGGTACAGGGACTCAACGGGTCGTTACTCCGAAACTCCTCAAGGTCCAATGCGGCGGCTACACGTATTCGCTTCGAGATGAGACGAGAAGAGAATCCGGCAGATCGGGGCAAGATGTCAGAGGGAATGAGGCTGAAGGGATGGGCGCTGTCCGTGAAAGCTCTGGCGGGGAGCCAACTCCTTCGGAGAAGAAGCGCGAGCGACAGAGGATGGTGCAAGAGAAGGTGGCGGAGGGAACCCTCTGCATGAAGAGGATGAGAGGAAAATCGGAGGTGGTGATGGGCGGGGATGGAGGTGACGTCGGAGAACGTGCCTCGGGAAAGAGGCCGTCGAAGGAAGAGGGTGAGACGGCAAGTAAGAAAGCGAGGAGGCCCGGCGGTTTGGCCATCCGCGAAGGACAAGCCATGGGTGGACGAGATTCGGTTAATCCAGGCGCTGCGGCCGCGAGAGAACCTTCGGGGAAATTGAAATAGAAAGTGGCAGCTGAAGAAGGCGATGGCCAGAAGAAACCTCGAAGGCGGAAGACTGCTGACGCGGCGAGCGGTGGCGAACGGCCTGTCGGTGAGGAGTGCGATGAAGCGGCAGTGTTCTGGCTCGAATACAAGCGGAACGATGGCGGTGAGATCGTCAAGAAGGAGCTCCCCGTTCAACTGCTCATCGACCCTAGGAAGGTCTGTGACATCCCGCCTTGGGAAAGATATTACAACCACCGCAGTCTTAATCGCGAAACTGTGGACGACATCAAGGCTGTGATGGTGAGTCAATTCCACGAGAAAAGGGGAAGATCTGCACAAAAAACCCTTTGGTTCTCGCACCCATCTACAAGCCGGTGACGCGTAGGCCGGAGAAAGCTGACAGGGTTCACAAAGATGTCTTCAAGCCAGAGGACAAGGACAAGTACTACTATTACCCTGTTAACGGACAACACACCGTGGCTGCTGTGAAGGAGTTGGAGGGTGAGCCAATATTCGATTTGTGGAAGATGCACTCGTGGCCGGCGAGAGTAGTGTCGTTCTCCGACCGAGATTTCGCGGGGTATAGGCAGGTCAGTCTCAACGAGAACACAAGACACAAGATGTCTAAGCAGTGATCGCAGAAGGCCGCATTCTTGGACATGAGGGAGGCGTGGGAAAAAGAAGGAAGGTCGATGGCCATTCAAGGGAACCCTTCCGACAAGGAATTCCAAAAGCTGCTTTTGGGAAAGAGTCCGGACGAAGCTCACAGGACATTGGCAAAAAAAGATTTGTTGCTCACCGACAAGGAGTATGTCGCTGTCGTTGGCAATGCATTGAGGCAGTGGATGCCGCTCGTGACGGCCGGTGATGACGTTTTCCGCAAAGCCATTGAGTTCTACACGAAATGGGCGGAGGGAAAGTTGTTGGGCGGCGGCGGCAAGACGCCATTGTCGAGGCCGGGCAAATACATGCCAGACAAATCTCCGGGTCTGCAAGCAAATCTGGAAATGGGCTCGAAAGGGGCGGCTGGAGAAACGAAGATGGGGTGGCTGGTCCGGGTCCCGCCTCCTCCGACCTAAAAGAAAACGCAAGCGGACGACAAGCTTTTCGTGGTCGTGAAGGAGCCAGACATGTTCTGTTGGCAGTGTCTCGCCGACATGACCGATGTCGAGAAACTGTCGATCCTCGACAACATTCTCGCACTAAGGGGGGTGTTCGTGCAATCCGCGGGCGGACATCTGAAGCGTCAGCATAAAGCTGGAATTAAAGACATGGTCGCGACGAGGAAAGTGGACCGTGTGATGCTGCGTATGTTCCACTACATCTTGTTCCTTGAAACGGAGGAGCACGAATGTGTTTGGCGTTACAGGAGCCCTTTTTTCCGGACTGAGGAGCGGCTTCTAGAGGAGTCCGGGCCGCAGGGCCTCACGAAACAAATGTGGGTCGAAATGCGAAAGCATTTCCAGGGCAAGGTGGAGTACGTGAACACTTGCAAACGTACTCTTCCGCACGAGAAGGAGTCCCTCGACGACGCGAAGAGATTGTACGATGATGACAGGTTCCCTAAATCTTTCGAAAAGTCTGTCCGTTCCATTTTGCGACGGACGGAAGAAGAAGTTCGAGACACGATCAGGGTCAGCGGGGATGTGAGGCACATCAAATGGCCCGACCTCAACTGGGTGACCAGCCTTATTCCTTTCGCTTTCCTGGCTTCCCAAGCTCACAATCATGTCACTGCGATCCATGAGGTTGTGCGATATTACGTGTGCAACCTATACGTCCTCGATTTGTGTGATCCCCCACTCCTCACAGACTGGCGAGAAGACGATTTCGCCAACGCAAGGCGTTCTCCAAACACTTTTGCCAACACACTGGGCACTTGTGGTTTTTTTCCCCTCTCGTTGGGAGCTCAATTTCTAGAAAGGCATGGCCAGGCATAGTGTCCATCACGTCAAGACAGGGAAGTGGGTGCGCAATGCACAAAAGCAGGCCACTGTCCGGGAAAGCAATATGCTGGTTGAGGAGTGTAACCGCCTGTACGTAATTTTTAATGGCGAGAAGCTGGTCCGACTGACCTTGAATACAGTAGACGGAGAAACCTGGTGTTCGGTGTACTCAATGGGTACCACGATGCACCCGAGGGAGTCTGTCTCGCATTTCCTGAGAAGGCTGGAGCACGTTTACTTCACGCTGGCCGAACCGCTCACCGTCGAAAACTACAAGTCTCAGTTTGACGAGGAGGACCCTTTCGACGCTGAAGACATGGAGGAGTTGAGCGACTCCGAAACCTTCGATTTCGAGTCCATGCCACCTCCTCGGGTGGTTGGACAGGTTGGTGATGAAGAGGAAGGTGGCCCTCGGAGATATAGCATGTCCCCTGCCGGTTTGAAGCGTGTGTTTTGGGGCGAACCACTCGACGACCAATCGTCTAATGACGGGGACGAAGAGAGAGACTATGATCACGAACCTTGTGACAGGCTCCCTGAGGACCACGACACCTGGCAGAATGACAGACTCTACTTCTTCGGCAAGCACCACCAGTTCACAGCGGAGGATATGAGGGGATACAACGTCGTCTGGCATCCGAGGATATTCCAACCTGCTGTGAAGAATGGAATGTGGGTCATGGCAATGAAGGAGGCCGATGGCAAGTGGAGTGGACTGAAGAGACTGGGAGCGGGTGCATTTAAAGGAACGGCGAGACATGCTTTGGTGGAGCATTTGAGTCTTATGAACCCCGAGAGGAACGATCCGGACGTCGTTGCGTATGCAGAACACAAGCTAAATGAGTTGTATGCCAACAACATGTTGCAGTTTCGAGCGCCTTTCTACACAATCGAAACGACACCGTCTCGTGGCATTGACTGGCGCATGCCGCAACCTCCGTCGGGCGGTCAGCATCCGGGAGGGGGTGGAGGAGGAGACGAAGAAGACGGCGGAGGTGGCGGAGGAGACAGCTCACAGTTTGTCGGAAAGGGGACGGGCGAGACATCGTCGGTAGAGAAGGCGTCCGACGGAAAGGGGTCAGGCAGAAAGGACTCGGGCGGAAAGGGGTTGGGCGGGAAGGGGTTGGGCGGGAAGGAGTCGGGCGGGAAGGGGTCGCGCGGGAAGGGGTTGGGCAATGAACACGTCCGGGAGTCCCCAATATATGGAAACTGACCCCCACTGTGTACGGAGTCGAGATTCCGACATGCGAGACGAGGCCACCCTGAGGTCTGATCAAGTGCGAGTAGATTCGCACTTGTCTGTGAGGACTTTGTTTCCCGTTGCCGAGGAGAGTCCATCCCGCCGTGCGCAGCAGAGGTCTCCTGTGCTCAACACCTTGCTCCTGAAAGAGGGCGCGTCTTCGTTTTGCCTGGAGGGCGGGATGCGTGCATTGCGAAGGAACGAAGGTGCGACCTTCAGTTCCCTCGGCTTGGGCGACCGCCACAAATTCCGCATACATATGGATTTGCTGACGTCGCCCTCCGCCATAAGTGCTCCTCATGCAACAGTTCCGCGGGTCCAAGAAAATGTGACGTCCTGCCCCCCGCATCTTCAGTTGGACACAGGGTTACCCTGCTCGCCTCCGTTCTCATGTGTTGAGACTCGAGACTGGCGGTCTCGCGACGTTTGGAGGGGCCCGCTGCAGGAGTGTTGGAGACCGGGGGTGGCGAGTACGAACGTCATACTCCTGGGGAAGAGGAGCGCTCTCCGGAAACGCGTGCTGTACATCAGGAAGAGGAGACTCAACGCTGGCAGTCTCGCAAAGTGTTGGTGACCGGGGGTAGCAAGTGTGAACGTCATGCTTCGGAGGGTGCGTCCGTGGACACTGACAGCGAGAGTGCAGGAGCTCCGGGGGAAACGCATGCTCTACAGCGGGGAGAGGAGTCACGAAGGATGCCGGCTCAGGAAGATGTGAAGGGACTCTACGCACGAGCGATGGTGATCGGGACGTCCGAAGAGGTTCTGCACAGTCGGTCGGTTGTGGCCACGACGCGAGAGGGTGTCGTTAAGGGAGGTCAGTGGACGTTTGTGCAAGCTCCCGTTCTTGGCGACGATGAAGACGAAAAAGAACCCGCGGTGGAAGCTTGGGTTCATGGCCATGAGAAAGGCGGAGAACCCGTGGTGGAAGGCGGTGAGGTGACTGTCGGCATCCAGACGGATCCACAGCGGAAAGATGGGGATTCTTCGCCCACCCGTTGCGGTGAAGAACAGGGTGGTCGAGCGTCTGTCCTAAGCACCGCTCGGGGAATGGTGCTTCATGAAGCCATAGAGTTGGGTGACGACTCGGCTGCCACCGAGCTGGTTAGCGACTCAGGCGTGGCCGAGATGCAGAACGTCGAATCCTCCGTGGAAGGCGGTGAGGTGGCCATCAGCATCAAGATGGATCTAAAGCGGAAAGATCATGATTCTCCGTCCACCTGTTGCAGTGCAGAACAGGGTGATCGAGCATCTGTCCTGAGTACAAGTCGTGAAATGGTGCTTCATGAAGCCATCGACTTGCCAAGCGACTCAGCTTTCACCGAGCTGGTTAGCGACACAGCCGTGGCCGAGGTGCAGAACCTCGAATCGTCCGTGGACGTTGGCGCAGTGGCACGACAGGCGGGCGAGTTCCCTTAAAGGGCTCCCGAGCACTATAAGATTTGTGAATAGGAGCACTCACATATCTGTCACTAGCCAACTCTGTGTTCGTCCAAATTGATGTCATGGGCTAATGTACCTTTTACCACTTGTAAAAAAAAAGTTTGTGGGTTGTGGGCTGTTTTCTATGTTCTACAGGTGTGAGGTTGTCAATGTCCCTGCCCATGAAGCCTGTAAAAGCTGTGAGCGAGAAATGTCTTTCAGGGAGGTCATTGGCCGCTTTACCGAAGAAGTCATCAAGTGTAGGGTTGTTTAAAAGGGTCCAGATGTCTCGCCTTTCCCAGAGAGCTGTCACGGTTTTGAAGGTTTGTGGAATAGATAAGGAGGAAGGTTTGCGGAAACATTTGGCTGTGTCTATTGAAAGCGTTACTGCTTTGTCTGATGGGTCTGATGATGATGCCAAATGGGGTGTGTTGAAAGACCCGTGTCCTAAGTACATCGCCAAGGACACATTTAACAGTCGGGGATACAACTTTTCTGGGAAAAGGGCAGACGGTTCTTAGTCATTTCGCCCCGGTGATTTTGATCACTCCTTACACTTGTTCGTGGGTGTTTGTGCAGCTAGGGCTATATTATGTTTTCGCGTTCCGTTGTCTACTAAGGAGCTTAGCGCTACGAACTTGAGAATGTTGCGGAACGTCTGTGCTGATTTCAGCAACGGCCACGAGGTGGTATCCTCGGTTCGCAAAGGGGTCAGTTCAATTTCGTTGAGCAGAAAAAATCTTCAAACTCTTGTTCAAGGGGAATGACTTTCCGACGAGGTGGTGGAGTCCTACTTGGCCTTGCTTGCCAACGCTACGTTGCCTGAGTGTCCCTCTCTTTAAATTTTCAGTCCTTTTTTCTATACCAAGCTCGTCTGTGGCGGCTATCGACATGATAGGGTTGCGAGATGGACAAAAGATATGGATATTTTCTCGTACGAGATGGTCTTGATTCCTGTCCATAAACATGGAGTGCATTGGACCCTATTGTGTCTCCGAGAACAACGGCTGGAGTACCACGACTCCCTCGTACAAGACGATGGCGGTTTTTCTTTCAATGTGATTGCGAACTTCACGCAATACCTCCGTGAAGAAGCAGTTTGTCATCATGGTCAAAAAACGAAAGTGGATCTCCAGGAGCCCAAGGTGGTTGTTCGTGGTGTCCCTCAACAATCGGACGGGTCGAGCTGCGGTGTTTTCATGCTCGCCTTCACTCAATTTCTTGCACGCGGTTGTCCGCTACCATTTCTAATAGACCAAAACGACATTCCAAACATCCGGCTGAGGATTGCGGTGGAGATACTCCAAGGCGCTGAATGATACCACTGTTGTTAAAATACACGTAGTTTTTTTTTCGAAATGCCATAAGCAGAAGTGCGAATTTATTCCCACTTGATCTACCATTCCGCTGGTTCGAGCTGTGCTGTTGTTTTGATGAGGTACCGGATTGCAGTGGATGTTTTGGTCAAGTAAACGCTTAGGTGTCGATGTGAATATCCCAGCCTCGTGCTGTAGCAATTTTTTAAGGGTTCTTCATTTCGAGGAACCTGTCATCTTTACTCGTACGCCTTTCGGCAGCGCCGTGCTGCCTTTGTTTGTTTTCGGGTTGTTCTCATTGCTTGCCGCGCAACATCAGCTAGAGGGTTGCAGCGGACGCTTACGTGAAGTACAATCTTACATGCCGATGTAAATATTCCAGCCACATGGTGCAGTATCTTTTGAGTAGACGCTTAGATATGGGATGTGAATATCCCGGCTTTCAGACCGCGGCAGCACCGTGCTGCGTTTGTTCGTTTCGAGGTTGTGCTGCTCTCTTACTCATAGGACGTCTTCGTCCTCTTGTAAACATTTTGCACTCATGCTCTTACTGAAAGATATCGACGATTTATTCTTGGTTGCCAAATTGTTTCGTGCTTATCTCTGTCGTTCGCGAGACTTTGTGGTGTGAAAGCCCCTCTCCCCCGCCCCACCCTGACCACCCAACTTTCATATGTTTTGGTTCGCCTTTGTTCTGCGTGTGCCGCCCCGTTTTATGGTTCACCCCCTCTGCTTGTTTTCATTGAATGCTGTCTGTTGGTTCCTTATAACAGTTGCGAACTTGTTTTCCATTCGGAAACCAATTGTCGCCAAAATCTATGTGTGCTTGAAATTGTTTTACGGATTCAGCGGTGCACTAAATGATTACCAATTGTGTTGTCCCCGAAATACATCTCGTGCTCTCCACGGAATGCTGGTTGTTGTTTCCGTATGAGAAATGCGAACATATTCGCACTTTGGATGCCGTACAATTGTGATTGAGTTGTTGGTTCCATATGAGAAATGGAAACATATTCGCACTTTGGGTCCATGTACTTTGTGATTTCTGGAAAGCCTCCGTGCACTTTGCAATGTTGGATTGTATGATATTTTACATTCAATGATTTTTTGAAACCTCTCAGTGTGCTTTGCAATTTGTCATTGAATGAATTTTTTGCATTGAATGGTTTTTGAAAACTGTTCGTGGACTGTGAGACTTCACCTTTGGAAAAACACTAGGCAACTTGATATGTTTTCACCTCGATGTTTGCGATGTCTCTGTGTGCTTTGCAATTTGACTTGAGATGTTTTCATCTCGATGTTTGCGATGACAAAAGATACTTGTATGAATGAATATGAATTTTCTACACAGAAAGATTTGATGGCGCTTTCAACCTGGAATATACAAATGACAAGCCAATGTCCATATTAAATCGTCACGATGATGGACTGCGCAACCGCTTCTCCATCAAAGAGCGAGTTCAACCGCACTTTTGGTATGAGCCCTGAGCAATTCCCTCGCACTTTGCTTCACGTCGAGGAGGGTGATCGAACGCACCGCCGGTAAGCACCTGCACATCACGAAACAAGAGCACGTCCCAATTAGAACATCGTCGGGTTCTTGCGATGTCGACTCCCACATGATGACTACACTGAACAGCGGTAGGATGACCGCTCCGCCTCTCCGATGTGGATCTAACGGTGCATTGCGTCAAATCTGCTCTCATAGATCCACACCGGGGATGGAGGACGGGATCCGACCACAGTTTGCTTGTAAGGCATCATATGATGTGTCGATATAACCGACATCTAGAACTGCTTGCTGAGCATCTAGTGTTACGCCAATAAGTTACAAACACGGCAGCAAAGTCCTCCAAGAGTGTTTTTTGCCGGGTCCTCACCTCATTGACTCTCAAGAGGACTACAACCAACAACGGTAGAATGGCAGGTCCGCCTATCCGATGTGGATCTCACAGTGGAGTGCAAAACTCTGCCCTCAAAGATCCACACCGGGTAGAAGGTCCTGCAAGCAGCAGCTGCTTGCTTGTAAGGCATCTTATGATGTGTTGATATGACCCACATCCAGAACTGCTTAGAGAGCATCTAGTGCTACGCCAATATGTTCCAAACACGGCAACAAAGTCCCCTAACAGTGTTCTTTGTCGGGTCCTCACCTCGTCGACTCCCTCAAGATGACTATAATTGACAACAGTAGGATGGCAGGTCCACCTATCCGATGTGGATCTCACGGTGGAGTGCGAAACTCTGCTCTCAAAGATCCACACCGGGTAGAAGGTCCTGCAAGCAGCCGCTGCTCGCTTGTAAGGCCTCTTATGATTTGTCGATATTACCGGCATCCATAACTGTTTGGTGAACATCTAGTGCTACGCCGATAAGTTCCAAAAACACGGTAGCAAAGTCCCCTAAGAGTTTTCTTTGCCGGGTCCTCACCTCATCGACTCCCTCAAGATAACTACAGCTAACAGCGGTAGGATGGCATGTCCACCTATGCGATGTGGATCTCACGGTGGAGTGCGAAACTCTGCTCTCAAAGATCCATACTGGGTAGAAGGTCCTGCAAGCAGCCGCTGCTTGCTTGTAGGGCATCTTATGACGTGTCGATATAACCGACATTCAGAACTGTTTGGTGAGCATCTAGTGCTATGCCAATATGTTCTAAACACGACCGCAAGGTCCCCTAAGAATGCTTTTAGCACTGGAGTCCTCTGACCGCCGAGTGTTTGGCACTTCGTGAAGGTTGACACTTCTTGAAGGTGGTCTGCCACTTCTTAAAGGTGGTCAGTCACCAAACAGATTACGACCTGACATCAACCTCGATAACTTCGAATTGACTCGCCGTTCAACTAGAGTCTCTCTCTCTCTCTCTCTCTCTCTCTCTCTCTCTCTCTCTCTCTCTCTCTCTCTCTCTCTCTCTCTCTC